>WAAB01012913.1:0-17613 GCA_013389865.1 Piaya cayana | reverse complement strand
CCGGGCGGCGGGCGTGGGGCGGGCGCGGGGCCGCGGCGCTGAGCGGGGCGGCGGGTCCCGCAGCCGCCCCCAACCCCCCATCCCTCCGGGCCGCGCCCGCTCTCGGCCCGCCCTTCCCGGGGGATGAAACTCGGCGGCGGCCTCCTCGGCGGCGGCAAGAGGGCGGCGGCCATGGAGCCCGCGTTCCCCCCCGGGATGGTGATGTTCAACCACCGGCTGCCCCCGGTCACCAGCTTCGCCCGCGCGGCCGCGCCCCCCCCGCCGTGCGCGCTGCCCCCCGAGCCCCCCCCGGCGCAGGACGGCGCCTTCAAGAAGGAGCCGGCGGGCGCCTTCCCCGCCGCCCCCGCGCAGAGGAGCCCCTGGGGCTTCCTGCAGTCCCTGGCGAGCATCAAGCAGGAGAAGCCGAGCGAGCCCGAGGAGGAGCGGCCGCAGCGTTACGGCGGGCTGTTCGCTGCCGAGGACGGGCCCCCCGCGCCCGAGGGCGGCGGGCAGGGCGCGCTGCAGGACCTGGGGCTGCTCCCGCACCTGCCCCCGCAGCGCGACCCGGCCCGGCCCGAGCCCAAGCACGACGCCCAGGTCAAGAAGGCGAAGAGGCCAAAGCCAGAAACTCAGGGAATCAAAGCCAAGCGGAAGCCCGGCACTTCGTCCAAGCCCCCCCTGGTGGGAGACGGGGACGGCGCCGCCGCGTCCCCCAGTCAGAAACCTCACGTCTGCGAGCACTGCAGCGCTGCCTTCAGGAGCTCCTACCACTTGCGCAGACACGTGCTCATCCACACCGGGGAGAGGCCCTTCCAGTGCGGCCAGTGCAGCATGGGCTTCATCCAGAAGTACTTGCTGCAGCGGCACGAGAAGATCCACAGCAGGGAGAAGCCCTTTGGGTGCGACCAATGCAGTATGAAGTTCATCCAGAAGTACCACATGGAGAGACACAAGAGGACGCATAGCGGAGAAAAGCCATACAAATGCGACACTTGTCAGCAGTATTTTTCGAGGACTGATAGACTGTTGAAGCACAGAAGAACGTGTGGTGAAGCCATAGGTAAAGCAGGTGCTGGAATGGAGCCTGGATCGTCGAGTAACGTGGGTAGCTTGGCTGCGTTGTCTCAGGGAAATACAAGTTCCTCAAGGAGAAAAAGTAAAACAAAAAGTGTATCTGCAGAAAACAAAGGAAATAAGTGTAGCGGCAAAGTAACCGAATCTCAAGTTCCGAGTAATGTGGCCATGCCAAATTATGCAGTCGATATCCCTATTGTGTCTTCCAGTGGTGGCCTAGTTGGCACAGGCGTAGATGAACTGCAGAAAAAGGTGCCAAAATTGATCCTGAAAAAAGGAAGCAGAAAACAGGCAGACAAAAATTACCTTAATTTTGTGCCGCCGCTGCCAGATATTTTAGGGCAGAAACCACTGTCTGGAAAACAAAGTGGCTCTCTAGGCCTAGGAGCCAGTACCGGTGTAGAAACTATTGGCCTTCTCCAAAGTACAGGTGGTAAACCGGGTCAGATAAGTAGCAATTATGATGATGCCATGCAGTTTTCAAAGAAAAGAAGATACCTACAAACTGCAAGCAGTAACAGTGCCTTTTCAATCAATGTCGGACACATGACTTCCCAGCAGTCCGTCATCCAGTCTGCAGGTGTTAGTGTTATGGATAACGAAGCTCCATTGTCTCTTATTGATTCAGCATCTTTAAATAGTGAAATAAAGTCTTGCCATGATAAGTCTGGTATTCCTGATGAAGTCTTACAGAGCCTTTTGGACCAGTACTCTCACAAATCAGAAGGCCAGAAAGAAGATCCTTTCAGCATAACTGAGCAGCGTGTGGACTTGCACACCTCGGGAGAACATTCAGAAATGGTTCAGGAAGAAAACTTGAGCCCTAACTCTCAAACAGTTTCGAACGATAAGGCAAGCATGTTGCAAGAATACTCTAAATACCTCCAACAAGCCTTTGAAAGAACAACCAATAGCACTGGTTTTGCTTTTGGGCCCAGTTTCCAGTTTGTTAGCTTGTCTTCGACTCTCCATAACCACACTCTTTTTCAAGACAAACAGATATACACTACGTCTCCACTTGAGTGTGGCTTCAGCCAATCCGTTACCTCAGTATTGCCAACTGCATTGCCAAAACCTCCATTTGGGATGTTGCTTGGATCTCAGCCAGGCTTTTATTTGTCTGCTTTGGAGGCTACGCATCAACAGTTGACTCCTTCTCAAGAGCTGGATGATCTCATTGATCCACAGAAAAACTTAGAGACTTCATCTAACTACCAGTCGACATCTCAGAAATTGACTGGCCAGAAGGAACAGAAAAACTTAGAATCCTCAACGAGCTTTCAGATCTCATCTCAGGAGTTAACTAGCCAGATAGATCCTCAGAAGGACATAGAGCCTAGAGCAACCTACCAGATCGAGAACTTTGCACAAGCGTTTGGTTCTCAGTTTAAGTCGGGCAGCAGGGTGCCAATGACTTTTATCACTAACTCTAATGGGGAAGTGGACCATAGAGTAAGGACTTCAGTGTCAGATTTCTCAGGGTATACAAATATGATGTCTGATGTAAACGAGCCATGTAGTACACGAGTAAAGACCCCAACCAGCCAGAGCTACAGGTAAGGTCCCAGCTGTGACCAGGCTGTGGGGTCTTGTTAATGTAATTTTGTTTTTACTTTGATAACACTGCCATTGGAATGTTTCTACACGGTCCTTTTAAGAATAATGTAACATGCCCTTTCAATGCAACTTTTCATATTTAGTTTACTTTGTTAGTGTGATTTTTTTTTTAGATCAGTTTATTATGGTTTTTGATCAAAAATCAATAGACTAAAATAGTGTTTTTGTTCAAGTGACAATGTTTAGCAGTCAAATTTACATTAAGTAGATTGTCAGGGAATAGCCCAAAAGTTTAAAATGCAAAAAATTAACTTTGTTCCTAGGACTAAGGTTTATTCTAATTGCTTTACTCTCAGGAAAGTGTAACGAAGCATGGGAATTCTATGCACCACTAGTGTATTGGAACTTCCAATTCCACAGATAGTGACAAATACATCTCAGCTTTTTGATGAAGGGATCTATGACATTTCAAATTGCTGTCCCTTTTGCCTGGGCTGATCTGAAAGAAGTTTGCTACCTAAATCTTATTGTTTTTAAAGTACTCCTTCCAGGTGATGTTCATTCCAGGCAGGTGGAGCGGATATTCTTGGGTCTGTACAGAGGGCCCAGAATGGTAGCTTTAATGTAAACCATAATGTCCCCAGAACTCCTGCTTAAGACTGTAATTCTGTAAAGAGATTCTGCTGACACAAACCGCGAGAACAAAACATGTGCGTCTGGTTCATGTCATTAGAACCCCAACTTGAAACTGCAGTCGTAATCCAGATATGCTTTTGGGATACATTATTTATTATACATGGTTCAAAAAAGTCAGTCTCTTGCTCTTCCCCTTTTCCACATTCTTTTGGTGTATAAGGTTCCCCCTCTTCTTTTGTCCTCCCAGTTCCTCTGGACCTGTTACTGGGTTTTCCCTACCCTCTCTTTACATCTTTTATTCCCCTTCTTCCTTGCTCTCTCCCCAATGTAATAGCTAGCGTTTAAAAAGATTTACATTCCAGAAAGTGCATATCCTGTGATGTACTTTCTGATGTCTTATGACATCAGATTATGAACAATAAACACCCATGTTTTAGGATTATGTCAAGGCTTCCACGTACGATAAGAAATAATATACTCCTGATTGTACCTCCAGAGGCCCCTGTCCTGCATCAGGATCAGCTCACCTGCCCCCCTGTGCCCAACAGCCACCAGTGGTGTCACTGGGGCTCTTTACGCATGTAGGGGTTTGCGGCAGTTCATCACTGCAGGCTTTTAGGGCCCAAGGCTGCAATTCCATCAAAGGTTTCTGGTGATGGCGTCAACTACAAGAGTAGAACTTGCGTGGCTTGTTAATATCAACAGAACTTTTCTTTGGAATTATTGCCTTACTTTATGTATATTTTGTGGTACATTATTTATTATATGTGAATCCTGATTGATGCCTGTGGAGCCATGGAAACCTAGAAATACTGGTGGCCATTCAAAGCTGCTGAAAGGCAGTGGCACTGCTCTAAACCACTTTTTGCAAATGTATTTTTTGATTAGTTTTTTAATGTAATTTTGGTGATGTTTATGCTGATGGTTTTTTATGTACTCTTGGTGATGTTTCAGTCTTAATGTACTTTCCTGGTGTCAGGAAAGTACCAGTGGTTGTTTGCAGTCTTATTGTGTAACCAGCCTATTACAGGCTTCCATGTATAATAAAGTTATTAACATTGTGCAAGTGTAAAACACTTCTGTTATGAAAGTGGTGTATTATTAAATGAATTGTTACAAAAATCCTGGGTAATTTCTCCCGTTGTCCCTCACCACTAAAAACTCAAACCTGAGCCTGCTTTTATTCTCTTTTACTTAGGTGAACTGTCTTTTTTTTTTCCTTACTTATCTAGAGTTTGTTCTTGTAGAATCCATGTAACTCCATTAACTTTTTCTTTATACTTGATTATGTATTTCACCCTATTTCAGTTGAAATAAGCAAACAACTGCTCTCAAAACACAGAACCCAGCCTTGTATCAGGGGTGGAATAATCCATAACCACTGTGTTGGCATTTCAAGTACTGTTTCTTTTGTTTTACAGAGGTTATAATTTACATTCTTTATATTGTGTGTAGTAGAAGTTGCATATGTATTGTTCTGGCTGTTTGCTTTAACTTAATACTAATAAAACCCATTATTCACAAAATCATAAAGATATCACTTCTATTATCCAGCCATACTCTTGAGAACCTCTAAAGGAAACATAATGAGGTTAAATTTGTGAAGGAATAATATAGTTTACTGGCACATTTTCAGCTTGTTTTCTTCCTTCAGTTTCTTTTTGGGTCAGATAATCTGAATGCATTATTTTACAAACCAGGGCTTTATCTCATACCTTTAGCTTCCGGGACAAAAACTAATGAAATCCCTTAATTTAAACTGTTTGTACAACCTCATCTTTTTACATCTGTGTCTTTTTATATATGATTTTTATGATAAATATATAAATTGTGTATTGTTAACTTCAAAGACGTTTTGTAATTGCTGGAAACCCAGAATGACACATATAATACAGTTTTGTTCAAAGTAAAGTTTTTAGAAAGTCCTCTTACGTGTTTTTTGGGGTTTTTTTTTTTTTTCCTCTCCCCTGCCCTAGCTTATGTATCATAAGGGAAGCCAAGTAAGAACAGTAGTATAGCAAAGTACTTAAAAGTGTTTTAGGGAATCTGAAGGTCATTTGTGAACTTCCTTAATCTGTATTTTTTTCAGTTTTACATGTGAATATGAGTAGCAGTGCTGAAGGTCTTTGAATGGTTGCAGAATAGAGTGTTGAAGAACAGCAGTTTGAATCAAGGCGATAACATGAACAAAGGAAAAGTTGTTGGCATGCTGACAAGTGAATAAGGATGAAGAGTGTCCAAAGTAAACATGAAATAGTCTTAAGTGTTTAATCGTCAGAACATGGGGAGGAATCATTTCCCAAAGTGTGAGGGGGAAATTACTGGAATTTTGTGCATTCCACAGCTTAGTGTCAATCCAAAGTCTAAATAGGACAGAACTAGATCTTTTTCTAATGTAATACGGAGTTGAAATCTTTTTCTTTAAATAAAGAAGATTAAAGATGGTAAAATGCACAAAAATTAAGATATAGCTTTGCCTGCTGGATATTGGAAAGAAGTTAATAGTAAGCAGTAGACCTACATGGAAAAAACCTTTATTTAGGGATGTGACAATGAGAGGACAAAGGAAAGCAAAATATCTCTTTAGTTTGGTTGGTGGGTTTTTTTGGTTTTTTTTCCACTTTAGTTCCTGGTTTAGTTTTTGTTCTTAAAGGAAGTACAGGAGGGGAATGACAAGTCGTTTCCTACCATGAGCAGGAGTGTAAAGAAGAATTGATCTACATGGCAATACAAAATTGTGCATGAACTGTTAGTGCTTATTAGAGTAGCTCACATAATGTGTTTTTGCTTTGGAACAAGTTTGTTACGGTACCTTGAATTGTGAGCTTGTGTGTACCCCAAGCCACTGAAGGTGGCCATCTAGCCTGCCTGAAGATAGTCTAGCTGAAATCTGTAGTAGCTCCTGAGTTATTTTAATTGGACACAGACTTCGGGTAGTGGGTGAAATTTTGGAATAAGAAATCGGTGAAATGAAAGTGGGATTAAAGAAATCTGAAGATATGGTGGTGCGAAGGGAACTCACATTTTCAGGTTTATAGACTACTGATGAAAATCTGCCTGATGCCTCATGGTGACCTTGAGAAGGTATTGGAATGATTCAATGCATTCTATCAGTGTAGTTTTGTTGTTTTAATTGCCTGGTCTGCCCCTTGCCTCTAGTATTATGTGCATGAAAATTGTTTTGTCTGAGCGATGCTTCTGCTTTTTTCCCTCACCAGCTAGAAATCAGTGTTTTCATGTGAAGGTGCAGTGTGGCTGTGGAAATGTTGGTTACACCTGAGAAGATGTGTGAGAATGTGTAAGTTACTACCTCTCTGTTTTTTATTGTATGAGTTGAAGGGAGTCATGTCACTTTAAAGTCAAAGATTCCGTTTTCAGCCCTTGCTGCCTACAGCTTTAACCATTTGGCCTGGAATTTTCCAGGCTTTTTCTGTCTCACACTTCACAGACTGTCTTTCTCTGGGAAACTTATGCAACAATTGCTCATGGATTTCCTAAAATAAGATTAAAGAAGAAAACATTCTTGTTCCGCTGTCCTTTTCATCCTATGCTTCTTTAAAAACAAATCATAATCATCCTTCCCCAAGCCAGGACTTCAGACGAAGTTGATGGGTGTCCCTCTTTGAATCACTGATCATGGGAACCTGATAATAATCAATTTGAAGTTTTTGAAAATGCCTTCACATTCAGAGATTTGAAAGTTTGATGGCTGTATCTCCACAGATGATCCCTCCAGGATAGTGAATCAGGCTGTTAAAACTCTTTGGTATGTTAGTCCAAGTGGCAGTTTCTTTTAATGTGTCCTGTATAGGAGCTTATGTTGTGTATTAGACTGGAATTTGTTTTTTGGCTTACATAAAATGTAGAGATCTTCCTTTTAGTGTTATTCCAAGGTGATTTTTCTGCAGTTCTTTTGTAAAAATACTTAAGGAGATAAGGTATGGTATTGTCCACAGCATTTGAAGTGCAGCATATATATACCAAATGAACAGCTATGATACACTTTGTTATCCATGTTGTCCAGAACATATTTCTTGTGTCTCCTTTTCACTCGCAGTTGAAACCCAGATTTATTTCAGCATTGTTTGCTTTCTCACAAACATTAATGTCTGGCTACATTACAAAAGAACATAATTTATTTTTTCATATCCTTTACAGATATTCTAATCTTGTGGGTTTCATAGGTACTGGTGCTACATATTTACTTTTAGTTGCCAGTTTCATTTTTATACCTGTTACCTGGAGGGAAAGGTACTAGGAATGTCATCACTTTGGCACTGTTTGACGTTGAGTTCCTTGGTATAAGACACTTACTGTTTCGAACTGTGGCTGTGTGGAAAGGAACTGAGGAATAGTTACCAGCTTAGTAAATGTGGAATATCCAATTGTCTAGAATCAAGTGGAAGCTGTGGGGCAGAGTCATGGGGCAGTTAAATTCTGTAAGATGACATTCAGGAGCCTCAATCACTAGGTTGTATTTTCCCTTTTCTTGTGTTCACTGTAAATTTGGTACCTGCAACAGGCGAAACCAGGTTCTGCAGACTGCAGCCTCATTATGCATAGTCTTCCCTTGTTCTCCGAGTGTTGTCATCCTAGTCATTATAGATACAGGCAGCAAAGCAATGTTGCTTGGGGAAAATGCTGTCATCATGTAGTCAGTCTGTCATCATGCTCATACAAGATGGAGTGAATTTGGGATTAAAAGATCTAGTTCTGGTGTCTCTAATGCTTGATTCGTAATCTTTATAATAATGCAAATTTTCTGTATATAGTGTTTATATTTTCATATTGATACTTTTCAGTATTTTGTTTTTATTAAATCTTAGTGGATTTGGTAATTTTAAACTCAAGGCTATTATAAGTAATGCTGTCATGCTACACTGGAAAACTGCCTGCGTACCTGGGGACTTGGTCTGAAATCTGGTAAAATGTTATCTAGCCAGACTTAAAATGAAGAAAGAATTAAGAACTAATTTGAGAATGTATTTCTTTGCTTACCTCAATATGCTCTATCTTACATTAAAATTTATTTTAAGTAGTCTCTTATTTAATGCTACAAATGTAAAAACATTCTGTGAACTTAGGAGGTTTACAATGGTTATTATGCAGGATCTGCAGCAAGCATCAGGTATTTCTACAGTAGCATATCTGCCACTTTCAGTGCTAAAACCTGCTTTATTTAAAGAGGTCATTACCTCTCAGAATATTCCTGTGTTCTTGTTCAGAAGGAGCCTTTCCTTTGCGCTGATGGCAAAAGATTTCATTTTGATTTTCTGGTTGTTTTTAATCCCCCAATTTCTCCTTATAGTGTGTACATCTCACTATCCTTGTACTCTGTTCCCAGTGGATAAGAAGGTAGAGTCTTGCCTGGTATGTGATGTGTGAGTGCTGGCTCATAGCGAGAAATTATATTGACTGTAGTAAGGATGGTTCTGTCTGCTCAAAGATTCTGGATATGTTTTTTTCTGGAGGGGAAATCTCTCACAGGTGGAACTCGCTTTGGATGAGTGGGAATAAAACTGGGCTGAGACCTATTTTGAAGTGTAGAATTTACAATGAAATCTATATGCAACTCCATGAGTGATGAGTTTTAGAATCAGTTCAATGTGCTTTACTGTAATGGAAAAATATATAGATGTGTAGTAAAATATCTTGCATATTTTGCTGAGGTGCTTTAAATTAGGGTGGGTAAAATACGCCTGTGGGTCTTTTCAGCTGTTAAACAAAATGGATCTCTAGAATGAAAAATAAGTTATCTTAGAAAGTGCTTGGTGATACCGGAAAATGAGACTATTAAAGATTAGCTTATACAGCTGAAGAAGGCACTTGTTTTAGCTGTCTGCTTGGAAATTGGTCAGGTTGGTGATAACACATGCACTCATAGAACTGCGTGGCTACATCCTGAGCAGTAGGCAATTGTGTAGTCTTTATGGTAGAGAGACTATGGCCTTCCTCCTGCAACTGGGCTGTGGTCAGTCGTTTGGAAGTGCGAGTCAGCGCAGCAAACTGTTTCTTAGAACACATAAGTATTTGAAGGACCTGCCATTTCCAAGTATTAAACCACATTCTGAAAATGAAATGCAGATATCTCTGTTTGCTGTCTCAGGTCTGGCTGGCTTTAGTCCACAGGATTATTCAACAGTAATCAATGGAGATTTGTCACCAAAAATATTCTACCTGTTTAGCTTAAGAAATTTGTCAGCCTTGGAAAACTACATCAAATTATATCATGAAGCAGTTCAGGTACTTGGTTCACCAAATCTTGTAACTAAACATGTATATTGGTGTTTTTAGTGCAGAGTTAAGGCTGAATGAAATGTGTAGGTGATTAAAAAAATTATTTCCTGAGCATTCTTAGTTGAAATGTCTTTCCAGATTTACTCCTATAGTAGTTATTTAATAGTAGTTTGGCAAGATGAGGGATAAAACAATTACTAATCTCAAAATGTTGGAACTTTGATTTTTGACAGATTGCAATAATTTTTATGTAGGTGCACTGAATTTGGTTAGTTATTAATTTTGGAGTTCAGGGAGGTACTTCAGAGTAAAAGTAGTTTTATATTTTGTTTTACATGGTTCTGGAAATCATTTTTCACACTTGTCTTCTCAAGGGTGTATAGCAAATGGAATAAGACTGCTGGCAACTAATATCATCAGTTTTTACTTTTTTAACACCATATTCCAATGCTTACGTGCTTTGTTTTTCTTACAATGAAGCTAAATTAAAACCTCTGAGAAAGAGGTCCCTCTAATATAGCATAATGAAGTCTTTAAATGGGTACAGTTGTAGGTCATCATGAATAGGAATGCGGTGACCTTTGTCTTGACAATGAAGCTGACACAGACTTCTCAAAGAGCTGTTCTTTTTTTTTTAATTATCTCTCTGCCAGACAGGACACAAATAAAACAGAGGTTCCCCCTTCTCCCATCAGTGAGCAAAATCAAAAGATTAGAAATGTATTGTAAACTGTCAGTTTTGCAAAATCTAGGAATAACATGGAGTTCTTCCTCAATTTAGATATTGTTGCAGGAATAATGTATGGCGAGGAGTTGGGAAAAGAGGAAAAGTAAAGGGGTGATATAGTTGGTAAAGGGCCTTCTGGTTTCTTATGATACTCTGTAACAGATGATTTTGAGTTTTGGATACACAGCACTGGGCATTCAAAATTACCGGTACCTTCATATAATTCTGGTCCTTCATATAATTCTGGACATAAAGTCACAAATCTTTATGTCATTCCTTTTCCACTTACTTTTATGTGTGTCTGTGGGCTTGTAATGCGCTGTGTTGAAATATAGGAAGGCTCAAGTATCTTGGTGTCCTGTATAAAAAAGCAAAGTGTTTTGCAGAAAGCACATAAATGTTGTGGCTGTTTCCTAATGGGTAGACCCTGTTGCTCCATCCAACTTTAGCAGAGGTTTTTGAATTGTAGTGCTCAGCAATTTTCTTTAACTATAGAGAATAATTTGTCATTCTTAAATAATGGCACTACCTGCCAGTTTAGGACTTTCTCAAGGCTTTGGCAATGTCAATCTGAATTGTGTTGTCGCTTGTAGAGGAGAGGCCTACGTAGCAGAGCACAGTCTGAATTGTGCAGTGAAGGTAATGCATGGAGGTTTGTTCTTTTTTGTAAGAAGTCCTATCTGTAGAACTGTTTCTTTTTTTTGGTTTTTTTTTTTTAACCTATAAAGAAGCAAAAAAAGAAATTAGGTTTTTAGACTTTTGGACCTTAATACATGTTCTTTTGAAGAGCAGGTTGTTACCTCAGTGATGGATGTTACTAGTCCCACAAAGCCACAGCCCAGGTGAGCACCTGCATCAGTCCCTGCATCAGGGACTTCATTGCTTCATTTAAAGGATGGCTGTTGAAAAATTAAAAAAGAAAAGATAGATTTAGAGTATGTGTATGTTATTTGAGAGTTACATAAACTGAAAGAGTGAAAACCAGCAGTTACTGTATAATATTATAAGTCTTTAAAATGAATTACCGGAAAACAGTATGCTAATACCTTGTATGTGGATCTACTGGCCAGTGAGAAAGGGACCTCATTATCTGAAGATCAAATGATATGTGGAACAATATGTTAATAGTTGGTTAGAAAGATTTAGTTAACTTGTTCTTTACAAATTAGAAGACTTACTGATAAACTTACTTGGAGAGCTAGGGCCTGACTAACTTGGTACCAGGGCCTTTTACTTTTGTGATATCATACTGAATTCTCTGGGAGATGGAAAGTGGAAACAACAATTTTATTTCTTTAAGGGGAAAAAGTATGCCAAGGAGTGAGGTAAATTCTTAGAGTAGATCAAGTACTATACAGTGTCTGCATACTAGCAAAGTTATGGTGAAGCGATGATTTCTACTTTTTCACCTTAACGTGCTAATATGAAACAAAAACTGCAAGATGTCATGCCTAGTGTTTAGCAACTTGAAGAAGTCTGCTGAACTTCATGACATTCCTGTCAGCCAAGTGAGATGCTCAGTACTCCATCTGAGGAGGAGTAACCCTATACATCAGTACATGCTGGGAGCCAAATAGTTGGAAAGGAGCATTGCTGGGAAGGACTTCAGTGTCCTACTGGACAACAAGCTCTCAAAGCCAGCAATGTGTGCTTGTGTAAAAAAACCAAGGCTAATGGTATCCTGGGGTGTATCAGGAGGAGCATTTGCCAGCAGTGCAGGAAGGTGTCCTAGTCTGTTCAGCACTGGTGAGGCTACATCCTGGGCTCCTCAGTCTAAGAGACAGACTTACTGGATAGAGTCCAGCACTGTGCCACTGATGATTAAGAGCTTGGAGTCTTTTGTATGTTAGAATGCTGAAAGTAGAGTAGTCTGGAGAAGATAGGGCTCAGGGTATCTCATCAATGTGCATAAAGACCTAATGGGAAAGAATGAAGATGAGGGAGCCAGACTCTCATGGTAGTGCCCACTGACAGAACAAGAGGCAATGAAAAACAAATGAAAACACATCAGATTCCATCTGAGGACAAGAAAGATTTTTTTTTTTTTTTTTTTTTTTACTGAGAAGGTTGTCAAACACAGGGATAAGTTGCCAGAGAGATTGTGGAGTCTCCATCTGTGGAGATATTTAGAGACTGATGGACATGGTCCTGGACAGCTTGCTCTAGCTTACCTGGACTGAGTAGGGGATTTGGACAAGGTGACTTCAAGAGGCCCTTTCCAATTTCAACAATTATGTGGTTCTCTAAAATTTTGTTTGGTGGTTGGTCTGTGCCAAACAGCAATGACAGATTTTACGCTGAGGAGACAGTATTTGTCTCTAGGAGGTAGTATGATGGGGGTGTCTGAAAGTACATTGTTTTAATGGAACAAATGGATTAGAGAATTCATTATGTTGTTGGAGAATCCTCTTGGTATGCAGCATTAAGCAAGCCTAACCCTGCCTGCAATTTAAAGCAGACTCGTGTCCAAGCTAGATATCTGAAAGGCGTTTTCTGTCACAAGTCTTAGTCTTTTAGTAAGGATTAAGAAGAAAAGACAGTGAAAGCATTTTTTAAATAAAATCCTGTTAGTTTCTTTATATTTGACTAATGTTCCTTCTTTCCTTTGTTTTGTTAACTTTAGAAGGTTACCATAAACATCTAGCTGACACCCATTTATATGATCTGGGAGATGGTAATTGCTCTTTTCCTCTTGTTCCCAAGAGCTAGTTTAAATGACCCATCTTGAAGCTGCTCTTGTTCAGGACTCAGGAGAAAAGAAAAAGGCAAAGCAGGGAGAATGCAGCTTCTGGTTTTGGTTCAGAATTTAACTTGAAATCTTTCTGCTGGAGAAAGGCAGGCACAGAGTATTATCTTATCAGTCTGGTGATAAGTTGTAACAGTATTAGGCTGTTTCAAGCATTGCTGTTAGCTGTTCTGGTCACGGGCTCGGCTGTTGCAAAAGATTGTCTTGACTGGCTGAGCCAGGTTTGTTTGGGTTTTTTTGCTTTCTGTTTAAAAAAAAAAAGATTAAAAAGGATGGGGATTAAAATGTATGTAGTGAACAGATGACAGCAGGAATGCAAGTTTTGTATTCCAGATGTTTTTCTAGGCTTAATCAAAGCTGGATATTATGGTGATGTAATTTGGTCTTTGGTTGTCTGGTCTGACTGTTTCTTGAGATCAGGGCAGTAGCGCTAAATGATGTTGCAGTGAATCCTGGCTTTCCATGTGGTGATAGTTTTCAATGGTAATGGGAAACTTCATACTTTTCAGACACTATTGTAGGACTAGCTTTGAGTAGTGGCTTTTAATTGAAGCAATTTTCTGGCATACCAGCTATAAACCTTTCATTTCTGTGCCGTGTGCTTCTTTTGTTTGTTAGACTTGATTTCATCATAGTCCTTGGCTTTTATCAGTGGTTGCTGTTTGGACTAACTCAGTATTTCCATCTTCAACTTTTCTGGTTTCTGTAAGCAGTAAATCTGTGGTTTATGCTTACAGATATATTTTTCACGCTTTAAACCATCTTCAATGCATGCTCTGTGTACACTTAGTTTGTCAAGTATATGTAATCTAAATGCAGTAAAAATTTCTGTGAAAATCCTTGGTTGTCTGAGATGTTGCAATAGGAGTTTTTTTTTTTGAAGGATAGGTAGCAACTAGACTGATATTCCACTAAAGTGTTAGAGGATACTATCCTCTTTGAGATGCAAAGCCATGTTATTGCTGAACACTGTGATTACTTATTTTTATGAAGCTTTTTGCCCTAATAACATGGAAAGCCAGCCCTTTATCCACGTGTGTCAGTCTGTAGTTACTAATTTAGGGATTTTGTCAGAAGTAGTCTCAGGGCAAATTTATGTCTCCAACTTGTGATGTTCATAGTCTCATACAGTTTGCCTGCAGATGGTTTTACTGTTTCTTTTTTTTTAATATAGCAAGCTGCAAAAACAGGCAAAATGCCACAAGTTGGGCTTTGTATTGACGTTGTTCTAGTTCTGCAGCAGGTCTGAAGCCCTTGGATGACAAGGACCACTATAATTTGAGCTAGCAGAGTAACTGATGATAGTAGCTGGTTGTCACCTTTCGTGGAACAGGGCCAGTGGAGACAATACCTTTGCTAGGTTTTTTCACAAGTAGACTCCGATATCATAATAATGGTGTACTTGGTTATTTTGATCTTTGTTGTGGACCAGGAAGCAGGAACTCTAGCAGATGGACTCTAACTTGTTATCTTGGACTTGAACTTTGTTCCTTCTATCTCGTTCCAGTCCTGTTTCTCTTAATGCAGTTCTTAACATAGTAAGCAAATTCTACAGTCATCTCATTCAGATCTCTCTGCTCTACAAGTCTTTGAATGGGCTGTCTTTTCTCTGGGATTCTACTTTGCTAATTCCATTTTCTTTCATGTATACCCTTCTTTTGTCCTAATAATGTTATTTCTGTTCCTGTGTTCCTTGCCTGACCATTTTCTGCATTCTGCTACACGTTCTGTTCTTCCCTCCTGTTCCAGTTTCACCAGGTTACTTGTCTCTGTGCTATTTCCTTTTGTCTGTATATAAATATTATTTATTCTGCATGAGATGCAGAGGATTGTTGTTTACTTGCAACCTTACTGCTGTCATGATGTAGACATATTGCAACCGGCCTTTACATAGAAAGTTTGGGTTTACCCCTCTTGGCAGAGTGGGATGCATGTATTCTAGCATACTGGAGGAACAGGAACAACTACATTTTTTCAGATATTTATATTATGTGAATGAATTTCGGTAGATTTTCTTGAAGGTAAGCAACAGTGTAGCCATGACACAAAGGATACATTCCTGTTGAAACTCCATGTCTTTGGGAGTACCATATATTTCCAAAGAAAATGCTTCCCCCCCCCTTTTTCATAGTTAGGACATTTGTCACTAGCATTCTTAAAAGTGAGAAGGGCTTTCTAAGTAAACACTGTATGTATTTCATGAGCTTGTGTGAACAGAAAGCATCTGACAGTGTCAAATGTGGTTGATGAAAGCGTTAGCCTGAGTGATCAGCTTTGCAGTCACAAGTTACTGAAAACAAGATCTTGAAAGATTTTGGGGTAAAATTTTACAAGGCAAAATATACACTCCTAATTATAGCAGAGTGTATCAGCTGAAATAATATTAAAGGCAATGAAGATGAACTAGACTTTCTACAACTCTCATTGAATCATCAGGAACAGCAGGTAAGTTGTGACCAGTTATAATAGCTAGTTGATCTGATGTTGCAAATTGCATATTCCTGTACATGAGTAAGTGGTGCAAACCATCAGTTATAATATAATAATCCATCAGACATGTACTCCTTTTGAAGGTTATTTAATCAAATGAGCTGTAGAATAAGCAAACTGTGTAGAAGTCACAGAAGGATGAGACTTGCTGATTGTGTTGCCCCACAAAACCAATTTTTTTTCCCATTTGCAATGAAGAATTTTAGCAGAACATTTCATTCTAGCAGTATTTGGCTTTTCTGAACATCTACATATAAAGTAAACAGCAAATGAGTTCCCCCAAGCATTTTTTTTAAGTAATTGGAGCTTTATGGAGGATGTGCAGGGAAGGCACCTTACCCTTTTAGTAGTACCTGCAGCCAGAAATTAGTTTAGGTTTGCATATTAGATTGGTAGCACAACTGTCAAGCTGCAGGGAATACTGAACAAGATTTTTCAGAGATGTTACTGGCCAGGTAGTGAATTAAATACTTGCACAGTCTTTTCTCACTGAGTAAAGACAATTATTACATCAACAGCATTTAAAATATATTTTTAAAAACATTTTCATAAAATTTCCACAACTTGTTATATTGAGCTAAACCAAATGTACTTGGCTTATGTTGAGGAGTTACCTGTTCTAAGCTAAATGGGAATAAACTCCTCATGCTGCAGACTGAGCACAGGAAAGATGTTATAATTTAGTTTGATTTAAAATTTTGTTGTAAGGTAAAGCAGTGAATCACATACAATCACAGATACACCTTTCAATCTATCATAGGCACTGTGTTATCCACTGGTGCAGAGGGTAGGAGTACAATAGATAAGCTTGGTACAAAATGGCATTTTTTAATTCCTTTTTTTGTGATCAAAGAAGTAATGGTATGAGGGTTTTTATTTGCATGGTCAGTGGTCTTGTATTCTGAGGCTGCATTTTGAATACTTTCAGGTGGCCTTATTTGTGAAAGAAGCCAGCCTACTTTCTGCAGTCTTTGGTTGCTTGTTCTCTTCAGCAAAAAAAGAAGGGTCATTTTTTTCATGTAAGTCAAACACTTCACCCTGTTTTTTGTGGCTAACTGAAACACTTATCCTGGCACAGGTATGAGTTGGGGCACTGACTAGGACAGATCTAGTGTTTTTCTGTTATAAACTTGATTTAAATTGATTGTCAATGTCTTTTTCCATTCCCCCCCACCCCACCCCATTAGTTTAATTGCTGATTGTTCCTCTTCTTTTGTTGTACTCTGTCTAGAACTTCAGGTCAGGAGGTCAAGTCTGCTGACATATTTTCTGTACCTTCAGAATGGAGTTGCCTCTGGCCCATGCATTCATCTCCCTCCGTATCGTGCCGTTATAACTTTCTTTCTTGTACTTACTTTAAGAGCGGTATTTATGCGTTAAGTTACTCTCTTCAAAGCATAAACATGAATAATTTAGTCTCTAGATTACATCACTGTAAGTGAAACAAACACATGTAACTGTGTATAATATTCTAGGAGAGAATTATTTCAGTTTTAATGCCTGTTCTCTAACTGATTACACTGTTGTCTTGCTAAATTCATATAACAGTGAAGAAATGGCAGAGCTTCATTTGCAGTTGACCTTTTGAAAGTCAAGTGTCGCTGCTTGATGTATGCACAGATTTTTCACTTCTGACAAAAAGAAATCTTGTGCCGTCCTCATTTATAATGTATAGACCCCTCTTTTCATATTTATATTATTAAAATCAGGAATACTTTGAGTTCTCAAAAATACTGCAATTCAGATACAGAATGTATAGTGCCCAGCCTTTTGTGTGTATGGGTTAGGAACATGGCTCTGATCATACAATCTTAATTATCATGCTGCTACTTCTCTGAATAATGTCTGAAAGCATGTAATATTGGACAACTGAAGACCATCTGAGTTTCACAAGTTTTGAGGACATGCACAGTTTTGGTTGGTCAAGAGAAGGAAAATAAACACTTTTTGGCTAAAACTCTTCAATTCTTAATTACTCCTTTGATTCCTAATTCTAATTGTCTTGCTGAGAGACTGTCTATAAATGTGAGAAACATGAGCTTTCTAGTTCTTTGAATGCAGTGGTTGAGTTTTATTTGGACATTTCTTTGTTAAGTTATAGTGGTAAAATATTGTGAATAGAGAAAAATTGTGAATAGAAAAAATTGTGAATAGAGAAGGCCTTGTG
>WAAB01012911.1:8969-45674 GCA_013389865.1 Piaya cayana | reverse complement strand
GTTCGCGCTCTCCCCTGGCTTTGTAGTTTAAAGACAGAGCGAATAAACATACTCGTTGCTATTTTGTCAACTGGTGATGCTCTACTCTCATTGTTCCTTCGTCCCGCCCGTTCCCGCTCCCTTAGCTCTTATCGCCGTGTCCCTTCCCCCGCTGCCCCCTTCCCGTGTCCCGCGCCCTGGTCCCCACGCGCGGGGCCCCGCGGTCCCGCCTGTCCCAGGTGTCGCCCCGCCCGCGCGGGGCCGTCCCTGCCCGGCCCCACCCCGGATCCTCCCGCGCCGCCGTCGCCGCGCCCCTCTCTCCATCCTCCCCCATCCCCGGTCGCCGCCGCCGCGGAGCCGCTGGAGCGCACGTGGAGCCGCCATGGGCCGCCTGGTGCTGCAGGACGGGACGGTGCTGCGGGGACGGCCCTTCGGGGCCGCCGTGGCCGCCGCCGGGGAAGTCGGTGGGTGCGGGGGGGGGAGGGGGATGGGGAGCGGGACGGGGGCCGGTGGCGGTGCCGGTGCCAGCGCGGCTGCCCCGCAGTGTTCCAGACCGGCATGGTCGGGTACCCCGAGGCGCTCACCGACCCCTCCTACGAGGCGCAGATCCTGGTGCTCACGTACCCCCTCATCGGCAACTACGGGGTCCCGCGGGACGAGACCGACCCCTTCGGCCTCAGCAGGGTGAGCGGGGGCTGCGGGGCCGGCTGCGGGGTGGCTGCGGGGCAGGGGGTGATAGAGGCTCTGGGGCGGGCAGCAGCGTGCGGGGCAGGCAATGGTACAGGCAGCAGTGCAGACTATGGGGTAGATAGCGAGCTGTGGGGCAGGCAGCAGTACAGGCTATGGGGCAGACATCGAGGTGTGGGGCAGGCTGTGGAGCAGACAGTGAGATACGGGGCAGACAGTAAGATGTGGAGCAGGCAGCAGTACAGGCTGTGGGGCAGACATCGAGGTGTGGGGCAGGCTGTGGAGCAGACAGTGAGATACGGGGCAGACAGTAAGGTGTGGGGGAGGCAGCAGTACAGGCTATGGGGCAGGCTGTGGGGCAGACAGCAAGGCATGGGGAAGGCAGCACTGCAGGCTATGGGGCAGACATCGAGGTGTGGGGCAGACAGTGAGGCATGGGGCAGGCAGCAAGGTGTGGGGCAGGCAGCAGTACAGGCTATGGGGCAGGCTGTGGGGCAGACATTGAGGTGTGGGGCAGGCAGTGGAGCAGGCAGCGAGACACAGGGCAGGCAGCAGTACAGGCTATGGGGCAGGCTGTGGCGCTGACAGTGAGATATGGGGCAGGCTATGGGGCAGACAGCGAGGTGTGGGGCAGGCTGCAGTGCTGTCTGTAGAGCAGGCAGTGAGATGTGGGCCAGGCTGTGGGGTGGGGCACAGGCAGCAGCACGTAGGGAGGGCTAAGGGGCGAGTGGTGCGTGGGGCAGGTAGCGCTGCAACCTGTGGGGCAGGTCTAAGCATGTGGGGCGGGCAGCGGTTTGTGGGATGAGGAGTGGTGTGCCCGTGGGGCAGGCAGCGGAGCGTGGGGCGGGCAGCGATGCCTGGGGCAGCATGTCCTGCGCTGGTGCCAACCGCAGCTGGCAGGCACAGGGCTGGGTGGGGCTGCACAGGGTGCCAAGGAGGGGAGCCCATTTGGCCCCAGCGCCGTGGGGCTCAGGGTCCCCCAGAAGGGTTTGACCCCGATGCTGTGGTGCTCGGTTTGCTGGTGGGAGAGCCCCCTGAGCTCTGGGGCACTGTCACACTCTGTCTGTCCCCCATGGGGCAGGCGGAGGTCCCAGCCCCCCAGGATGGGGGAGGGCAGAGCTGGGGGAAGGGCTCAGACCCCTCCCAGCCCCATGGCTCGGGGCAGAGTCCAGGGTCCGGCAGCCGCCTGGGCCTCCCTGACCCAGCCGCGGGGTCCATCCTGTGCAACCCCTTTCCCACACCAGCCCCGGGGTCTGTCCTGTATGGCCCAGGAGCCCCCTGGGTCGGGGGCTGCGGTCCAGAGGTCAGGACCCATCCTGGGGGTCCCTGAGCCTCAGGGTGCGGGGCTGGATGTGGGGGCAGCAGTGGCCGATGCTGTGCTGTGGGCAGGGATGGAGTCCCTGTCCCCTGGGGGTGTCCTCTGTCCCCTGCCCGCCCCACTGACCCCTGTCCCCATAGTGGTTCGAGTCCAGTAAGATCCATGTGGCTGCGCTGGTGGTGGGCGAGTGCTCAGAGACCCCGAGCCACTGGAGTGCCTCCCGCTCCCTTGACCAGTGGCTGAAGGAGCAGAACATCCCCGGGCTGCAAGGTGGGACTGGTGGGGACTAGGGGGTGGTGGTGGGGAACTGGAACCAGAACCCTCTCTGCGCTGGGATTTGCTGCCTCAGGAGCCGACTCAGTGTAGGGTGGTTGGGGGTGACGAGGCTTGGGGTCCTGGTCTGGGTGGGAGGGATCTGGGGGTCCCGCTCCAGATCCATGGGGTCTGTCCTGGGGACAGATCCGTGGGGTCCTAGCTGGGATGGATCTATAGGGTCCTGGTTCGAATGGACCCCTGGGGTCCTGAGTGGGGCAGATCTATGGGGCACTGAGTCCTAGTTGCATGCAGGCATCGACACGCGGGCGCTGACGAAGAAGCTGCGTGAGGAGGGGTCTCTGCTGGGGAAGCTGCTGCCTGATGGGACTCCTGAGAGCAGCGTCCCCTTCGAGGACCCCAACACGAGACACCTAGTGCAGGAGGTGTCGCTCAAGGTGGGGCTGGGGGGGATGGTGAGCACGTTTTGGGGGCTGGCACTGAGTTGGGGGCACTGGGGAAGGGCTGGAGAAACTGGGGGATGTGAGGGAGCTTGAGGGGTCCTGAGGGGGCTTGTGTTGGGCTGTGAGGGGGTTCCTGGGGGGGAGAAGGGGGTCTTGGGGTGGGATGATGGAGGAGGTCCTCGCTGGGGCAGTGAGGGTGGAACTGGGGGTCCCACCTGGGGGTTCGAGGTGACCTGCATTATGAATCCTCCCCGCAGAGCCCCCGCGTATTCAACCCAGAGGGGTCGCTGCGTGTCACGGCTCTCGACTGCGGCCTCAAGAGCAACCAAGTGCGGTGCCTGTGCCAGCGCGGTGCCGCCGTCACCGTGGTGCCCTGGGACTATGCGCTGGATCCTACAGGTGGAATCAGCACCAGGGACCTGGGGGGCTGGCTGGGACCCCCACCACAGGTCACCATGCCCTGGTGGGACCCTGCGGGGTCCAGGGATCCTCGTTCCCCCCCACGCAGGGATTTGTGGGGTCAGGGTGACCCTGCTGTGAGCCTGGGGTCTGAAGGGGTCCCCGCTCTGACCCCGCCGTGCTCTCGGTGCAGAATTCGACGCGCTGTTTGTCAGCAATGGCCCTGGGGACCCCCAGCTGTGTCAGGCAACCGTGTCAAGGCTTCGGCAGGTGCTGGATGCGCCGCAGCCCAAGCCGGTGTTCGGCATCTGCCTGGGCCACCAGCTGCTCGCCCTCGCCATCGGCGCCCACACCTACAAGATGAAGTGAGCGGGGCTGGGGTCCAGTGTCAGGGTCGCTCCTGGGGTCCAGGGTCCCCGTGGGGATTTGGGGGCTGGGATTAAGGTCCCTGTGAGGGTCGGGAGTCAGGGTCCAGAGTCACCATGGGTGTCTGAGGGGGCGGTCTGGGGTCAAAGTCCTTGTGGGGATCTGAGGTTGGGGTCTCTGTGGGGTTAGGATCCCTGTGAGGGTCCAGGGTCACCACGGGGGGCTGGGGTTCTTGTTGGGGTCAAGAGCCGGGTTCCCCTTGGGAGCCTGGGGTTGGGGTCACTGCAGGGGGCAAGGGTCAGGGTCCCTGTGAAGATCTGGGGTCCTCGTGGGGGTCTGGGGTCACTGTAAGTGCCTGAGGTTGACATCCCTGCAGGGATTCAAGGGTTGGGGTCACCGTGAGGGTTTGGGGTTGGCGTTGCTGTGAGATCCGGGGTGGGATTCCTGCAGGGCCTGGGGTCGGGGTCACCGTAGGATGCCATGCCTGCAGGTACGGGAACCGTGGTCACAACCAGCCGTGCCTGCACGAGGAGTCGCGGCGCTGCTTCATGACGGCGCAGAACCACGGCTTCGCGGTGGAGGCGAGCAGCCTGCCTCCCGGCTGGGCCCCACTCTTCACCAACGCCAACGACGGCTCCAACGAGGGCATCGTCCATGAGCACAAGCCCTTCTTCAGGTGGGCGGCGGGCAGAGGGGCCGATACACGGGGATCAAGCGGGGCAGAGGGATGCTGGGGGTGTGGCACGGGTGCAGTGGCTACTGTGGGTCCCTGCCCCACCGCCCTCTGCCCCCCACAGTGTCCAGTTCCACCCTGAACACCGCGCCGGCCCCACGGACCTGGAGGGGCTTTTTGACGTCTTCATCGAGACAGCAAAGGACCTGCGAAGCGGAGACGGCAGCGGCCCCACTGGTGAGCACGGAGCGGGAAGAGATGGCAAGGGCTGTGGGGCAGGGGCCGTGGGGCAGAGCTGTGGGGGACGGGGCTGTGCAGGGGCACCGTGTGCCCCCAGCCACACCACCCCTGTGCTCCCCAGTGCGGGAGCGGCTGCATGCTTGGCTGACCCACGGCGCGGTGCCGGTGCGGGGTCCGGATGTGGCGCGGCCACGCAAGGTGCTGATCCTGGGCTCAGGCGGGCTCTCCATCGGCCAGGCTGGCGAGTTCGACTACTCGGGGTCACAGGTGAGAGGTGGGGGGATCCCCAGGAGGGGCAGTGGGGTCCCTGGCGGGATGGTGGGGGTCCCTAGTGAGTTCTGGGCGGGGGGCAGTGGTGGGAGGAGTCCTGGAGGGCAGTGGGGGTCCTGGGGGTGATGTTGATCCCTGGGGGTGCAGCAGGGGAGATCCCAGGATGGGGGCATTGGGGTCCCTAGGGCACTAGGGGTCCCTAAGTCAGTGTGGGGATGTTTCTGGGGCATCCTGGGGATGGGCGTGGGTCCCAGGAGTCTGTGACACTGTCCACCTCCCCAGGCCATCAAGGCCCTGAAGGAGGAGCACGTCCAGACGGTGCTGATCAACCCCAACATCGCGACGGTGCAGACGTCAAAGGGGTTGGCAGACAGGGTCTACTTCTTGCCCATCACTCCTCAGTACGTCACCCAGGTGAGACCCACAGCACAGGGGTGGGAGGCTCCACCTAGAGCGTGAGAGAGGAGTGGGGGGCGTGGGGACAGGGGGTCTTGGGGCCTGGAGGGTGAGAAATGGGGCTGGGAGCTGCCCAGAGAATGGAGGGGGAACCAAGGCCACCACGGGTCCTTGCCCTGTGGCTGCAGTGGCCACTGTTGGGTCACTACCCCACAGGTTTGGTGGCCACCAGGTTCCCCCCAAACCCACAGGTTTGGTGGCCACCACATCCTCTCCCGCCCCATTTGTTTGGTGGCCTCCATGTCATCGCTGCCCTGTGGACATGGTGGCTGCTGTGGTTCCCCACCCCATGGCTTTGGTGGCAGCGTCACTCCTCTGCCCCGTGGCACTTGCCCTGCAGGTGATCCGGAATGAGCGCCCCGATGGCGTGCTGCTGACCTTCGGTGGGCAGACGGCGCTCAACTGCGGCGTGGAGCTGCAGAAGGCTGGCGTGCTGGAGCGGTACAACGTGCGCGTGCTCGGCACCCCCGTCGCCTCCATCGAGATGACCGAGGACCGCAAGGTCTTCGTTGAGAAGATGGAGGAGATCGGCGAGCACGTGGCGCCCAGCGAAGCTGCCGCCTCCCTGGAGCAGGTCCAGTGGGATGGGGGTCAGCTCCTGGGCAGGGTGCTTTCCTCCCTGGGGTAGGGATGAGACAGGATCAGGGGTGGGATAGAATCATACGATCATAGAATCCCCAGGTTGGAAAGGACCCACTGGATAATTGAGTCCAACCATTTCTATCAATCGCTAAACCACGTTCCTCAGCGCCTCATCCACCCGTCCCTTAAACGCCTCCAGGGAAGGTGACTCAACCACCTCCCTGGGCAGCCTCCTCTTCTCCAGGCTAAACACCCCCAGCTCTCTCAGCCGTTTCTCATAAGGTCTGTTCTGCAGCCCCTTCACCAGCTTCGTTGCTCTTCTCTGGACTCGCTCCAGAGACTCAGCATCCTTCTTGGGGCAGCCTTAGGGGGCAGGATGGGGGTGCGATGTGAGGCAGCTTGTGTTATGTGCTGTCCTCTGAGCTCCTACCGTGACGCTGTCTCTCCCTGCAGGCGCTGGCGGCGGCGGAGCGGCTGGGCTACCCGGTGCTGGTGCGCTCAGCTTACGCACTGGGCGGCCTGGGCTCTGGCTTCGCCAGCAGCCGGGAGGAACTGGTGGCACTGGTGAGCCAGGCCTTCGCCCACACCTCTCAGGTCCTAGTGGATAAGTCCCTCAAGGGCTGGAAGGAGATCGAGTACGAGGTGGTGCGGGATGCCTACGACAACTGTGTCGCGGTACGAGGGGACCCTGGTCTCAGAGGGGTGGGGGGTGTGGGGTCAGGATCTCCCACGGGACCCCAGCTCCAGGGAATTCTCCCCCATCCATGGAGTCAGTTGCTTCACCCCCTGAGCTGGACCCTCTGCTCCTGGGGGTTCTGGGGTTCCTGCTCAAACCCTCACCATGCCAGGAGCCTCCTGAGAGGGCAAGGAGGAACTGGGAGCCTGGAGAGGATCTCCAGAGAGTATCTGGAATCGCTCGTGGGTGGGATGCGGAATCCGGGCCTCCCTCAGCCCGTGGTGCCACCTTGTGTTGCCAGGTGTGCAACATGGAGAACCTGGACCCGCTGGGCATCCACACGGGCGAATCCATTGTGGTGGCGCCCAGCCAGACCCTCAATGACACCGAGTACTTCCTGCTGCGCCGCACGGCTGTCAAGGTGGTTCGACACCTGGGCATCGTCGGAGAGTGCAACATCCAGTTTGCCCTCAACCCGGAGTCAGAGCAGGTGAGCACGGCCACCACCTGCCCCTCATTGTGGCCACGGGTGGCATCTCTGCGCCGGCACCTGGTCTCATGCTGCGCATCCATGTCCTGTGCTGCTAACCCTGCTACCCACAGTACTACATCATCGAGGTGAATGCCCGGCTCTCCCGCAGCTCCGCGCTGGCCAGCAAAGCCACCGGCTACCCACTGGCCTACGTGGCCGCCAAGCTGGCCTTGGGCCTCCCCCTGCCTGTCCTCAGGTATTGGTTTCCCTGCGGTGCAGAATAGGCACTGGCCTGGTGCTGCTGCAGCCGCTGAGCCCTGTTACCTCACCAGGAACTCGGTCACTAACTCCACAACAGCCAACTTTGAGCCTAGCCTGGACTACTGCGTCGTGAAGATCCCGCGCTGGGACCTCAGCAAGTTCCTCCGAGTCAGCACCAAGATCGGCAGCTCCATGAAGAGCGTGGGTGAGTGTGATGCCATGGGCAGGCAGGCAGCGCAGTGGGTGCTGGATCCAGCCGCTCAACGCTCCGTCCACAGGGGAGGTCATGGCCATCGGCAGGAACTTTGAAGAAGCTTTCCAGAAGGCGCTGAGGATGGTAGATGAAAACTGCATCGGCTTTGACCACACGGTGAAGCCTGCATCAGACGTGGTGAGCGCCGGGGTCTGGGCTGAGGTCCTGGGGGAGGTTCCTGGCCCCGCTCACTGCTCTGGCCTGGCAGGAGCTGGAGACGCCAACGGACAAGCGGATCTTTGTGCTGGCGGCTGCGCTGCGTGCCGGCTACTCCATCGAGCGGCTCTACGAGCTGACCAAGATCGACCGCTGGTTCCTCCACAAGATGAAGAACATCACGGACCACACGGCGCTGCTGGAGTCGTACCGGGAGGAGCAGAGCACCATGCCGCCTGCCGTACTCCAGCGTGCCAAGCAGCTTGGCTTCTCCGACAAGCAGGTGGCTCAGGCTGTGCTCAGGTAACGCTGGGAGGGGGTGGCCTTTTGCTGAGCCCCAGACCTGGTCCCGATGCTCACCCTCCCTCCACAGCACTGAGCTGGCCGTGCGGAAGATGCGGCGTGACCTGCAGATCCTGCCCGTGGTGAAGCAGATCGACACAGTGGCAGCGGAGTGGCCGGCACAGACCAACTACCTGTACCTGACCTACAATGGCACCGAGCACGACCTGGCCTTCCGGGAGCCCCACGTCATGGTCATTGGCTCTGGCGTCTACCGCATTGGCAGCAGCGTTGAGTTCGACTGGTGCGCTGTCGGCTGCATCCAGGAGCTGCGCAAGGTCAGCCAGGCACCAGCACCGAGTTGGGCGGGTGTTCCCGGCCAGATGATGGGGCTGGCGGTCACTGGGGACACTCAGCCTCACTGTGTCCCACTGCCCCACAGATGGGCTTCAAGACAATCATGGTGAACTACAACCCGGAGACGGTGAGCACCGACTACGACATGTGCGACCGCCTCTATTTTGATGAGATCTCCTTTGAGGTGAGCAGGGCTGGGGTCTGTGCACTGTGGGGCTGGGGTCCTGAGCACCATGGGGCTGGGGGAGGTTGTAGTGGATGACACTAAGCTGAGTGGAAGCGTGGATCTAATAGAGGGTCAGGAGGCTCCAAGGGGATCTGAACAGGCTGGACCGCTGGGCTGAGACCAATGGGATGAGGTTTAACAAGGCCAAATGCTGGGTCCTGCACTTGGGGCACAACAACCCTGTGCAGCTACAGACTAGGAGAAGTCTGGCTGGAAACTGCCTGGAGGAGAGGGACCTGGGGGTGTTGGTTGACAGCAACCCAACATGAGCCAGCAGCGGCCCAGGTGGCCAAGAAGGCCAACAGCATCTTGGCTTGTATCTGAAACGGTGTGACCAGCAGGTCCAGGGAGTCTATTCTCCCTCTGTACTCGGCACTGGTGAGGCCACACCTCGAATCCTGTGTGCAGTTCTGGGCCCCTCACCACAAGAAGGAGGTTGAGGCTCTGGAGCGAGTCCAGAGAAGAGCAGCAAAGCTGGTGAAGGGGCTGGAGAACAGGCCTTATGAGGAATGGCTGAGAGAGCTGGGGTGGTTTAGCCTGGAGAAGAGAAGGCTGAGGGGAGACCTCACTGCTCTCTACAACTATCTGAAGGGAGGTTGTGGAGAGGAGGGAGCTGGCTTCTCCTCCCAAGTGACAGGGGACAGGACAAGAGGGAATGGCCTCAAGCTCTGCCAGGGGAGGTTCAGATTTGACATCAGGAAAAAATTTTTCACAGAAAGGGTCATTTGGCACTGAGGCTGCCCAGGGTGGTGGTTGAGTCACCTTCCCTGGAAGTGTTTAAAGGACAGGTGGATGAGGTGCTGAGGGGCATGATTTAGTATTTGATAGGAATGGTTGGACTCAATGATCTGATGGGTCTTTTCCAACCTGGGGATTCTATGATTCTAGGTGGTTATGGACATCTATGAGCTGGAGAACCCCGAGGGTGTGATCCTGTCCATGGGTGGGCAGCTGCCCAACAACATCGCCATGGCCCTGCACCGGCAGCAGTGCCGCATCCTGGGCACCTCCCCAGAGGCCATCGACTCAGCCGAGAATCGCTTCAAGTTCTCCCGCCTACTCGACTCCATCGGCATCAGCCAGCCGCTCTGGAAGGAGCTCTCGGACATGGAGGTGCGGGGCCACTGCTGGTGCTGGGGCTGCCTTGGGGCTCTGGCGCTCGGCGCATGCCCTGAACATGATGACTCTCTCACAGTCAGCCAAGCAGTTCTGCTGCAAGGTGGGGTACCCGTGCGTCGTGCGCCCCTCCTACGTGCTGAGCGGTGCTGCCATGAACGTTGCCTACTCGGATAGCGACCTGGAGAAGTTCCTGAGCAATGCCGTGGCCGTCTCCAAGGAGCAGCCTGTCGTCATCTCCAAGTTCATCCAGGAAGCCAAGGTCCATCCAGGAGGGTGCTCTGGCCCTGGGGTGTCCCTGCTCTCTGTGAGAGCCCCAGCCCCTGGTGCCAGCCGCGGGCTGTGACCGTGTTCCTGCTCACAGGAGATTGATGTGGATGCGGTGGCCTGTGACGGCGTGGTGGTGGCCATTGCCATCTCGGAGCACGTGGAGAATGCTGGGGTGCACTCGGGCGATGCCACACTGGTGACACCCCCCCAGGACATCACCCCAAAGACACTAGAGCGCATCAAAGCCATCGTCCATGCTGTTGGGCAGGAGCTGCAGGTCACCGGGCCCTTCAACCTGCAGCTCATCGCCAAGGTAACCAACCCAGGGCCTGGTGTCGGC
Organism: Piaya cayana; assembly: GCA_013389865.1. NCBI lineage: Eukaryota > Metazoa > Chordata > Aves > Cuculiformes > Coccyzidae > Piaya > Piaya cayana. Next base: position 35,579 of record WAAB01012911.1, on the reverse strand, counting down.
AGAAGGACACCCTGTGGCCCCCGGCAGGCCTGACGCCATCCCCTTTCCCCCAGGATGACCAGCTGAAGGTGATCGAATGCAACGTCCGGGTCTCTCGCTCCTTTCCCTTTGTCTCCAAGACCCTGGGGGTCGACCTGGTGGCTTTGGCCACCCAGGTGATCATGGGTGAGGACGTGGAGCCCGTGGGGCTGATGACTGGCACGGGCATCGTTGGTGTCAAGGTGAGCGCAGGTCATGGGGCCTGGGCAAGGGCACGTGGCTGGGCAGCCTCTGAACCCCCTGTGTCCCCCAGGTGCCCCAGTTCTCCTTCTCACGCCTGGCAGGCGCCGATGTGGTGCTGGGCGTGGAGATGACCAGCACAGGCGAGGTAGCCTGCTTCGGTGAGAACCGCTGCGAGGCGTACCTGAAGGCCATGCTCAGCACCGGCTTCAAGATCCCCAAGAAGAACATCCTGCTGACCATTGGCAGCTACAAGGTGCGTAGGGTGGGTGCTGGAGGTCAGGTTGGTGCCTGGGAGTCCCCACTCTGCTCACTGACCAAACCTGGCATCGTTGCAGAACAAGAGTGAGCTGCTGCCCACCGTGCGGACTCTGGAGAGCCTTGGCTACAATCTGTATGCCAGCCTGGGTACAGCCGACTTCTACACTGAGCACGGCATCAAGGTCAGGGCTGGGGGTCCTGGAGGGTCTGAAGGTCTGGAAGGGCTGGGGTACCCAGTGGGGGCCGGGGGTCCTAGAGGATCTGGGGGCTTGGAAAGCTGGAAGGGCTGGGGTCCCAGAGGGTTGGGGAGCTGGGAGGGCCCGTGGTCGCTGACAGTGTCGGTGCCATAGGTGATGGCCGTGGACTGGCACTTCGAGGAGGCGGACAGCAATGAGGTGGGTGCCCGGGAGACACAGCGCAGCATCCTGGACTACCTGGCTGAGAACCACTTTGAGATGGTCATCAACCTCTCGATGCGCAACTCGGGTGGCCGCCGGCTCTCCTCCTTCGTCACCAAGGGCTACCGCACCCGGCGCCTGGCCGTGGACTACTCTGTGCCGCTCATCATCGACATCAAGTGCACCAAGCTCTTTGTGGAGGTGGGCGGGGGAATGGAGACCGCACCTCAAATCCTGAGTTCAGTTCTGCGCCCCTCACTCCAAGAAAGCCCTGGAGGGGCTGGAGAAGAATGGCAGTGGGGAAGGGTCTGGAGCCCAGGAGTTCTGGGAGCAGCTGAGGGACCTGGAGCTGTTTAGTCTGTAGAAGAGGAGGCTGAGGGGAGACCTCATCGCTCTCTGCAGGTCCAGGAAGGGAGATTGGTTGCTGGTCTCTTCTCCCAAGGGATGAGACAAGAGGAAACAGCCTCAAATTGTGCCAGGGGAGGTTTAGATTGGATATTGGGAACAATTTCTTCTTGGAAGGTGTTGTCAAGCCCTGGCAGAGGCTGCCCAGGACAGTGGTAGTATCCATATCCCTGCAGAGGTTTAAATCCTTGTGGCCATAGCACTTTGGGACATGGCTGGTTGGCACAGTGGGGTCAGGCTGATGGTTGGACTGGATGAGTTTGGAGGGCTTTTCCAGCCTCAGCAATGCTATGATTTTATGTGGGTGCCAGTGAGAGTAAAGGGGGATTGAGAAGGAAAGTCCTTCTGTGGGTGGTGTGGGATTGGCGATGCTGGGGGTTTGTTTTCGGGACATGGTTTGGGCACACACCCTCATCCCAGCCCTGTGCACCCCTGGGATCTGGGTCCTGCCTCACGCCTGCCCTCTGTACAGGCACTGCGCCAGATCGGGGCAGCCCCCCCACTGAAGATGCATGTGGACTGCATGACATCCCAGAAACTCATCCGTCTGCCAGGTAGGTAGGAATGGGGCTGTGGTGGGGCTGAGGGCTCTGAGGGTGCAGCACGGAGCTGTGGCAACACCGGGAGCTCAGCAGGTGCAGCACGGAGCCAGGGCAGTGCTGGGATCTCAGAGGGTGCAGCACGGAGCTGGGGCAGCACGGGGAACTGGGCTGGGGACTCTGAGGATGCTTCAGGGAGAGGATGCATCCCCATGGCTGGAGGTCCCATGCTGATGCAGCTGTGCTCCACAGGCCTCATAGACGTCCACGTCCACCTCCGTGAGCCAGGTGGCACCCACAAGGAAGACTTTGCATCGGGCACAGCAGCCGCGCTGGCTGGCGGCATCACCATGGTGTGCGCCATGCCCAACACCAATCCTGCTGTCACCGATGCCACATCCTTCGCGCTGGCACAGAAGGTGGGTGGCTGCCTGGCGTGGTGCCATGGTGCCTGCAGGGATCCGGTCACTGCCCTGGCACAGCACCCGCTGTCTTTCTCTCGCAGCTCGCCGAGGCCGGTGCCCGCTGCGACTTTGCCCTCTTCCTGGGCGCTTCCTCAGAGAACGCCGGCTCACTGGGCACCCTGGCCGGTGCGGCTGCGGGGCTCAAGATGTATCTGAACGACACCTTCTCCAGCCTGCGGATGGATGATGTGTCGCTGTGGATGGAGGTGAGCGTGGCCAGTGGGGGCTGACTCGGGGCTGGCTTTGGCTCCCAGCACCGGTGCTGACTGGCCCCCTTCTCCCCCAGCACTTTGAGCATTGGCCACGGCACCTGCCTGTGGTGGCCCACGCCGAGCGGCAGACAGTGGCCGCCATCCTGATGGTGGCCCAGCTGTACCAGCAGCCCGTGCATATATGCCACGTGGCTCGCAAGGAGGAGGTGAGTGTGCGTGGACCCCGGTGTGGGACATGAGGCTGTTTGGAGCCACCCCTCACCACCGCCGTTCCCCCAGATCCTGCTCATCAAGGCTGCAAAGCAGAAGGGGATCCCAGTGACATGTGAGGTGGCCCCGCACCACCTCTTCCTGTGCCGTGATGACCTGGGGCGCCTCGGGGAGGGCCGAGCAGCTGTGCGGCCAGAGCTGGGCACCCGCCAGGACTTGGAGGCACTCTGGGAGAACATGGACACCATTGACTGCTTTGCCACGGACCACGGTGAGCCCTGGAGTGGGAGCAGTGTGGGGATGGCAGTGGGTCCTGCAGAGACCTACTGAGAGCTGGAGTTAAGCCTGGAGAAGAGAAGGCTACAGGGAGATCTTAGAGCAGCCTCCGGTACTGAAAGGGGCTCCAGGAAAGCTGAGGAGGGGCTCTTGATCAGGGAGGGCAGGGATAGGATGAAGGGGAATGGTTTTCAACTGAAAAAGGGGAGATGGAGATATCAGGGAAAAATGTTTTCCTGTGAGGGGGGTGAGGCCCTGGCCCAGATTGCCCAGAGAAGTGGTGGCTGCCCCATCCCTGGAGGTGTTCAAGGCCAGGTTGGATGGGGCTTGGAGCAACCTGATCCAGTGGGAGGTGTCCCTGCCCGTGTCAGTGGGTTGGAACAGGATGGGCTTTGAGGTCCCTTCCAACCCAAACCATCCTCTGATTCCATGCAGCACCCCACACGCTGGAGGAGAAGCAGGGACCGGCACCACCCCCTGGCTACCCTGGCCTGGAGACGCTGCTGCCACTGCTGCTGACAGCCGTGTCCGAGGGGCGGCTCTCGGTGGAGGACATAGTGCAGCGCCTCTATGAGAACCCCCGCAAGATCTTTGGGCTTCCAGCACAAGAGGACACTTATATAGAGGTGAGTCCAGTCCTCCCCAAACCCTGGATTCAGCCCAGATCCAGCCCCATCCCTGGCCCTGGCAGCTCCCTCTGACCTGTTGTCCTGGCAGGTGGACCTGGAGCACGAGTGGGTCATTCCCAGCCACACAGCCTTCTCCAAGGCCGGCTGGACGCCCTTTGAGGGGATGAAGGTGAAGGGGACAGTGCGGAGAGTTGTTCTGCGTGGGGAGGTTGCTTACATCGACGGGCAGGTAAGGCTCCAGGTCCTCTACCCCCTGCATCCAGGGGTCCCCCCACATTTCTGGGGTCCACCAGCACTCACTCCATCTTCCCCGTGGCTGCAGGTGCTGGTGGCCCCCGGCTATGGGCAGGACGTGAAGAAATGGCCCTCGGCTGCTGTGCTGGCACCACATGTGGCCCCAGCCAAGGAGACAGTGAAGGTACCGGAGTGTGTAGGGCTGGGAGGGGGTGTCCTTGCCCTGCCCTGGTTCCAGCCCAGCCTCTCCTTGCAGACACCTGAGCGGCCCCGGCATACGGTGGCCAGCGAGACGCTGCGCGGCCGAGCCTCCAGCCCACGCCGGGTCGGACCCGCGGGCGATGGGCGCTTCCACCTCCCGCCCCGCATCCACCGCGCCTCTGACCCTGGGCTGCCAGGTGAGGGGCTTGTGTGGCGTGGCAAAGCCAAGCCCAGTGGGTGGGCAGCGGAGCAAGCAGGGAGTGTGCCAGGGCTGGGGCTGCGGTGCAGCGGCCCCGCTGACGCTGGCCCTTGTGTCCCGTTCAGCGTTCCTGAGGCTGGGAGCCACGTACCGCCCGGGCGCCAGAGGCACCGGTAATGTCGGGGGGACACTCATGCAATGAGTCGCGGCACTAATGGCACCAACTGCAGCCAATGAGTGCATCCCCTCCCCCAGGTGCCGCGCTGGCCCTGGGCTGCGTGTGCTGGCCCAGCATGGGCACCGTTCTGCACAGGGCACAGTGGCACCCGCCTGCTCGCTTTGGCCCTGGCCCACGCGGCACCTCAGGGACCTGCCAGTGTGATTGGGGTTGCGTTTAATTGGGGTCTGTGGGGCATGTGGGGAGTGATGCGCTGGGGCTCGGGACTCCAGTCTCAGCGTGCCCGTGTCCTTGGCATTCCCGTGTCCTTGGCATTCCCATCTCTGGGTGCCTGTGATTCCGGTGCTTCTGATCAGGATGGTCATGGTTCCAGCTTCAGCCTCGGGGTGGTCGTGGCCCTGACATTCCTGTCTCGGGGTGGCTGTGGTTGTGTTTCTCCCATTTTGGCATTGCCACAGCTCCAGTTTTGGGCACGTACTGCTTCCACTTAGTGCCGGTGGCACTCTGGGAGGGCAGGGCCCATGTTCCCCAGCCGCCTGCACCCCCTAATGCTGCTGCTTCCTCTCCCACTGCAGCTGAGGACGCCCGGGACAAGGCTGTCAGGAAGGCGGCAGAGGCGGGTGAGTCCCCGGGGCTGGGCAGGTGCGTGGGGCTCACTCCGTGGGCTCGCCAGCGCGAGGGCTGACTGGCCACTCTGTGCCGCAGATCCAGCTGCCATCCAGGACGGCTACTCCTACCCGCTGGGCCCCATCCCACGCCAGGCATCCCCCCAGCGTGCTCCCCACTTCCAGACCTCCCCGCTGCTGCACCCCCTGTTCGGCCAGCACGTCCTCTCTGTCCAGCAGTTTTCCAAGGACCAGGTACGTGGGTGCCAGGGGGACTAAGGGCCCTGGGCACCGCGATGGGCACGGTGCCCCCGGCTGCGTCCCAGCTGAGCCCCCGCTCCCTGCAGATGTCACATCTGTTCAACGTGGCACACGTGCTGCGCTTGCTGGTGCAGAAGGAGCGGAGCCTGGACATCCTCAAGGTGAGTTGGGCCCGGTGGTGCTGCCGTGGGGGGCCCCAGACCTCACTGAGCAAGCTGGGTGCTGGGCATGGGTGCCCCTGGGCTCCCCACAGCAACACCTAGTTCCCTGCAGGGCAAGGTGATGGCGTCCATGTTCTATGAGGTGAGCACACGCACCAGCAGCTCCTTTGCCGCAGCCATGAGCCGGATGGGCGGCTCTGTCCTCACCTTTTCGGAGGCCACATCCTCAGTGCAGAAGGGAGAGTCACTGGCTGACTCCGTGCAGACCATGTGCTGCTACGCTGACGTCCTGGTGCTGCGGCACCCCGAGCCGGGCGCCGTCGAGGTGAGCGGGGCTGGGCATAGGGGCTGCAGCCTGTGGGGATGGCAGCCCATAGAATCATAGAAGCACCAGGTNGCAGACTCTGACAGTGCCCAGTGACCCTTTCTGTGAAAAAATTTTTCCTAATGTCCAGCCTGAAACTCCCCTGGTGGAGCTTGAGGCCATTCCCTCTTGTTCTGTCCCCTGTCACTTGGGAGAAGAGGCCCTTCTCTCCACAACCTCCTTTCAGGTAGTTGGAGAGAGCAATGAGGTCTCCCCTTAGCCTCCTCCAGGCTAAACACCCCCAGCTCTCTCAGACATTCCTCATAAGGCCTGTTCTCCATCCCTCTCACCAGCTTTGTTGCTCTTCTCTGGACTCGCTATGGGGCAGGGCTGGGTTCCCCTGTGGGGCAGATTTGGGGGGACAGAACTTGGCTTCTGCCCCAGCGGGGCCTCATCCTGCCAGCACTGACACTGCCTGTGCTCCCAGCTGGCCGCCAAGCACTGCCGCAAGCCAGTGATCAACGCAGGGGACGGGGTTGGGGAGCACCCCACGCAGGCGCTGTTGGACATCTTCACCATCCGCGAGGAGCTGGGCACTGTCAACGGGATGACAGTGAGTGGCACGTGGCACGGGGACATCCCTTCCCACACAGCACCGGGGTGTGGGACCTGGGGACTCAACAACCACACATGGATGATGCACTGGGGGACAAACCGGAACACTGGGCATCACCTTATAGCAGCTTCCAGCACTGGGGCTTGAGGAAAGCTGGGGAGGGGCTCCTGATCAGGGAATGCAGGGATGGGACGGGGAGGAGTGGTTTATCAGCTGAAAGAGGGGACATGGAGATGAGATCTTAGGAAGAAATGTTTTACTATGAGGGTGGGGAGGCCCTGGCCCAGGTTGCCCCGAGAAGTGGTGGCTGCCCCATCCCTGGAGATGTTTAAGACCAGGTTGGATGGGGCTTGGATCAACCTGATCCAGTGGGAGGTGTCCCTGTTTATGGCGGGGGGTTGGAACTGGATGAGTTTTAAGTCCATGGGTTTGGGTTCCATGGCTCTGTGTGGGCTCTCCCCAGATCACCATGGTGGGTGACCTGAAGCATGGCCGCACGGTGCACTCGCTGGCGCGCCTGCTCAGCCTGTACCGCGTCAATCTGCGCTACGTCACCCCCCCGGGCCTGGAAATGCCCCCCGACATCACCACTTTTGTGGCCTCCAAGGGCATCAAGCAGGTGAGCACATGGGGTTGGGGGGAGTTTTAGGGCTCTGTGCCCCCTAGCCTGTTCCCCCCGGCTGACACTGCCACTGCAGGAGGAGTTTGGGAGCATCGAGGAGGCTCTGCCAGACACAGACGTGCTCTACATGACACGCATCCAGAAGGAGCGCTTCCACCTGGCTGAGGACTACGAGGCCGTAAGTAAAGAGGGGTGGGACAGGACACCTGGGGTAGGGACTGCAGGGACTCCCTCGCTTAGGGCTGACACCCCCCTGCACCCCCCAGTGCTTCGGACAGTTCATCCTCACACCCCACATCATGACCCGTGCCAAGGAGAAGATGGTGGTGATGCACCCACTTCCCCGTGTCAACGAGATCAGGTGGGGGAACTTGAGGTGCTGGGGGTACTTAGCAGGTCTGGGGGGGGGCTGAAGGATGCTAGGGGAGGATACAGGACTTGGGGATGGGGTGCTGGGGGGTGTTTGGGAGGTGTGGGGTGCTTGGCGGGGGGCTTGAAGGCTGCTGTTGGGGGGTTTCAGGTGGGGAAAAGGGGCTCGGAAAGGATGGAGGATGATGCTGGGCAGGGGGGTGCACTCAGGGAGAGTTGGAGGTGGTTCAGGGGCAGCTCTAAGGGTCCCAGGGTGATGGGGGGAGCTCTGAGGGACAGGGGGCTGTGCTGTACTGGGTGGGAGGCAGGGTAAGGGGGCTCAGCTGTAAAGGGACTGGGGGCTCAGGGGGAGATACTGGGAGACTGAGGGCTGTGCTGGGTTGGTTCTGGAGTGATTTGGAGGGACTGGGGGATGGGGGGCTTGTGCGGGAGGGGAACTTGGGAGGGGTCTGGAGGGCTGGGGGCTTTGCTGGTGGGGGCTTTTGGGGGATGTTGTGGCTAGTGGGGGTGGGGGGCGGGTCTCTGAGGGGTTGCAGCTTTCTGGGTCTGAGGGCAGCTAGGGGCGACTTGTGGGGGCTGAGGGCTGTATGAGGATTGGGGGGGCTCTGGAGGAGCCAGGGGCTTGCAGGGTGTTGGGTGGGAGTTTTGGAATGGGCTGGGGGCAGGGCTGAGGGGCTGCAGTTTGCTGGCTAGGGGGGAAGCTCCGGGTGTCTCTGAGGGCTGGGGACAGTATTGTGGGGGGCTTTAAAGGGTAAGGGGCTGCAATTTTCCGGGTAGGGGGGAGTTGTGGGGATCTCTGGGGGCTGGGGCAGAGGCTTTGAGGGGCTGGGGGGACTCTGGAGGCGCGGGGGGCTGTAGGTTGCTGGGTAGGGGGTGGCTATGGGGATGGATCTCTGGGTGCCGGTTGGGAGGAGGCTGCAGTTTGCTGGATTGGGGATTGCTGGTGGCTGGAGCAGGGGCTGCTCTAGTTTGCTGGCTGCGGGGGTGGCTCCGAGGGGCTGGAGGCAGTGCTGGGGGCTCTGAGGGGCTGGAGGAGCTGCAGATTGTTGGCTGGGGGAGAGCCTGGGGGTTTCTGGGGGCTAAGCGGGGGCGCTGAGGGGCCGAGGGGTCCCGGCGGTCCCGGGGCCGCCGCTGACCCCCCCCACCTCCCCGCAGCGCGGCGGTGGACTCGGACCCGCGCGCCGCGTACTTCCGGCAGGCGGAGAACGGGATGTACGTGCGGATGGCGCTATTGGCCACGGTGCTGGGCCGGTACTGAGCAATAAACGGGGCCGCGGCCGCCTCCGGCCCCACTGACACCGCTTGTCTCTGCGTCATCGCCACGCGACGGCTCCCGCGAGCGGCGCGGATCATGTGGCGTCATTGGCGCGCGTCGCCGTGGTCGTGACGTCATCGGCGGGCGCCGTGGCCATGGCGGTGCCGTGGGGGCGTTGGGCCCGGCTGCGGCTCGGGGCGGCACAGGCGGTCACCGCCGGTAAGGGCCGCGCCGCGCGGGCTCCGGGGGCGCCTGTCCCCACACACCCTCCCCAGCCCCGTGTGACCCACAAGCTCCCCCACCCCAACTCCGCCTGACTCACAGATCCCCCCATGGTCCCGCCTGCTCCACCGCCCCGTGTGACCCACAGCCCTGTGTCCCATAGCCCCACCTGACCCACAGCCCCACCTGACCCACAAGCGCTCCATAGCCCCACCTAACCCACAGCCCCCCTGTAGCCCTGTATAACCCATAGCCCTGTGTGACCCACAGCCCCACCTACTAGCCCCATGTGACCTGCAGCACCCCCTCATAGCCCTGTGTGGCCCACGGCCCCTCCTGACTCACAGCACCACCACAGCCCCCTGTGACCCACAGCTCCCCCATAGCACCACAACCCATAGCCCCTTGTGACCCACAGCGCTATGCGACCTCCCAGTTCACTGCAGCCCCTGCTCCCCTGCAGCTTCCAGTCCTGCAGGAGGGGACCACAGCTTCACTCTCCCTGGGACCCCCTAGAGCTGCCCTCAAATCACCCCCTCGTGACTCTCTCTGTGACCAGCACATCACAGCCCCCTTCCCCCTGAACAAGCCCCTGTTCTCCAGCATCAGAGCTGCCCTGGAGCCCCTCTGGCACCTCCAGAGCCCCCCCACTGCCCAGCTTGGCCCTGACTCCCCCCAGTCCTGCTGTGCCATGCATCCCACCACATGTTCTACAGGGTGAGGGGTCCTGTCTTCACGCTCAGGAGCTCGGGTGTCCTGGGACTGTGCCAGGGCTGGGAGGGCTAATGGGTTTGGGGGAGGCACAAGCCGAGAGACCCTTCCTGCAGCTCTGCAAGTCACCCCAAAGCATGGAGGGGGCTGTTTTGGGAGCCCAGCTCCCCATGGATGCTGGGACCTGGCACTGGAGGAGTCTGGGGCCCTGTGGGCTCCAGTTTCTTCTCTCTGCACCCTGAAGCCCCTCTTGCTCGCTAATGTCTCTTTGCAACCCAAGACCCCAAGTCTCCCCGCCAGCCGTGCTGCTCAAACAAAACCAGTGCAGGAGGCTGCAAAATCCTGGCAGCGGGAGCCAGGGGGGCAGCTTGGGGGCTCGGCTGTGGGTGCAGTCACTGGCCCTGCTGCTGTCGAATGGCGGCTTGCTTCAGGGACACTGCTAGGCCATTCCCACTGTTATTTTGGGCTGATTCGATGTGATCTGCTGCCTGGCACCTGTGGCACTGCCAGGCTGCAGATCTACCCTGGCATTCATGGAGGGCAGCCAAGGTAGAGCTGGGAGCCTCTTCACGCCGCTGTCGCCAGCTCAGTGCAGCCACAGCTCCGGGCTCCAGCTCTGCCAGTTGTTTTTTTTCCCTGTTGGAGGTGGCCCTGCAGCCCCCCAGTTCCTTGGGCTCCCCTGGACCATTCCCATGGGGATGCATGGCTGCGCTGGATGTGGTTCTTGTGGCCACAGAGAAGTCTGAAGATCCCAGCCTCCGCTGGCTGCTTGGGAACTGCTGGAGCTGCCCTTCCCAGGCAGAATGGAGCTGCTGGCTGTACCGGGTCAGGGTGTGTTGCCAGCTGCTGGCTGTGCCGGTGATTCCCACCGTGCTGCCTGTGGAATCGCTGCCCTGCCGGGTTCTGCCTCCTGCATTCTAGGCTTCAGGCCAGGAATGCAGCCGGGCTCTGGCACAGCAGGCAGCACGTGTCCGTGGCAGCGACCTGGCTGTCCTTGAGCTCCCACCGTGCTGAAGCCGCTGGCTGCCAACTGGGAAAGCCACAGGGAACACAGAGGGAGCGGCCTGATTAGGCCTGGGCGCATTCCAAAGGCCTTGGGATCAGCCAGGCCTCCCCGCCATCCCTGGCCTCCTCAGTTTGCTCCATCACCCCCTGGCCCTTCGCCCGAAGCCTTCGGCACTGAATGTGGCCAGTGCTGCTGGCTGCAGTTTCTCCATGAGCTTCGTGCCCAGGGATCCCACCTGTGCCCGGTGGGAATGGTGCCTGCAGGAAGCTGGCATCCAGCACCTCTTCCATGCCAGTCTGGGGTCCCTGGAGCCCATGGACTGGTGGCCCCTTGGCCATTGCAGAGGACGTGATGCTCAGAGCGGGAGAATCTCAGCTCCACAGGGGCCAGGGTGGGCAATGAAACCAGCAATGCCAGGATTGCCAGGAGCATGGCCACTCTGTAGGGAGGCAGAGACCCAGCTGGCCCTCAGCTCTGCAGGGATTTGTCCAGCCCAGCCAGCCCAGGCTAGGACCCTGCTCCTGGGCTGCATCCAGGCTCTGCCAACCAGGACAGCCGTGCTGGGCCGTGTCCTGACCCTGCCTGCAGGCTCCCAGTGTCTACACTGCGGCCATGGTCCATGGTCCCATGCCTGCACCTCTTCCCTTGCATGTGCTGGCTGGGAATGGTGTGGTCTGGTTGTAGGCACTGAGGAGGCGGCAGAGCCAAGGTCTGTAGCTTGGACCTGCTCCTGTGGGGCTGTTCCAGAGGGATCACAGAATTCCTGAGTTGGAGAAGACCTTTGAGATCAAGTCCAAGTGTACCTGTCCACTACTAAACCAGATCTCTGAGCAGCTCATCCACCCATCTTCCAGGAACGGGGGCTCCACCACCTCCCTGGGCAGCCTCTACCAGTCCCTGAGAACCCTTTCAGTGAAGAATTTTATCCTAATGTCCAGTCTAAACCTCCTCTGGTGCAGCTTGAGGCCATTCCTTCTCATCCTATCATTGTCACTTGGGCAAAGAGAGAACACCCACCTTGCTACAACCGCCTCAGGCAGTTGTAGACAGCAATGTAGTCTCCCCTCAGCCTCCTTTTCTCCAGGCTGAACAACCCCAGTTCCCTCAGCTGCTCCTCATAAGATTTGTTCTCCAGCCCCTTCCCCATTTCCATTCCCCTTTTCAGGACACATGCCAGGACCTCTGTGTCTTTGTTGTAGTGAGGGGCCCAAACCTGAACCCAGGATTTGAGGTGCAGCCTCACCAGAGCCAAGCATGAGGACAGAATCACTTCCCTGCTGGCCACACTGTTTCTGACACAAGCCAGGATGCTTGTTCAGTGGTCTGGAGATATCCACGGTCTGGGAGGGATTGAGAGACCAGAAGAGATTGATGGTCCTGGAGAGATGGAGGACATGGGAGAGATCGAGGGGCCCAGAGGGATCAGTGGCTCTGGAGGGGAGAGAATGAGGGCTGCCTGGAGCATCCCTGACTGCCATGTGCTGGGACGCTGCCTGCTGGGATGGTGTGGTTGGGGCTGCCAGGAGCAGGGGTCTGCTTCTCTCCTCGACGAGGGCTGGCTGGGATTCCAAGAGCAGAGGGGGATGGCTGGAGAGCTGCCCGGGAGCTGTGTGGGAGGAGCAGGGGAACGAGCAGGGAACATAGCGACCAGGGAAGGAGTGCTAGGCCAGCCGAGTTGCGTCGAAGAGGTCAGGGGTGCGGGATGGAGCAGAGCTGCCAGGAGCCATGCTGAGCCGAGCTCCGCAGGCCATACAGGGCAGCGGGCATGGAAACACAGCCAGGAGCAGTGACATTGCCCGGCAGCAGCGAGGAGCCGGGGCTGAACCTGGCACTGGAGAACCTCACCCACCTGACCTGGCTGCCAGCACTCCAGGGCAGAGAGTGGTGTTCCAAGGAAGGGAATTGAAGTCAGAATCATGGAATGGTTTGGGTTGGAAGAGACCTCAAAGCCCATCCATTTCCAGCCCCCGGCCACGGGCAGGGACACCTCCCACTGGATCAGGTTGCTCCAAGCCCCATCCAACCTGACCTTGAACACCTCGGGATGAGGCATCCCTGGAGCTGGCAGGGTTTGTGTGGTGCTCAGGGAGCGCATGGCCTGGGCTCAGGAGTAGCAGCACAGGCAGCGCCCGGGTGGGCTCTGCCCCAAAAGTCCTGTCTGATGGATCAGCTGTGAGGCAGTGCTGCTGAGCACCATTCCAGCCAGAGACTCTGCATCATCCTGAGGGTGTCATGGAATCATTGGACCTGGCTGTGAGCAAGGTGCTCCAAGTGCTCTCCCTGCACCCTGAGCAGGATGTGCCCTCACAGGGACACTCATGGGAGTGGGCGATGTGATCGCGCAGCAGCTAGTGGAGCGGCGTGGGCTCCATGGCCACCAAGGCCACCGCACCCTGAAGATGATGGCGATCGGCTTTGGCTTTGTGGTGAGTGCCAGAGTGCGATGAGCACTGGGTCCTGCCCTGTCCTGGCAGCAGATGTGGGGTGGATGGGATGGAGCATCGTCACCACAGGGTGACACCCTGCTGCCAGGGTTTGGGGTCAGCTGCCCCAGTGCCGCCTCCAGCATCTCCAAGCAGAGCCAGGTCCCCTCGAGGTGGAGCACCCTGTCCCTGCGCCTGGCTCCCAGCATCCCTGGTGCCACCGTGGGATGGGGCCGGCAGCCTCTCTCCATGCAGCCATGCCCCTCCCCAGTGCTGGTGTAGCCCCAGCAGAGGTTCTGTTGGCTGGAGGACAACTCTGTACACAGAGCTGCAATTGTGCCCTGCTCCTCTCCGCATGGTGAGGCCGGATCCTGATCCATCAGCTCTGGTGCAGGGTGCTGGCCTTCCCTGTGCATGATTGGTCTGGATCCTGATCCATGGGCTCCAGTGATCCATGCACGGTGCTGAGCCGCCCTGAGCATGGCAAGGCTGTGTGACTGGCTCTGGAGACATCCCAGCCCTGTGGCCTGGGACAGACAGACACTGCCCTTACCCCTGGCTCTGGCAGGGCCCCGTCGTGGGCAGTTGGTACCGGGTCCTGGATCATCTCGTCCCAGGGAACACCAAGGTCGTGGCTGTGAAGAAGATGGTGCTGGACCAGGTCAGTACCACACCGACCAGGGGGTTCTGTGGGGTGGCGGGTCCGGGGGCAGCTTTCCAACCTGCTCCGAGAGCCTTGGGTGCCGAGCAGGGAGTGGTGGCCAGGACCTGCCCCCCGGAGCCCAGGACTGCTCCATGGAGTCCAGGACCCACTTGGAGTCCAAGAGTGCTCTATGGAGTCCAGGACCTCCCCATGGAGTGCAGGATCTGCTCCATGAAGTCCAGGACTTGCCCCATGGAGTCCAGAACCTTCCTATGGATTCCAGGACCTTCCCTCTGGGGTGGCTGGGCTGCAGTGCCAGGCGCAGTGGGCAGGATGTGTTGTGCCTGCCAGCCATGCCGCAGGAGCCACAGGGATCCCCGAGTTCCCATGGCCCCATGCACCCCTACCACCCCTCACCCCACACTGTGGGGCTGGCTCCAGATGCCGCTGTTCCTTGACACCAGCCCCAACTCCTCCCTGGCAGGGGGGCTTCGCGCCCTGCTTCCTCGGCTGCTTCCTCGCTGTCACGGGTGCAGTGAATGGGCTCTCAGTGGAGGAGAACTGGGCCAAGATCCAGCAGGTATGTGCTGCTGCCATGGGGCCATCGGCAGCTGGGGTGCTGCCACCTGCTCCTGTTTGTGCCCCCAGCGTGGCCATCGCATACCTGGCCTCATGGCCTGGCCGCAGCTTTATTGTGCCCTGGTGCCACCGGGATGTGCCCCACTGCTGTGGGGTTCAGAGCAGCTCTGCTGGCCTGGGGGCGCTGCCAGGCTCAGTGGTGGGTGCTGGAGGCGCTGGGTGCTGGGGGCACTGGGTGCCGGTGCCAGGGCTGCTCCCCATGGCACAGCACCCAGGGCATCCAGTGCCTACGGCCATCCTGCTCCCTGCGTGCCATCCACTCTGCTGGCTGCAGCTTGGGAGCCATCATCGAGCTGGCTCCCATCAGTGGGAGCTGCTGGAAACCAATGCAAGGGCTGAGTCAGCGTGTCCAGAGCGTGAGTCACCAGCGAGCAGGTGACCACCGGCTGCGGATGTGGCACACTGGGGTGGGCGTGTGGCTTACCGGGATGTGCAACCACCTGTGGCTGCCAGGGCTGGATGAGGGGTCCCAGCTGGGTCCTCTGCCCCAGTGCTGTGAGCTGGGATGCTGCTCAGGATGGAGCCCTGCCTGGGGTACAGTCACCATTGGGGTGCAGCCTAGGCTTCGGGCACTCCCCACCAAGCACAGCGTGTGACGGCTGAGACCTTGCTGCCCTCATCCTACCCTGGAGCACAGGGTTAGTTGGACTTGATCATCTTAGAGGTCTTTTCCAACCTTAACGATGCTATGAGCAATTCCTTGGTTGGGATGGGATTCCCTCTTCCTCCTGGCTTCGCCAGAGAAGCAGCCAGGATCCGAGGAGTTTCAGACCCCGAGGTACATGCAGGCTGGTCCTGGGCACAGGCAAAACCCCAACTGCTCCCATCTCTGCTGCATCTCACCCAGGCCATGCCATGTTTCCTGCACTTGCTCCCACAGGGAATCTCACCAGGGCCTGAGTGGGGCAGTGGGCAATTCCTGGGAGGGGGCTGGGAACTGGACAGTGGGGCTGGCAGCCAACTTCACCTCTGGTTTGGGGCACATCCGCCTCTCCCCATGCTGAGGCATCAGCAGCACATCCATCACCCCTGGGCCTGCTCTCCCCGTCCTGGGCTGCCAGCCAGCACCGGGACAGGCCGGGCTCCCGGCTGAGTCATGGCCAGGCTGGGCAAGGGACTTGTCCCTGGCATGGCTGTGGGTGCCGCACGGGGACAGGGCTGCGTGTTGGGGCCCAGGGTGGCTGTCCCAGCTCAGTGCCCCTGTGCAGCCCTGTCTTCACTATTCCTTCCCCTCTCTATCTCTGCCCTCTACATCCCTCCACCTCTTCATAACTGTCCTCTCCATCCTTGCCCCTCTCCATCCCTGTCCTCTCTATTCCTGTCCCTCTGCATCCCAGCCTGTGCCAGGTAGAGGAGCCACCTGTCCCTGCCTTTCCCACTCTGCCTGAGGCTGGTGACCGCTCTCTGCTCTGGAGTGGATGTGGAGTCGGGGAGCATGGCAGCAGAGGACAGTTGTTCTCTGGGTGCTCCCAGACCCTGACTGCAGCCCAGCCAGCCTCCAGGGAGCTGGATGGCACCAGGCACCTGGCTGGATGCCTGCAGCACCTGGGTGACAGGGCCAGGTGTCCACAGAAGCCTGGGTGTCCGCGGGGCCATGCCACATGCTCACATCCTCCCTTCTCCCCAGGACTACGTGGACGCTCTCCTGACCAACTACTGTGTAAGTGGTGGCCACGGGTACATCTGTCCCCAGTGCCACACTGGCTGTGCTTCTGTCCTGCCCTGTCCCCATCCTCATCCTCGGGAGCTGCATGGGCTCAGCTGAGTGCCCTGAGTGTCCGCGGGGCCTCCTGAGCGCTGTTTCCATCTCTGCTCAGATCTGGCCACCGGTGCAAATCGCCAACTTCTACTTCGTGCCCCTGCAGCACAGGTACCAATGCGGCCATGGTGCCGGATCACGGCTCCGGGCACCTGCAGCTGTGACCCTGTCCCCTCTGTCTTCTTTGTCCCCAGGCTGGCTGTCGTCCAGTGTGTTGCCATCGTCTGGAACTGCTACCTCTCCTGGAAGGCAAATCGGATGTGAGGGAGCAGCCTCTGCCCCTCAACACCCTGCTCCGTCCACACTCCCTCCTCTCCCCAGCCCCAGCCCCACACTCGGGGTGTTCTGGCTGCAAGGCAGTGGGTGCCGGAGCTGCTGCAAGCCCTGGGCCAGCAGTGCCGTGGGTCAGGCACTGCCCCACACGGAGCTGTGCGCCCCACACCTGTGGCTCCGCAGCACCCACGGCTCAGCTGTGCTCCCTACAGACGCGTTTCCCCGTCACTGGAGAAGGTTGGAGCACCTAATAAACGGGGTTTTTCTCTTGATTCCCATGGGCTCTGCTCCGTGCTGGGGGCTGCGCAGAAGCGGATTCAGGGCAACCATTCCAGCGCTCTCTGCGCTGCTGGTGGCCCTGCTGTCCCCTCGGCAGGGTGGCACCTCCATCCCACAGGGCAGAGCAACAGCTCTGCTTTCTGCCCGTTCCCCGAGGAGCCAAGTATGCAGGACCACAGGGCTATGGAGCACACAGGTGAACCAGAGTTTTGGAACTCTCATCCTGGCCTCGGGCACCGTGCGGGGCTGCAGGGCTAGGGCTGTGTTCAGACTGCACAAGAGTTTTGAGGGATCCAGTGTGGTTTGGGGCTCCGTGCAGGGCTGTGGGGCTGCAGGGCTGAGGCTGCGGGGCCATGAGGCTGGGGCTGCACACGGTTAGCACTGAGGTTTTGGGGGAGCTCGGTCTGGGTTACAGGAAGGCGGCGAATTGGCAGCGAGTGAGCTGCGAGCGCGGTGTGAAGCGGAGCAGGAGCCCCACGGCACTGGGGCTGCCAGGTCAGGGGAGGCTGAGCTCGGCCCCCACTGAGGGCTCTGCCCCGGAGCTGCGGGGGAATGGTGCCTGGTGCCAGCCTTCACCCCACATCCACATCACAGATGCACAGCAGCGTGTGCTGCACCCGCTGCTCCTGTGCAGCCCTAGGTGGGACGTGCTGTGCGAGGGTCCTGCTGGGCCACAGCGATGCCTGGAGGGCTGCAGGGACACAGAGATTATGGAAGGGGATGCAGGGACTCAGCTGATGGGGGTGCAAGGACGCAGTTGATGGACTGTGTGCAGGGACACAGCGCTGGTGGGGGGAGGCTGCAGGCAGCAGTTTGTTGCGCCCGCAGCTCCGTCACCTCCTGGCAGCAGCACCCGGAGGCCCGGCAGGAACATCGTGCATGCAGCCAGTGCTGCCACCCCGGTGCCTTCGCTCTATGAGTCACAGGATTTGGCCAGTGGTGCCGGCACCGCTCAGGACTCTCCGCAGCGCCCAACACCACCATGTGATGGTTTGACCACCAGCTTTGCCAGTTCCTGCGGGTTTTGTGTGCCCACCCATGCCCATCCCCTTGCAGTGGGTGCTGGCAGACAGTGGGTGCTCTTGGCCGGTGGGTGCTGATTGCATATGGGTGCTGGTGGCCAGAGGGTGCCAGTGGCCTGCGAGTGCTGGGGGCCAATGGGTGCTGGTGGCTGATGTGGGCTAGTGACTGATGGGTGCTGGTGGCCGATGGGGGCTAGTGGCTGATGGGTGCTGGTGGCCAGGGGTTGTCAGTGGCCAATGGGTGCTGGTGGCTGATGGATGCCAGTGGCTGATGGGGGCTAGTGGCTGATGGGTGCTGGTAGCTGATGGGTGCTGGTGGCCAGGGGTTGTCAGTGGCCAATGGGTGCTGGTGGCTAATGGATGCCAGTGGCTGATGGGGGCTAGTGGCTGATGGGTGCTGGTGGTTGATGGGTGCTGGTGGCTGATTGGTGCTGGTATGCAGGGGGTGACAGTGGCCGATGGGTGCTGGTGGCCAAAGGATGCTGGTGGCCAATGGGTGCTGGCGACTGATGAGAACTAGTGGCTGATGAGTGCTGGTGGCTGATGGCTGCTGGTGGCCAATGGCTTCTCGTGGCCAATGGCTGCTGGTGGCTGATGGTGCCGGTGGCCAGTGCTTCCATCCCTGCACAGAGCCGACCCCATCTCTACACCCGGTGCCTGCCCAGGACATCACTGCTGGATGTGACCACCCGGGGCCCACACCAAGCAGCCACAGCTCAGCCCGCCCCACCGGCCTCGCACGGCTTCCCGGGGCTCGGGGCAGCCGTGGGCCCTGCCTGCCCGTATCCCGGTGTCCCTTTATCACGCTGTCCCGGTGCTCCCGGCCATTCAGCACCACGGACAGCGGTACCGCGGGCACCGGGCGCAGGGTGGGACGGAGCGGGGGCACCGGGAGGCACCGGCGGGGCACCGGGGGTACCCTGACCCCAGCACCGACCCAGGGCTCCCCCCGGCACCGACCCCGCCAGCTGGGAACAGGAACGGAACGGAGGTCGCGGCCCCCGGCCCCGGGAGGAGCGGGACCTGCCTCTCCGCCGCCGCTCCTGCCGCCGGTTGCCCCCTCCCGCCTCCGCCCGGTGCGCCCCCCGCCCCCGCCCGGCGCTGACGTCAGCCCGAGCTACCGGCCCTTTATAACCCCCGGCCGCGCCGCCGGCTCAGCCTCGCGGGACCATCCATCCAGAGCACCGGCTGGGACGGGACTGAGCACCGGGTACGGGGGACCGGGGATTGAGCACCGGGCACGGGGGACCAGGGACTGAGCACCGGGGACGGGACTGGGGACGGCGCACCGGGTACAGGGATAGAGGACCGGCGGGGGAACGGGGACGGAACACCGGGCAGGGGATCGGGTGCGGGGTGCAGGGAACCGGGAAGGGCGGCCGGGGAGGTGGCTCCGCGCCCGGTACAGCTCCCCCCACCGCGCTCCAGTTCCCACTCGGTGCCCCCCGATGTCGCTGATCCCGCAGCCTCACAGGTGCGCTCGGAGCCGAGGATGCGCCGGGCGCTGCTCGCCCTCCTGCTGCTGCTGCTCGCCCGCCCCGACGGCTCCGTCTCGGCGGCGGGGGCCGAGGCGCGGGGCCGCCCGGTGTGGCCGGTGCCGTCGGCCCCGGAGCCGTGGCGGGCGCGGCGGGAGGAGCCGCCTCTCTCCATCGACCTCACCTTCCACCTCCTGCGGCACCTGCTGCTGCTCGCCCGAGCCCAGAGCCAGCGCGCCCGCGCCGACGCCAATCGCCGCATCCTCGACGCCGTGGGGCGCTGAGCCGCCCCGGGGCACCGGGACACCGGGACCGCCGCACCCTCCACCCTACGGGGCGCTGAGCGCATCCCGGGGCGCCGGGACCGCCGCACCCTCCACCCTACGGGGCGCTGAGCGCATCCCGGGGCGCCGGGACCGCCGCATCCTCGACGCCGGGAGATGCTGAGCGCATCCCGGGTCCCCGCCGGGGCCGCTCCGGGCTCTGGCTCAGCCTCCGCGCTGTGGGATGGTCGGAGCTGAACCGGGAAACGGCAAACTCGGAGCCGGTACCGGCACCGTCTGTGCTCAACTCATCCCCGGCGCTGGGGCGAGCGGTACCGGTACCAGCGCAGCCCTGCGATGCCCCTGCACCCATTTTTGTAATAAAACGTGGTGGAAAACTGAGGTGTGAGCGAGTGCGGGACACGAGGGGACTGGGCTCACCGGGAACAGGGACCGGATTCACTGGGAACAAAGGGGCCAGGATCAACAGGAATGGGGACCAGGCTCACCATCCCTGGGGTGTGTTGGTCCTGAGTCAGGGGGCTCCGTGGGGAAGGGTCTCCCAAGCCCCTGTGGGTGTGGAGGGCATGGAGGGGTGGGAATGGTGGGTGCCCCCCGCCATCGGCAGCCAGGACACTAGCTGGGGGAAACAGAGCTCTGCATATGGCTGTCGGGGCACTGTGACAGGGTGGAATGGCTCATGGGGCTGGGGGGACAGATAAGGGCCCTTCCAGAGGGACACAGCCCCCCCTGTGCAGGAGCAGTAGGGTGGGGGGTTCTCTGTAGGACACACAGTGCTGGTCAGGACCAGAAAGCAGGAAGAGGGACACGGTGGGGAGCATTTCATCCTCATGGAATGGTTTGGGCTGCAAGGGACCTCAAAGCCCATCCAGTTGCTACCCTTCCACCACGGGCAGAGATGCCTCCCACTGGGTCAGGTTGCTCCAAGCCCCATCCAGCCTGGCCTTGAACACCTCCAGGGGCCTCTTGCCCCTCAGGGAGTCCATGAGTTGAGACGATGGCTGCTCAGGGCAGCCTGGTCCAAGTAACCCGTTTGGTCAGCCTCATGGTTAAAAAAGAAGCAGTTTTTGCGGAAAAAAAAATAAACAAAGAACCCTCTCCACCCCAAAACTTTTGAAATAAACTTCAGTGGGATTTCCTGTGTTTTAGTTTGAACTTGTTGCCACTGGTCCTGTCCCTGGGCACCACTGGGAACAGCCCGGCTCCATCTTCGCTCCCTCCCCTCAGGCGTGAATACACAAGGATTCAATAACACCCCTGCTTCTCTGCTCCAGCTGAGCAATCCCAGCGCCTTCTCACGCAGTGGATGCTCCAGTCCCCTCAGCACCGCTGGGGCCCTTCCCTGGATCCTGAGGTTTCCTCCTCCGCAGCTGCAGAGCTCCAGCCTGGCCAGGGCTCTGCAGGCACCACCTGCCCAGGAGAGGAGGGCTCACCCTCCATATCCCAGGGAGCTGGTGGCCCCTCCGCATGGAGAGACCGTGTCTGCCTCCTCTCTGGCTCAGAGTTCACTGCGGAGAGCTTTTTGTGGTGTTGTCCCTCATGTTCCACAACAGGTTCAGCTCCAGTTGAATCATAGAATCCTGGAATGGTTTGGATTGGAAGAAATTTCTTCCTGATATCTGATCTCAATCTCCTTTCAGCTGAAAACTGTTCCCCCTCATCCTGTCCCTACACTCCCCAATCAAGAGCCCCCTCCCCAGCTTTTCTGGAGCCCCTTTCAGTCCCGGGAGGCTGTTCTAAGGTCTCCCTGCAGCCTTCTCTTTTCCAGTAACTCACCCTCACTGACTCCCGGCTTGGTGCCTGCTGGGATGCACAAGCAGAGTCGGAACCAGGTTGAGACATGGATGCAGTGTGAGGTTGGCTTGGAGATGATGGGGGCCCATGGCAGAGACCCAGCTCAGGGACAGAGGGACACAAACACATGGAGGGATGGACAACAAAGGAGGGAGTTAAAAGCCTTGTCTGTATCTGCAGGGAGGGCATCAGGCAGCCAGAGGCAGTGGGGTGTGCAGGGTCAAGGGGAGAGTCCACTTTGGCTGCCCAAGGGACAGACTGGGGCTGGGGTGTGGGGGAGGCAGCCAGGCTGGGGCCATGGAACTGATCCTCCCTCGCAACCTGGGGAGGCAGGCGAGCAGAGACATCCCTTATCCCAGTCTCAGCCAGGGCTGAGAATGTGAACCCTCGCTGGGACAGGGGGGTTAGTGGGTGGACATGAGTGGGTGTGGGGCTGCCCCATCCCTGGAGGTGTTGAAGGCCAGGTTGGATGGGGCTTGGAGCAACCTGATCCAGTGGGATGTGTCCCTGCCCATGGCAGGGGGTTGGAACTGGATGGGCTTTGAGGTCACTTGTGACTCAAACCAATCCAGGATTCCATGACTCTGTCCCAGCCCTAGATTCACCAGGACCATCTATGCACCTGCATTCTGTTTCCCAGTCTCCTGTCCTTGCTCATCCCCTGGCACCCTGTACCCCAGCTCCTGGCAACCCCTCGGACTCCCTGTGGGAGTCCCAGTCTGCTGGCTACTGGGGTCCCAGCCAGCCCCAGCAAGGAAAGGGGGTGGCATTTGGGGACAACTCTGCACTGCCCAGCCTTGTCCCTCAAAGTCCCTTGCCTGGAGGAGGCCGAGGGGAGACCTCATTGCTCTCTACAACTACCTGAAAGGAGGTTGTGGAGAGAAGGGTGCTGGCCTCTTCTCACAAGTGACAGGGGAATGGCCTCAAGCTCCACCAGGGGAAGTTTAGGCTGAACATTAGGAAAAAAAAAATCACAGAAAGGGTCAGTGGGCACCGGAACAGGCTGCCCAGGGAGGTGGTTGAGTCACCTTCCCTGGAGGTGTTTAAAGGACGGGTGGATGAGGCGCTGAGGGGCATGGTTTAGTGATTGATGGGAATGGTTGGACTCCGGTGGGTCTTTTCCAACTTGGTGATTCTATGATTCAAGGAGACTTTGCCGTGGGCATCATCGGCTGCATCAGCCGTGACGCCACACTGGAGTGGGACAAGGCAGGTGACGCAGCTGGGGGTCCCGGTAGGCGGATGGGGGGCACAAGCTGTGACCCGGCGCTGAGCGCAGCGCTGACAGCTGTGTACTCAGCCAACTCATCCCAGCACTGTTTGCTCGGAGCACCCAGGGGACCGTGATGCTGTGACGGTGTCTGGCGTGGCAGGGCAGCTGGTGGGGCCAGGGGTTCTATGCATCCCCCAGCAGCAGTGGGGTGAAACCCCATTTGCGGGGACTGGGGTGCCAAGCCTTTGGCTGCACTGGAGCCACAGTGCTGAAAATCCCTAGTGAAATGGACCCTCACATGGGGTCAGGGACATTGCTGGGGTGGTGAGGCTGGGGTCCAGCTCGACAGGATTCCACAGAGTGGTTGGAGAGCTGGGTTGGGGGCAGCCCCCGTGCCCCCCCCGACCCACACACCACACCGAGATGATGTCTTCCCACACAGTTTAATGTCAGAGAGGAGCAGCTCCAGCACTGAGGGAGCAGCGCAGTGGAAGGGTTGGGGGCTGGTGTTTGGGGGTGGCGGCACCAAGGCTGGGGTGCAGCACTTGGAGGTCACAGTCATGGAGCTGGGGGTCAGCGGTCAGGGGTCACAGTGGCAGGGCAGGGGTCTGGAGTTTGGGGGTCACAGGAGTGGGGTCTGATGTCCTGGGGTCATAGCAGCAGGGTTGGGGTTCACTGATGGGTATTGGGACAAGATGAGCCAGTGGTGCCATTGCAGCCCACGGCGCTGGCTCAGTGCTGACCTGTGTGGGAAAGCAGCCTCAGCATCGCACAGCGGGTACCCCAGGACCAGGCAGGGAAGGCCTGGAGGACCCCAGGTGTGAACCCCCCAGCCCCACATCCAGCCATCCTCCTCTGCCCCACAGTGCCTCATGGCCTGGCCCTGTCCCCCCACCCCGTCCCGGTGAGGGTCTCACCATGGGGGGAGCTTGCCAGCTTCTGCCTCGGCCCCACATCTGCAGGGGAAAGTGAGTGACACACTGGAGGCAGGGGCACCCCAGCATCGAGCAGGACCCACAAAGACAATGGGGCCACAGGGCAGCCATGCAGTCACAGCACCAACCATGGAATGGCACGACACGGCACGACATGGCACAATGCAGTATGACATGGCACCGCACACCACGGCACAGCATGACTCCCTCCATGGACATGGCACAGCCCCAGCCCTCTGGGCCCCACTGCCCTCGACAACCCCAGTGCCCTGGGGACAAGCACAGCAGCCAAGCACAGCGCAGCACGGCACAGCAGGGCATGGAACGGTTGGTATGGCACGGTACAGCACACCATGGGATGGCACAGCATGGCACAGCACGGCTCACCCTCGGTGGCTTCAGTGGCCTCCACGCTGTCCAGCCGTTCCTCGTCACCCGTGGCCTCGCTGCCGTCCCCCACTCCATCCGTCTCCTCCTCAGCCAGCGGCTCTGTGGGCAGGGGCAGCTCAGCAGGTCCCCTGTCCCCTCGGTGTAGGCACCAGGACCCCCTGGCACAGCCCCCATCCTGGCAGTGATGCCTGGCACCGGTACCTGTCTGGAACTCAATGGTCCGCAGCATCTCGGCCACGTAGTCCACGTTGACGGAGAAGTGGTCCATGCGCTCATAGCCTGGCTCAGGACGACTGCTCATGGGCACCTTGGACATGTCTATGATCCTGCAGGACCAGAGTTAGGGGGCAGCGCCCACATGACCCCTGCTGCACCCCTCTAAACCCAGATGTGGACTCCCAGACCACACAAACACAACCATGGACACATTGGACGTGGCTGTGATCCTGCAGGACCATGAGCCCCCATCCTGTCCCAGTGCCCCACAGCCCCCCCAACCCCACTCACTTCTTCAGGAGCTCCTTGGAGTGCTGTGGAGGAAAGGGATGGGGATCAGCAATGGGACCTTGGAGGTTCCTGCCCCCAGTCAAGGTCCTGGGGGCAGCCCCAGATCCTGGGAGGAACCTCAGTGCCCTCAGAGGGTCCTGACCCTCCCAGTTGTCCCCCTCGGTTCCACCACCAGACCTGTAGGTACACGGCCATCTGGGGCTCCTCCATAGCCTGGATGGCTGACTCCACCAGCTTGGAGGAAGCCTCTAGGTGGTCTCCGTACTGCCGGATGAGGCCCCGCACATGCTGCAGCTTCTCCTCCTGCTCCTGTGCGATGCTCTGCAGCAGCTCCTTCTTCCGCTCCTCCAGGATGCCGTACAGCGCGTCAAAGCGCAGCCCCAGGTGCTGCTTCTGCCGCCGCCCATTCTCCTGTGGGAGCCGTGGGGTTCAGGGGTTGCCCCATCACGTCCCCACCGCCAGCCCTGGGGATGTGAGGGGGACCCAGGGATCCCCTGACCCACCTCAATGGTGTGGCAGATCTCCTCCATCTGAGTGATGATGGCCTGGATGCGGTCGTTGCCCGCCACCAGCATGGCGATGCCGTCACTGAGCTCACTCTGGGAGGGGATGGGTTGGTGTGAGGGATGGGATGCAGTGTGATGCGATGGGATGGGATGGCAAGGCAAAGAATCACCAGGTTGGAAGAGACCCACCAGATCATTGAGTCCAACCATTCCAATCAAACACTAATCCATGCCCCTCAGTGTCTCGTTCCACCCATCCCTTGAACACCTGCAGGGAAGGTGACTCAACCACCTCCCTGGGCAGCCTCTGCCAGTGCCCAATCACACTTTCTGTGAATTTTTTTTTCTTAATGTTGAGCCTAAACCTCCCCTGGTGGATCTTGAAGCCATTCCCTCTTGTCCTGTCTCCTGCCACTTGGGAGAAGAGCCCAGCTCCCTCCTCTCCACAATCTCCTTTCAGGTAGTTATACAGAGCAATGAGATCTCCCCTCAGTCTCCTCTTCTCCAAACATGGGATGGGATGGGAGGGCACCCTCTATCTCCGCCAGGCCTCCCCACCTTCTGTCGCTGGTACACGGCTGGCAGTGGGGCGACCTCGCAGTCCTTGTGTGCCCCGAAGACCTTGCAGAGGGAGCAGGTGGGTGCCTCACAGCGCAGGCAGTAGATGTTGATGCGCTCGTCCTCATGCTCCTCACACATTAGGTGCTGCTCGGCCTTGGCGTGCAGGGGCCTGGGGGCAGGGAGGACCGTGATCCCTGGTGGGCACAGCACCCACAGACATCCCCAGTACAGCACTCACGGACACCCCCACCCTGCAACCATCACCCTTCAGATGGGCTCCAGCCCCCTGCCCTTTGCCTGCAGCCCCCTCTGAGCCCCCTTTCACCCTCAGGGATTGCCAGCCTATGGGATGCCCACTGTCCTGCTGGCTCCCCACTGCCCCATTGGTTGTCCTGTGCTCTCATGGGGTGCCCACTGCCCCATGGGGTCCCCACTGAGCTCCCCGAAGCCCTGTGGGGTTCCCACCGTCCTCCTGAACTCCCCACTATCCCTCTGATCTTCCCCTTTGGGTCTCCACTGCCCCCCTGAGCTCCCCATTGCCTCATGGGGCACCCACTGGCTCACTGAACTCCCCACTGCCCTGTGGGATCCCCACTATCCCCCTGAGCTCCCCATTGCCCCCTGAACTCCCCACTGCCCCACTGTGCTCCTCACTCCCAAACTGAGCTCCCCACCGCCCCATGGAGTCCCCACTGAGCTCCCCGAAGCCCTGTGGGGTTCCCACTGTCCCCACTATCCCCCTGAGGTCCTCACTGCCCCCCTGAGGTCCTCACTGCCCCATGGGTTCCCACTGCCCCCTGAGCTTCCCACTGCCCCCTGAGCTCCTCACTGCCCCATGGGGTCCCCACTGTCCCCCTGAGCTCCCCACTGCCCCCTGAGCTCCCCACTGCCCCCTGAGCTCCCCACTGCCCCCTGAGCTCCCCACTTCCCTATGGGGTCCCCACTGCTTTTCGGGGCGCCCCGCGCGGCTCCCCCGCACCTGGCGGACTCCTGCTTGTAGATGTCGATGATGTTCTCCACCAGCAGGTTCCGCTGCAGCCCGTACACCCCGTGCCGGTCCAGCACCACCTCGTGCCGGCACGACGGGCAGCGGAACCGGCCCCCCGACGGCACCGCGCTGGGACCCCGCGACTGCCACAGCGGGTTGGACGCCTGGGATGGGGGGGGACGGGGGGCGCTCAGAGCCCCCAAACCCCCGGCAGCCTCCGCCGCGGAGCCCCCAGCACCTCCCTCCCCGGCATCCCGGCACCCCCAGCAGCAATCTCCGTCCCCGCCCCCCCCCCAATCTCCCTTCCCAGCCCCCAGGTACCCCCAGCAGCAATCCCACCCCCCCCAAATCTCCCTTCCCAG
>WAAB01012909.1:0-11926 GCA_013389865.1 Piaya cayana | reverse complement strand
CAAGCCAAGATGCCATTGGCCTTCTTGGCCACCTGGGCCACTGCTGGCTCATGTTCAGTCACTGTCGACCAACACCCCCAGGTCCCTCTCCTCCTGGCAGCTCTCCAAACAGACCTCACCCAGTCTGTAGCTCTGCTCAGGGTTGTTGTGCTCCAAGTGCAGGACCCGGCATCTGGCCGTGTTAAACCTCCTGCCATTGGTCTCAGCCCAGCGGTCCAGCCTGTTCAGATCCCTTTGCAGAGCCTCCCAACCCTCCAGCAGATCAACACTTCCACCCAGCTTAGTGTCATCTGCAATGAAGAGTTGGTCATTAAACCCACTGTGTGTTCAGCAACTCTTCTTCTGTTCTAGGTCAGACAGGCAAGAATTAACAGCTGATTAAATTTTAATGGATTTTCTTCATGGCCATGAAGCCCCTTCACCATCGTCACCATGTACTCAGTATCTCATCTGGAGAGAGCACTACGGTTATTTAGGAACACGTTAATATGCAAGAATCAAACAGGAAAAGCTTAAAAATAAAATGCTTGGACGAAATGCCTTTTGATCCACACAATCTACACTTCATCATCATTTTAAGCAAGGAGATGGGCTTCTAATAATTCTTAACCTAATTTATGGAAGGTGAATTAAATAAGAGACTCTCTAAGGCTTAGCGATCTAGTTCTAATGCAGAGGAAAAGTCTCCAACCCCTCATTAATAAAGGCCAAATTTCCAGCAGTTAGTAGGGGACCATGAGAACATAAAAGAAGCTGAAAGTGATAAAAACCCAAGAAAAACAGAACTGGAGTGAAACCAATACACAGCAGCACTGCTATGAGAATAAACCAAGCCATATCAGACAATTTATTCACAACTTGGTTCAGAAATAACATGCATGAATCCTGTCAGCAAGTAAGATAAGCCAAATCCCACTGTGTTTTCCCAAAATAATTCGCTGTACATTTAACTAAATTTGGATATCAAAGTTCCGATTTACATCTTCCAAATACTTGCTGAAAAGCAAAGTGGAAGAATGATGGCCGAGCGTTTATTTTTTTTCACCCAGTTTCATCTTTTGATCTTCGCCTTTCTGCTGACATCAAATAAACACACAGACTGGCATTCGAAAACTGTCTCCATCCCCATTGTCACAAATTCTCCTGGGGTTTGGACTTTGTAAGGATCTAGGTCTTCTTTCTATCATCAAATGGTCTAGGCTATCAGCAATTAAATACGCTTGAGTAGCTAGAAATAGCCTCCTTGTTATATCACCCACACTGATGAATGCAATACCCACCACCAGTTTGGCTGAACAGGAGTTTCGGTCACCGTGGTTGCCCTAGGTGGCTGGGGCGATGCTGCTTTGCCCCAGCAAAAGGACTTTGTAGAATGCAGAGATGGCTGCACATGTTTCCATCGCACACGGAGCAGACAGCGAACCTGGACACATCATCTTCTGCAACCTCTAGGCTTCATAGAATCATAGAATCATAGAATAATCAGGTTGGATGAGACTTNCTCAGCCTCCTCTTCTCCAGGATAAACACCCCCAGCTCTCTCAGCCGCTCCTCATCAGGCCTGTTCTCCAGCCCCTTCACCAGCTTCATGTCAAAACCCTGAGCTACCGCAAGTAGGTGAACGTAGCTCTGACCAAACCAATTTCCACGAAGGCTATACAAGCTGTCCTCAAGTGGTTTTTATAGCAGAGCTCTGTATGACCACTGAAATAAACATTTACACTCGTGAAGAGATACACTTTCACATTCACTTTTCTCATCAATGTCAGGTGCTGTTCTCCTCCCATATACACCCTGAATTTAGACCGCTTTGAGTCTTATTTTACCTCTGAACAACACGACTGTCATTTAATAAAGCCCTCTGCCAAAAATCCATCATCTGACTATCTTCTGAACCTTCATAACCTGAGGAATCACTTCAAATTGTATCTTAAAAATCAGAAGAACGCTGTTGGTAGTTATGGGCTGGGATTAAGCCAGGACATCTGCTGTGGGGTGAATCATAGAATCATAGAATCACCAGGTTGGAAGAGACCCACTGGATCATCAAGTCCAACCATTCTTACCAAACTCTAAACCATGTCCCTCAGCACCTCGTCCACCTGTCCCTTAAACCCCTCCAGGGAAGGTGACTCAACCCCCTCCCTGGGCAGTCACTGCCAGTGCCCAATGACCCTCTCCCACTGCAAACTCAGAAGTCAGCAACCTCTCACGGCAAGATGGAAGACTGTATTTTTTTACTTCATAAATCACAGTTCCAGTACATTTAGGAGATTTTTTGCGGGATTTGGTAGATGCCAACAAGCAGATGTCATCCAAGTGCCGAGATCTTACACTGCAGAGAGAACTTACTCCCAGAGCCTGGAGACATCCCTGCTCTCAGTCCACCTTTCAGTTACTCATTGGTGTTGCCCAACTTCAAAACCACATATGGGAGGTTAAGAAGGATCTATAGCCTCATCTGGGGTTTCTCCAAGCACAAGCTGGAAAGCATTTCAAAAGGATTGTGAAGTAGCAGGAAACCCCAAATTAATCAGGCAGCAGCTCTGTTTCTCCAGGAAAGGGAAGAGTGGTAATTGCTGCTTGTCTCAGCAGCAGCCACAGATCTCGGGATGCCTTTGGATGCTCGCTGGCAGCGACATTATTTCTTGAGGGCATAGGAGCAGCTATTCCCAGCCCTGTCCGCACTTCTCCTCCCTCTGTGCTGGAAGGAACCAAGTCAGGGTGCAAAAAAAGGGCCAAGGAGATGATGATGTAAAACAACTCGAGAGCCTCAACATCCTTCTTAAAGGGACAGGCCCAGAACTGAATACAGAATTCAAGGTGTGGTCTCACCAGTGCCGAGTACAGGGGCAGAATAACCTCTGTGGACCTGCCGGTCACAACGCTTCTGATACAAAGTCTTGGCTGGAGGAAGCAGAGGGTTAATATGCAGTGGTGATGCTGGAAAACAGCATGATTTGGGGCTTTTCTGGCTTTTACCTGCCGAGATCTGAGGTTGGCAACCGAAGTTTAACGGCCTGCAAACACCTCCTGTTGTACACTGCTATTACACACTGACTCAGCAGTCTGATTTTGCATTTAAGTACTACAGAACCGATAACGGGTTTGGTTTTTTTTAAATCATTAGATCATTAAAAAAAAAAAAGTAAATTAATACTTAAAATGCATCTCCTTGTCAAAATGAATCCACTTTTTCTGCTTCATCAAATACACGGTGTAGGTTTTTTTTTTCCTGACAGCCCATGCAAAACTTCTGATTGGTTTAGAAAAACAATCAGGGAAGAATACATCTTTGATAAAATATTTAATAGAGGGAGAAGCAGTATGTGCAGTCAGAAGACATGCTGGATGTTACCACTATAACAACCTTTTTTGTCAGAAAAGCCTATCACCAAATTTTATATGCATGTATTTATTTCCAGTCTATAATTACGTTCCATGAGCATTTCTGTGGAGTTAAATAAAGGACCAGCTATACTGCAAGTCTCTGCAGCTTCGGCCCTATGGCAGAACTCAAATATAATGTTAGTGTTTAGCGGAACAATTCCCCTCTTGGCAGCTACAGCTTCAGCTTGGATGTACAATCCTCCCAAAAAAACCCACACACCGCTGGCCTACACCCAAAAGTTCCAAGCCGAGGGCAGCTGGCAAACTGCAAGCACGTGCATGCCCGGATACATCCGTACGCTCGTGCTTTTTGGGGTCGGCATCCCCGCATCGCAACCTGCGCAGAGGAACATACGAGAGGCTCTGGAGCGCATCTGCTGTGTCATGGCATCCAGTCCCTGCTGTCACAGAAAATGTCACGTTATCCCTTCCATCAGTTTTTTGGGAACGCAGTTCCACGCTGCACGAGCTTCACTCTTCCCATAATCTCACTTCTCTGCTTGTTACAGATGTGATGTCTCTGCCTACTGACAACACAGCTTGTTCACCTTTTCTAATTATTTTTATGGCGTATCTTCATCAAAATGCCTCACATTAACCAGATTTCTCTTTTTAACCCTCCACTACATGCAGCCCTGCAGTTTTACACACAAAGACGAAAAAGATTTGGAATTATTCCTGGAAGGGGGTGGGGGAACAGGCTTTTGCCACTACAAGAAAACCTCTTCCCCAGCCATTTTATTTGAGAGGCTTCGGCCTTCCTGGCTCAGAAAACACCAGTAAAAATAGCAACATACTCAGCCTAAAACATTAACCAAGGAAAAATGAACTTTATGTTAAGCAACATGTTAGGAGCTTGGGTAATGTTTTACCCCATAGTCATCTATTTCTAAACCACAACAGCACAGCCAAAAGAGCTGGCAAAATGTTACCTTGGTGCTTTCCTCCACATCCTTTGAGTTGAGGAGCGCGTGGTTAATCCTGAACACTATCCAGTCAAACAGCGCGCTGTACAGCGATTTGGCCATGGAGTTCCGCACAGTCACGGCCTGAAAGAGGAAAGAAAATGTGTGGTTAGAAATGACTCCTGTGCTGTGCTAAAATGGCTTCTGCTTCTCAAGCTCCCGCTTCCAAAATTCATATTTCTCTTTTGATAAAGGGTTTGTCCACTATTCTGATTTATCACAGAATCATAGAATCACCAGGTTGGAAGAGATCCACTGGATCATTGAGTCCAACCATTCCTATCAAACACTAAACCATGTCCCTCAGCACCTCGTCCACTCATCCCTTAAACACCTCCAGGGAAGGTGAATCAACCCCCTCCCTGGGTAGCCTCTGCCAGTGCCTAATGACCCTTTCAGTGAAGAATTTTTTCCTAATGTCCAGCCTAAACCTCCCCTGGTGGAGCTTGAGGCCATTCCCTCTCGTCCTGTCCCCNGGGAGAAGAGCCCAGCTCCCTCCTCTCCACAACCTCCTCTCAGGTAGTTGCAGAGAGCAATGAGGTCTCCCCTCAGCCTCCTCTTCTCCACGATAAACACCCCCAGCTCTCTCAGCCCTTCCTCATCAGGCCTGTTCTCCAGCCCCTTCCCCACCTTCGTTGCTCTTCTCTGCACTCGCTCCACAGCCTCAACATCCTTCTTGTGCTGAGGGGCCCACAACTGAACACAGGATTCGAGGAGCGGTCTCACCAGTGCCGAGTACATGAGTCAGCGCAGGAGAGGGCAGTAACATGGTCTGTGACTCCTGCCACAATCCCAGCCCCAGCAGACGGAGGATGCTCCCAAGCTCAGAGCACACAGAACCCTCCGTACGCTCCTAACCATCGCTTGCTGGCAATGAAAGCTGTCACGTTACAAGGATAATTACAAAATATTGCAAGAACTCACAAGGAATTACTTGCTTACCCCAGAAAAGCATTGCTACGGATCTAAACCAAATGTAGGATGAAAATACATAAACAACAGTACTGAAAGGATTTGTGGTAGCGCAGACCAAAACGGCACTTTTAAAGACTCAATGTGAGCTGTTAAAATGCCCGAGTTATCCAACAAGTCTTAGAAAGTGGCTGGCACTTAAAAATACAAACAGGTCTATTATCCAGTAACTGAGTTTTCGGGTAAGATTTTTATGCTGTTTTTCTTACAAGCAAAATGGGTTGTTTGGGGGCTTTTTTGCTCTTGTTTTCATTTTGAACAGTTTCCCAAAATGGGGGGGAATATTTCAGTTACGAATAGAAAATTTCAAGCCCAATTCTCGAACCTCACGCTCTATCTCAGTATATTTAATTGGATAAAGCTGGAAGACAATCGGTGCCTGCTCTCACACCAGAAAAATCGGTCTCTGGGGGACCAAGAAGGCCAAACCCCAGAAACATTTCTCACTGCTGTAATGCTTAGTCCTAGTGTAAACCAGCCAACTGACTGATGCAACACAAAGATGGGCAATTAAAAATGAAGCCCATTTCTATTTAAATCAATTAAGAACAGTATTGGTTCCTCTATGTAGTCATATATTGGGTTTACATTGCAATAATTTTCTTTCCCTCTGTTTTAAGGGTTTACAGGGGACGTGCAGGACTTTGTCACTGATTTTTCCTGGTTTTTTTTTCTACAATAGATGAGGATATCGCTAAGCCTGCACCACCCCAGCATTGCCCAGCTGCCTCCCGGGATGAGCCACGTGGGCTACAAGCCACAACGCTTCTTCCTAAGATGGGTTCACCTATATGGCAGCTGGGAAACCCACAGAGAGCTGCTCTCCTTGCTACACTTAGGGTCTAAAGCCCAAATCTCAGATTCTTCATCAGCTATTTTTAGAATTGCTAAGCTGGGTGGAAGTGTGGATCTGCTGGAGGGTTGGGAGGCTCTGCAAAGGGATCTGAACAGGCTGGACCACTGGGCTGAGACCAATGGCAGGAGATTTAACAAGGCCAAATGGCAGGTCCTGCACTTGAAGCACAACAACCCTGAGCAGCTCTAGACTGGGAGAAGTCTGGCTGGAAACTGCCAGGAGGAGAAGGACCTGGGGGTGTTGGTCGACAGTGACTGAACAGGAGCCAGCAGTGGCCCAGGTGGCCAAGAAGGCCAATGGCATCTTGGCTTGGATCAGAAATGGTGTGACCAGCAGGGCCAGGGAGGTTCTTCTCCCTCTGGACTCGGCTCTGGTGAGACCGCCTCTCAAATCCNAATGGCCTCAAGCTACACCAGGGGAGATTTAGGCTGGACATTAGGAAAAAATTCTTCACAGAAAGGGTCATTGGTCACTGGCAGAGGCTGCCCAGGGAGGTGGTTGACTCGCCTCCCCTGGAGGTGTTTAAGGTGCGGGTGGATGAGGTACTGAGGGACATGGTTTAGGGATTGGTGGGAATGGTTGGACTCAATGATCCAGTAGGTCTCTTCCAACCTGGTGACTCTACGATTCTATGAAACTCATGGCAAAGCAACATATAGAGAATACAGGGAGGGTGAAGCACACATATACGTGGGTCTCATTTGCAAATTTGTTGGCTCCTTATAAGCCAATTTCTTCTCTCCAGACAATTGTCATCACAAGAGACTTGGGTGATGTAAAGAGCACTTCACCCCACATGCTCCCCTAGACCATGAAATTCAGCAGGGAACTCAATCCCTTCACCCAGATACATTACACACACTTAACCTTCAGCTAGCCACCTGCAGCTTTCTGCATTTTCTGCCAGTCTTATGGGCCATTCAGGCAGCCCCGCAGCGCCGTGGCACTCGTCAAACCATTTGTATTTTGCTCACAAAGCAAAATAAAAATAGCTCCGGCAACGCCAAAACAGATTTGTCAGGGATCAAAGCGAGCACAGCATCTTGCGCACACACAAAAATATCGCTGATTTGAAAACAAGACAGATCAAAGGCACTTTACTCGGCGATTCAGGAAATGAGCTGAGGACAAGGTTTTAATCAATAGGTTTCCTGCTTATCAGGCTGGCAAGGATAGATATATTTTATTTATTATATGCCAGAAAAGCCCCTTGCTGGGGCTGGCCAACCTGTGCTAAGATCCCAGTTACTCATAAGACTATTTTGTCAAATAAATTGGCCTGAAAGGCTTCACGCTGGGCATCGGACTCGGGGTACCCTGAAACTAGATAAACTTTTGGAAATATCTTCTGCTAAACAGAACACCAGGAAGACAGACCGAGGAATTAACATCTCTCTTTGAAGTGCTTTGGAGCCAGGGCTTACAGTCTCAGCAGCGACAGCCTGTGTTTTAGAGGCAGCAAAAGATATCATCAAAGGAAACCGAGCTCGCTCAAATTAAAAGCCTCTGTAAAACACATTTGCACAAGCTCAGGAGATTCTTAATTCATAAAATTACAAATTCTATAAACACATGCAGATTGGATAGCAGCTATTTTGGGTCACTCCAGTAAAAAAAAATGCAGCGTATTGGGGCTGCGTGTGCCCAGAGCTGGGTTTTTGGACCCCGGTTCCTAAGTACAGGCTCAGTTAAAGAGAAGTGGACTTTAAAAGTAGAAGTGGCGTGTAAGCCTAAGCACCAAACTGAATTAAAGCCCTTAATGAGGATTAAAACCTTCTACAGTTTATTAACTGTGATAGCAGGCAACCCTTATCCGATTTCTTAAGCATTATGCAAATCTATGAGACACCCATAAAGACACGCTGAAAGGTTCAGTTGGTCAATATAACGCTATTGCCCCTTCAACAATTTTCAATCAAAAGATTGTTAAATCCCAATTTTTCAGCAGGGAACAATGTAGACATCAGGGCGAGGCCAGTTCAGTCACTCTAGATCTTCTAAAAGCTGTGAATACTTGAAAATGGGATGTTTAAAGGCCATTTCTCAGGCTCAACTTTGGAAAGTTTATTGGCTCCAGAAGAGAAGGCTTGTTTGAAGACAACGATGACTTGTTGCCATGTTGTTAGTCTAGGAGACTTACTGCCTTGCTGGTCACAGTCCTTTATTCTTGTAGCTTTTCAGCATTTCTCCTAGAGACTATGTATGCGTTTAACTCATGACACATGTCATCAATGTTACTTGCTCCTACTGGATAAACCCAGTGCCTGTGCTCCCTACAAATGCAAAACTCCCATCCATCCCAAGAAGTCTGGCTTTAGAATCATAGAATCACCAGGTTGGAAGAGACCCATCGGATCATGGAGTCCAACCATTCCTATCAAACACTAAACCATGTCCCTCAGCATCTCATCCACCCGTCCCTTAAACACCTCCAGGGAAGGTGAATCAACCCCCTCCCTGGGCAGCCTCTGACACTGCCCAATGACCCTTTCNCGGTCTCACCAGTGCTGAGTACAGAGGGAGAAGAACCTCCCTGGACCTGCTGGTCACACCATTTCTGATCCAAGCCAAGATGCCATTGGCCTTCTTGGTCACACTGCTGGCTCATGTTCAGTCGCTGTCAACCAACACCCCCAGGTCCCTCTCCTCCTGGCAGCTCTCCAGACCGACTTCTCCCAGTCTGTAGCTGCACAGGGTTGTTGTGCCCCAAGCAACAAGCAACTCTCCTTGTAAACTTCCTAAGAAGAACTTGCAATAGCCTCTAAAAATGAATTTGTTAAAATAGGAACAATCTCGGTACAGCCATGGAAACCATCTCTGGATTTCTCCTCTCCTAGTGGCCCGACATGAACACACTCGTGCGTGAGTGTTGTCTCCCCTCGCAGAAGACAACAAGCAACGTGCACTCTCCTTCCAGACCCATATCAACAAAAATACTTACACAAAACAACTAGCATGATGCCAGGATGGCAAGAACTGTTTCTTTCCGAGTGTGAAGTTTGCAAGTCTATATAGAAAACCAAGATAGCAGTTATTTAAGTAAAGCCAAGTGCCACAAAACACTTCACATTTTCTGCCTGTGTATAATAGAAACGGAGATTTCTCTTCTCTTCATGAAATAACACGTGAACACAGGAAGAAAAGGAAACATCCCGTTCTCCCCTGGGGCCTTTGATGGACTTCCTATAATTTCTATACAAGGATAAAAGGTGCTTCCAGTGAAATATCCAGGACAAAAAAAAAAACCCAAAACCATACAACAAAACAGAAGAAGAGTACTAGGATTATTCCTCATCAGGAAATCCTTCCAAAAATCCAGTCTATACATAGATTTGTAGTGGCTCTACTATGGCTTCTTCTCTTTTAATAAGTGGAATAAATTTTCAATGTGTTACCCAACGAATAAACTGGCATTTCTGCTCACAGGGATTTAGCACTAAATCCCTGCAACCTGCTAACAGCCTACCAAGAAGTAATTTAGGGAGCTGTTATCTGAAGATCATATACAGGATTTGATTTTTGTCATCATTTGATGATCGTTTAAAAGCCTTATCAGCCGTTCCCATTTCCCCCATTTATTCCCTAAGGTGAAGTCTGCCTTCAAAATTCCATTTGTACTTACAAATGTCTTATTGCAAGATGACTCAGAAGAAAAACCACATTTTAATATTTACTGAATTATGCCCACGGTATTTACCTAGTATTTTCTGATGATGCCTCTTGCCTTCAATCACTTCTGTGGGCTCAAGTGATATATATAATTATCAAACAGGGGAACAAAAACCAGGAGAAAAGCGTATTTCTTTTCTTATTTAATTCAAAGCATCTAGTCAAAAAAATTACACTTCATACGTGAGTAAATTATTAAATAAATCCACTCCTATTTTTAAAAAATAAATAAATCCACATTTATCTCTTTTCAAATATATATATATCCACAATGCTCAGTCAGTGTGAAGAGCTATACCCCTGCCAGTGGTAGGACTTACGTGAGAGTGGAACAAGCTAAACCAAGAGCAATTCAGGCTTTCCTAAAACACCTGGTTTGTATTTCATAAAGGAGTCTAACAAAAAGGAAGAGAAGCCAATCCTCCGTTCTCAATAAGCCTTGGACACACAGTCAACTGAGAACAGCACATGCAGGCATCTAGGTTATACAACCTCTGCAGCAATGGTGAATCATAGAATCACAGAACAACGAGGCTGGAAGAGACCCATCAGATCATTGAATCTAACCATTCCTATCAAACACTAAACCATGTCCCTCAGCACCTCGTCCACTCGTCCCTTAAACACCAACAGGGAAGGTGATTCAACCATCTCCCTGGGCAGCCTCTGACAGTGCCCAATCACGCTTTCTGGGAAAATTTTTTTCCTAACATCCAGCCTAAATCTCCCCTGGCGGAGCTTGAGGCCATTCCCTCTCGTCCTGTCNGTCACACCGTTTCTGATCCAAGCCAAGATGCCATTGGCCTTCTTGGCCACCTGGGCCACTGCTGGCTCATCGTCAGTCGCTGTCAACCAACACCCCCAGGTCCTTCTCCTCCAGGCACTTTCCAGCCAGACTTCTAGTCTGTAGCTGCTCAGGGTTGTTGTGCCCCAAGTGCAGGACCCGCCATTTGGCCTTGTTAAACCTCATCCCACTGGACTCAGCCCAGTGGTCCAGCCTGTTCAGATCCCTTTGGAGCCTCCCGACCCTCCAGCAGATCGACACTTCCACCCAGTTTAGTGTTGTCTGACACTGTTACGTCATTAAATAAAATACACTCAAATATACTTTTATTTGAATAGGTGTCACCTAATAAGAGTACTAGTGTTGGGGGAGTAGCAAGCTCTGAAGTCTTAAAATCCAGCTTTTCTCTCTGATGCTATTACTGCTCCAGGAGGGCTGGATAAAAGCCATAGGTAAGGTGGCCTCAGCTTGGGTTTGTACTTGTATGGACAGGAGCTGCTAGTATGACTTGCATAACATCTAAGGAAGGGAGAGACACAGAGACCCGTAGCTGTGAAACAAAGCTAAATTAGGGAAGAAGCAGAAAGTGAGGAGGACGGTAGTAGTAGCCTCTCTATAGCTCACCACTGAGGCTGGGAGAGAGCTTCTGGATTGAAAAGAAGAGATGCAAACTCTAAATTGCTGGAAGGAGACATCTAAATCTCTCTTTCTGTCCAAACACCGGCTTTAGCATCTCAACTCTTTATCTCGCATCAGGTTCAGCCTATTCAGTGGGTCCCAAGTCACACGTGTGTGTGCGTGGAGAGTTATGGTTTCCTGCTGTTCTGCCCACTTTCTATTTATGACCGAATACATCGCGCGTCTGGTTTACATTCACAGCCGTGTCCTGCGGCAGGAGATAGATTAAGCAGCTTTTGTGGTTTCCCTTTGGGTCACGGGACGCAGGCTGAGACACGCAGGCTTAGGTGGGTTGTTTTTTTTAAACAGAGGCTTAACACCCAGAGGAAAGTACTCTTGCAGGATATCAGGCTCTGGCTTAATCCCTATCTTGGCATCAAGGAGTATTATATCATACTGGGGCTGGATAAGTATGACATCATTTTCCATACTCGTATTTTATCAGAGCATCATATTAAAATCCTGTCATTCTCCTGTTTGCTTTTCCTAAGAGAACTCAACTTGTTAACGCATCGTGCTGACTCCAAGCCTGCAAAAGGGCTTTTAAATCATTTTTATGTTTAAGGAGGAGGAAAAGTACCTTTAAAAGTATCATTGGAAGAAAATCAGTGA
>WAAB01012908.1:80711-134649 GCA_013389865.1 Piaya cayana | reverse complement strand
TCGGAGGAGCCATGGGATGGAAGCATCTAAAATCCTCTTTGATTCTTATGATGAACTGTCTGCAAGATGGGGAGGTTTGGTTGGAAATCTTCCCTTGCTGGCATAGAGATAGGATCAGGTTCATCAGGAATCCAGGGAACAGCTCAAAGTCCTGTTTAGAGGGGGAAATATTGGCTCTATATACATGCACAAATGTTATACTTGCGAGTCAAGCCTATATTTAAGAAATCACTAACACTTAAGGAGCTAAAACCCCAGTGTATGTTTGATGGAAAAGCTATACATCAAGCTGCCCAGCTTTGAGTGTGTCCTTCAGTGCCTTCAACACATTCACAGAGCAGCTCAACACGGGTCCCAGATGGGAAAGATTGCAAGGATTTACCTTCTCTGCCTCTGTGTCCATTCCTCCCTTGTACTGCTAAACTGGCACCAGTTAGAGTCAGCTCCCCCATTCCCATTGAACATCGCGGGGAATTACTGACATCTCCTTTCTGTGCATCTTTTCCTTCTTGGTCACTCAAGTAGAGGGAAGTTTTCATCATTTTCTTCAAGGTGCTAAGGTGCTGCTTCTGCTGTGCTGCTTATTCATTGTGCCATTCATGTGCCACATACTCAGCCCGATCGAATGAGAATGGCAGCAGCCAGAGCAGCTTTGCTTCCAGGTTCCCTCACCATGTCAGGACCCAAGGTGCTCAGTCCAAGCCACACATGGTACTCTCCTAGCCTTCAGCCAGGTAGAGCCAACCTCAAATCAAGTAGAGTTTGGTCCTAAGTTAAGATTAAAAGAAGAAAACCTCAAAATCATCTCATTGAGGAAGAGCTGAAAGACTGAGCTCCCTCCTACTCCAGCTCTTTTGTCCTCAGAGGGAGAGCAAGCAAACTTTGGGCTGCGTAGTGAGGAATTGCAGCACTCAGTGGATGCAGCTGGCAAAACGCTGTCATCTGTGGCTGCCGTTCAAATTCATTAAGCACGGCATCGTTCCGCTAATGCTGCCAGCCCACAATCACTCCCCTGTGTCCAGCAAACATGCAGGACATGAACGGGAGCTGCCTGGGATCTGCATGGGATGCAGACCTGCTCCACTGCTGCCTCTGGGTTTACACCTCCCCTTCATCTCTGCTTTGCTGCACAGAGCTCTCCCACAGCCCTGACAGCTAGAGAATGTCTCGCCATCCAGTGCAGCAAGAGGATCAAAGGCAGCAAGCGAGAGGCCAATATGAGACTCCCTTGGGAGGGAGATGAGCCTAACCCCAGCACTGCAATACAGGAGGGGGAAGCTCACATCGCATTGTGCAAGACTGGAGAACGGGATAAAAATCCCATCCTCTGTCCTTCTAGGATCTCCTTTCTCATGCCTTATCACACAGCTTCTCCACAAGCCAAATAAAACCTTTCTCCAGCCCATCCTTGTACCAGCAGTTACTTGCCCTGCTTGGCTGCAAAATCACCAAAACCAATTGCCAGCTGTAGGAAATTTAAGAACCTAAAAAAGAAATGGAGATGAACATCAAGAAAGCAGGCAAACTCCACCATGGCTAATTATCTGCTCTTAATTGTCAAAAAAAGATGGATTAATGGAAGGCGTTGGTAAGCAGGATGATAGCAGGAGTGTTCTTGAAGGCAAGCACTGGAGTAGGATCCAAAAGCAAAACTTTTCCTGATCCGTGGGCTGTTAATTATCTAAACACAGGTCCCTTGTAGCTGCCTGAGTGAAGATTAATTAGTTTTTGAAATAATAGCTAAATTGATACTGTGAAAGAGCCTGGATTCCAAAATAACAGCTGAAAATTAGCCAGCGTGTTTTTCCATTTCTCTTAGCCGTGTTCAGGAGGACATTTGTCTCTGTTGATTTCTCAGAAAAGAGCTATTAATCAAATCAGCAGATGGTCCTTCCCACCTCTGTGATGTTGCAGAAAGACAACAGGGAGGAGGAGGAGGAGAAGGAGGAAGCAATCACCCACAGGTGTTACGGAAAAAAATCCCCAAGCCTAGTGATTAGAAACTCCAGAGGTCGTGTCCCCAGAGCAGGATGGATCTACTCAACTGGAGTAACTCTCCTGGAGATGAGGAATGACTCCTGTGACAAGCAGCCACTGACAGATAAGGGATACGGTTGTCTTTAAAACAAATTACCTGCACTAATCCCAAATACCTGGATTTGTGTCTTCTGGTTCACCCAGGTTTGACATCTAAGTTGTCACCATCTGCCAAAGCTCTCACCTGTGAGTGGGCCACACACATGTATGACTTGTTCCTGTATGTCCCAGGGGTGTGGGCATGCTGGCTTGTCCCTCCTCAGTGATGCTCACTGTCACCCTCTCCAACCTGGATGCAAGTTTCATGGAATGCGCAGGAACATCTCCATGCAGGAAGATCTGTCAGCATCAGTGACAGCTCAGCTGTCACATGTGGCCATTCAAGGGGCTCAGGAGCTGTCAGATCTACACACATGCAAGAAGTGTGATGGCACATCTCTTCTTCCCTGGGAAAAGCAGCCAGTGGGAGTCTAGGATCCTCCCAACTGACTTTCAGTGCTCCCTACCTTCCTGGGCATCCAGCCTGCATTGAGGCTGGCGTTGGTCATTGCTGCAACCGGATTAGCAGCTCTGAGTACAGACCCTGAAAAAAATCCCTCACAGCAGGTACTCGTGTAGGGAGGATCTCACTGCCAGGAGGGACTCTGCCTTCCCAGCCCGTAGTGGTAGGATCCTCTGGGGAAACAGTTCAGTGTTACAGCCAAGTGGCAGCGCAGGCGGCTGAAGGCTGCCCTATCAATCATACCAGCCCCCGCTTGCAGAGCCCCTTGTCTTGAGAGAGCGTCTGCTCCATCACACATGCACAGCTGACATGCATAAAACCCTTTGCAGCATTTATTGATGTACATTACCTTGGATTTTATGGCATAATAAATAATGGGGCAGAGGCAGACACCCATCTCTTCAACGCTGTCTGCACCACATCGCCCACCCTTTGTGGCTTCTGAAATCCAGGACTGCAGACAACATCCCGATGTCATTACTCGCATACCCTGCCAGCAACATGTGTCCAAGGGACACAGGGTCATGCTCCCAGGTGGGGAGGCCCAGACCTTATTCCCTTCCTTATTCGGCAGCCTCTAACAAACAGGCATCACCAGCTACCATCAAAAAAACATCCTTCCAAGCTGCTCTTTATCTTTGGCATCAAAAAATCACAGCTAAACAAGGGGCAAGCTCCTCAGTGCAGTGTGTTTCTCCTCCAACATCTGCCATGGTGCAAGGCTCAGATTTTCTCCATGAAAGTGATAGCAAAGCTCTTTGCAACACAGAAGTCCAGCAACCCCCTGTAAACCCCTGCTGTGCTCCGACCCTGGAGCAGAGAGCACTAACAGCCAGATCCGCTCTCACTTTACATTGCTCATCAGCAGGATCAGACCTCAGGAGTTTGTTACAGTACAGAGAAGGCTTAAGTGGTGCTCAGAGGAAAGATTTGATTAGATAAGGAGGAGCAGACAACGAGCCCAAAGCAGAGGGAAGCCACACCATCTCCAAGCAGGCTAGGTTTATCTACACAGGGCTCAGGAAGCACTGAATACCTACTGCCGTGTCAGCTGGTGAGCAGCAGACATCTCATTAGTAATGCTGAGGTCCCACTGCTTCGACAGCCTGGGCTGAACTGGCTCCCAACAGGGAACGATATTCCGCTCAGCAGCAGATCAAAGGCAAGGCAGGGAGAGGGAGGGGGAACACACCTTGTGGCAGCACCATCCTCAGCTCCTGGAGTTCCCAAAGAACAGGCTTCAGGCTGCCTAACCTTGTGGTCTCGCCCCACTGCAATTCCTTAGCTAGATTAATCGCTCCTGCCATGGGCAAGAGAAGTCAAGCGGAAGCCGACTCCTTGGCCGTTACTCTGATTTTGCATCCGTCGCTTACTGTGAATAAAAACAAATGACAGTGAGAGCAGCAACCCCCCAGCCCAGCATCCATCACCACCATGCAAACACAGAGAATGGGGTGAGGAGCACCCATCACTCACTTTGCCCTTCACTGTCCAACGAGCCACTGATTTACCTCCAGGTGCCAGGGAGACTGAAGCAAATTAGAGGTACACCTCCCTCAAGAAGAGCCTGGTGGTG
This sequence comes from Piaya cayana, assembly GCA_013389865.1. Taxonomy (NCBI): domain Eukaryota; kingdom Metazoa; phylum Chordata; class Aves; order Cuculiformes; family Coccyzidae; genus Piaya; species Piaya cayana. The sequence continues at coordinate 130,534 of WAAB01012908.1, read as the reverse complement.
CCCCTTCTCCTGTGGAGAGGCCAGAAGCAGCCTTCTTGTCACAGGTGTTGTCAGTGTTGCTTCTGATGGAGATTTGCTTGGATCCAAATACACATTCTCAGCTGGGAAGACACTTCTATTGTCAGGTTTTGGGATGTCTCTACTGAAATACAGAAGTGAGGGGAGCACCATGGCCCAAGGGAAGTGCTGTTCTTCAGGAGCTGTTGCAGAGGCTTTGGACACACAGCATTCACACCATCTCCTGCCTTCTTCCGCCAGGCATCATGGTCCCTGGGAGGCAAGGACAGCACGCTGGGGAGCAGCTCCACCTCCCAGGCTGGACCCTGGGGCTCAGCTCTGCTTGAACGTCTCCTTACCTGGTGTTTTCACCATGGGCTTTTTGACACTCTGAGATCTCCTGTCCAACCCTTGGCTGTCTGCGAGCACAAACACCAGCTCTTCTGGGCTCTCCAGCCCAGCTAGCACAGTGGGATGAGCAGACCATCTCTTTTCTGGATTCCCTTTTAGGTATTTCCCAGCCTAAGGGGCAGAGACAGTTTTCCATTCCCTTTTACAAGGTGATTAAATGCTGCATTTGTAAAACATTTCATTCTGGGAAACAAATTATGTAAAACACACTCAGTGGAATCTAACAGAGACTGATACAATCAGCTGGCAGTGGGGACTTCTCTCCCAGGATTTACCTCCCAGAGGCTGGGAGAAGCTGCCTGGACAGCTCGCTGGCTTGCTCCAGCCCAGGTCAGGGTCTCCACCAGGCACAGCAGCGAGCTCCAGCCACTCCATCACAGCCTCCTGGGGCCCTCGGAGCCTGTCCCTGCTCTGGGATGGTCAGGGTGATTGCACACATGACACAGAAATAGGCCAGTTTGAAGAAGGCTTGGGCATTGCATAGAGCAACTCTAGAGGTCCAGCAAATCTGTATCTCCTGCTCTTGCTTATTTTAACTCTCACGTGGGTTTTTCAGAGCTCTTCTGTGGTTACTAGCTGGGCTGCAGCACTCACACACCGTGCTGAGAGAATAGCATCTGGATTGACCTTCACTCATTATTACGTCTCCAAGCAGCTCCAGGGATATTCTACCTGTCCACAGCCTTGACCAGTACTTACCCAGCAAAAGACAATGTTAATCAGATAGAGCTTTTCATACCTCAGACCATTAATGATGGGAAGCGATGCTACTTCTCATGGGAGGTGCTAGAGAAAGGAGATCTTACTTCTTCTGGACAGGCTCAAGAATGCTGCAGGGGAAAGCACTGGGGGCAGGTAGCATGCTGGATTAGGACAGAAACCAAGCCAGCCTAAAGCCTGCATCCACTTGGGTGCATGACTGTTTAAAAAACAGGATGAAAAAGAGAAATCAAGATTTCCTGCCCCCGATTTGCTGACTCATTAGTGACTCAAGGGGCTAAATTTAGCTATGGAAGTGCTCAACAGCAGGGCGAGCGGCTGTTGGCCTCTCCTTAACCTTATTATCAGACCTTTTAAGTAAACCCTTCACCAGCTCAGGAGAGATTCTGCTCACGCTCCAAGGGGATTAAAACCACCTTTGAAAGCTGGAATAAAGCATGAGTATGTACAGAGGTACACATACAGCTTTCTTGTGGCAATGCAAGACCTGGGAGCAGAGAGACAGAACTTGAGAGCATCATGATTCATGAGTCATCATAGCAACGGGGAATTTTAAAAGCAATTAGGTGTGGGTTCGTTTGCATTGCTCCGAGAGATCTCAAAGAGCCTGGGTGCTGCAAGCAACCTGCTGGGCAGATGTGGCCAAGAGGCTCCTCTGGTCCAGAGAGACATGGCTAAATGTCAGCGGGCAGACCTAAAATAGATTTACAAGCCCTGCAGGTGCTGATGTGGCAGCTCAGCCTGGCTTAGGGCAAGAAGATGCCCTGTGGGGGAGACACAAAACTGTGACCCAGGCCTGCTTCCCTACCAGGCTGCAACAAGGCAGAGGTGATGACTTTCCAAGCAGAGAAAAGTATGTTTCTAAGCAGCAACAATATCATCTGCAATAGAGCCTGACCCAGCTTCAAGCTAAGCTGGCGTCGTGCTTTAATAAGACCCACTTCTGTAAGGTCAATCGTTATATAAACTCCCACAAAACCTTCATCGACCGTTTCCCAGAAAAGCCCAGCCTGGAGAGCAGTTCTTGTGCTGTTCAGGGTTCAGGCTGAAGCAGTGTGTGATCCTGAGAGCTCCTCATTTCTCCCCAGCACCAGGAGCTGGAGGAATCTGCAGGCCCTGAACTGCCCACGCTTCCCAAATGCTGCTGCTGGACCCTTGGCTACAGCAGCGATGGAAACAGATTCACACACATTCACGATCACACGGACTGAAGATATCATCCCTTCTCCACAGATAACACCACCACATGTGCTGCTTTTCCAACTCCGATAACATCGCTAAGAGCTTTTTTCTTTTCCCCTTTTTTTTAATATGCTAAAAATCCATTCCTCCTCCTCACTGCTAGAATTTGTTCTGAAGTTTCTCATCACATCTTTTCGCTTCCCTGCACAATTTCTGCATTTTCCAGGCTCCGTACTGGAAGAAGTGCTGTTGATTTCCAGCTCCTACTTTTCACATTCTCTGCTCACTGTGGCTGCTCCGGCCAGGACACATGCTCCGGCACTTCCTTCTCTGGCTGTTGACATTCCCCTTGGCCCCATACAACTTCCAGGAGTCCCTGAAGGATGCAAAAGCGTGGGTGATGCTGTGTTCATGCCTTGCTTTAGCATTCAACCTCCTCTTTTATTTATGGGCTAGAGCTGGGGTTGTAGCTTTTACTAGAGACTGGCCTGGGTAGCAGCATTTCAGCTGCTTCTTTCCAGGCTGGCAAGCGAGACAGGTAACACACATCTGTGGAGGGGAGATAAGGTAATTGGGCACCTCAAATGCCTGAGATCTTATTAAAGGAGAGCTGGCTGGCAAGATCCTATCGCTGCACAGAAATATCTGTGACTCTACCCTCAACTGTAACACAACCAAAACAAATCAAATGAGCAGGGTGGTCAGGTTGGGCTCTCCTACAAGGCAGGATGGGCAGGGAGTGAGGAGTGGCTGCCCCTGCTGCAGCCAGGGCCCTGGCAGAGCAGCCAGGAGATGCAGGTGAGAGGATGTGCAACCACAGAAACCTGGCAAGGGGCAGAGATGGCTCGCCAGAAGCAACAAGTGAGCTCCTGGTGCATGGCAAGGTCAGGCTCTTCCAGCAACAGAGCAGGATGCTACTGCAAGGTATAAGGGCAGGGCCTGAGAGACATTGTGAAGCTTCCTGTGCTGAAATAGCTCCTGAAAAAGCAGATGCCTGGCAACCAGCTTTAACCTGGCTCACAGAAGTACCTCTCTCCAATGACCTTAGTGACCAAGTCACACTGCGCAGCCAGAGCTCACCAGACCTACTGCTGATGGATACATCTGTGGCAGCTTGAGCCAATCTGACTGCTAACACAGGCATCAGAGCCCATCCCTGCTGGCCACCATCTTGGGAGCACATGGGAAGCCAGAGCAGGGCTGGAATCTATGGAACTGGGTTTTAAAGCCACTGGTCCCACGTTACTTTGAGGACATGGGCGATAGGTACCACCTCCCTGCCCTCCAGCTCAGCTCAGTCTGTCCCAGCTCCTCTTGAAAGGCTGTCAGTCCAGCGGGTACAGTTGGAGAACTGCACCCAAGCATTTTTCCACTCCACTCTCTTTTCCCAGGAAGAGTATGATAGGTTTGCTAGGGCTTGTTCCCTCATCTCTGCTCCAGCTGCAGCCATGGCAGAGGGAAGTGGGCACCACAGGTGGCTGAAAAGCAGCTGCACATGGTCTGATACAGGACTTCTGACCACTCTTCCCAGTATTTGTGGGTGTCTGTGTGCAGCGGCACAGGTCCCTGAGCTCCCATTGCATTCACCTGAGCTGGCAGCCTGGGAGGAAGACACAGAAAACTCGTGGGAATCATGAATCTTCCTGCACTCAAAGCTACAACTTTAAAAAGCAGTGAATATCCTCCAAGGAGCGTGGTCCCAGAGTGATGCCCAGCAAACCAGACAGAGCAGCTGCACCGAGCCAGGTTTTGCCTTGGCAAAGCCAGGGACAGCACTCAGATTTCCAGCTCATTTCTTTCTGCCCAGGAAGCGTGTCCTGGCACCTGGGACCCCAGCTTATCGCAGACACTATCGTGTGCAGCTTGTGGCTCTTGGGAACACACACAAGGCAGGGAGCAGCACAGGGAGGGACACCTGCCAACAAACACCACTCGTACCAGTCACACCTGAGAGGAACCAAGGGGAGAGGACTTGGTGCTGCAGGCTCCTTTCTGCCAGAGCAAATATTGCGTTGACCCCACAGTGATTTGGTGGAGGGGTTTCAAGAGGCAGGCAGAGCCCCAGCGAGGCTGATGTAGCAGGGATAAGTGCAAACAACATCCCAAGGAGTAATACTGCTCCTCTCATAAGATTAAACAGCACAAAAGCCAAAACAAAAATAGCAACAAATTCTCCCCACCCTTCCAAAGGGAGGGCAGCTGTGCAGGAGCCTGCTCCAAGCCCTCCTGGGCAGCAAAAGAGGGTACAGCCTCTAGGTCTTTACTGTGCCTTCTCCAGAAAGCCGTTCCTCCTTTCCTGAGCATATGAAGCTGGCCAATGCTTGGTGAGTGTCAGAAGAAAATGCCACAGCCTGGGAAGAGCCTGCAGCTCACAGCCCTGAGCAGCCTTTGCCCATGTTATCAGGGAGAAGGGGCCTCGGTGCCACCTCCTAACCCAGCCACGGGAACAAAAGAAGCCTCATCACCCTCCCTTGCATGGTGCATGCTTGGAGGGGGGAGAGGAGAGGTAAGGAGGTGTCTCTGCCCTCCTCTTTGCTTTGGGGGATGGGTGCAAACACATCAAGCCCCCGCAGCCAGGTGTGTGGGCAGAGCGTGACAGCATTGCACCCGTGGATGGGCTCTGCTCTGAAATGGAAGCTTTCCAGTAGCACTGGGGAACACGGCTGTGCAGGCTAAGAGAGCAAAGGGAGAAGGCTGCTGGGAGAAGAATAGACCAAGCATCCCAGCAGTGAGTGGACATGAATGTCAGTGGAAAGACCATCACATCCCTGCACGGGAGCTCAGAGCTGCACATCGCTCCAGAAAGACGTGCAAGAACCAGGAGTTAACGGAGAGCAACAATATTTGGGGAAGAGGAGTAGGCACAGGGAGGCAGGTCCAGATACACCAAAGCAATGGATGCAAAAAAAAGCTGCTACTAGCTCCTCTAACCCTCTCTAACTGCCACCTCAGGAGCATCTTACTCCTTTGCACACCATGCTGGGGATCACAGCCTGCCCAGCCAATCCCCAGCGCTCCAGTGGGGCAAGAAAGCAGCCAGAGCAAGGGGCAAACACACATCTGGGAAAGCATAATGCATTCAAAACAGCCAGAAGTACATTATGGGTTAGCATTGCAGGAGTTGGTGTGTCTGTGTTCCCCCACCGAGGCTGCCAGCACACATACTGCCAGGACAACTCTGAGATAACAAGGTCAATGTTGACCAGCCCCGGGAAGAAGCCCTGCAGCCTGAGATAACATCTTGTGCTTCTCAAGATAGGATGATTACAGAGGGCTAGAGCCTCATTTAAAGCAGCCCTGTGGTTTTTGGACTCCACAACACTTCTTTCAGCTTTAGTTCAGGCATCTCAGCATCCCACTGCAGTGGAAGCAATGAAGTCTCTTTGGGTTAAAGAGCATCTTGGAAACCTTCATATGAGGTGGAAGGAGGATGTTACTGCCTATTACCTGCAGCTGAAGAGATGCTACCTGACTTATCCAGGGCAAATAATGCTTGTCAAGAACAACGAACTCATTGAACTGCTGTATTAGTTGGTCAACATTGACAGCAGGAGTACGATGAAAGGTAATCAAAGTGCTGCTGCAGAACTAACATGTAGCAGCTCTGCCCAAACTCTCAGAAGCTGATGGGAAAAGGAAGGAGGAGAAAGTGCTGACAAGCCAGCCTCATCTATAGTAAGCAAGAACAAGAGCTGACATATAGCTTAAACAACGTATTAACCAACACAATGGATGCATGAAGAAAGCTCAGAGAATCAAGGAAGAAATCTGTTTCACTTATGATGCATGATGTTTTTAGGCTTAATATCACCAGATATGTGACAGTGTTATGAAAGGCAGCAGAATTTGGATGAAATCTAAGAGGCATACTAAAGGGCCAGGGCTACTTCATGGAGGACTGGGTCATCTCAGCAAATTGAGGAGACCATTGAGCTGCAGGTACCTCTCAGGCTCTAGTAGACCTGGAGTTACCCAGACAGGTCCCAGGTCAAGCACCAGCAACCCAGCTGAGTATTTGCTCTGCAAATGTTGGCTTGTAATGACCATGCTTTGCAAAATCATGTCATTTAAGTGTCTTCAGGAGTCAAAGTGCTTAGCCAGATCAGTGTGAACTTGGCTCTAGAGGCTCCTCCTGAAGGCAAGATCCTGTGTGGCAACACTGACCTTGTGAGGGGGAGGAGATATCCAGGCAGGAGCGGCACAGGACCGTCACCCCATGTTGAGGTTCTTTCAGCAGTTGCAAGAAGGACACGTCAGGAGATTTGGTATCTCATGAAGAGACATGGGTCTGGTCTCATAGTCAAAAGGAAAACAGCATATAGAATATGTGTATTTCAGTGAATTCAGAAGTTGAGATGGTGACTCTCATTGCATGTCCCTCTGCCTACCTTCCCAGAGTGGTGATTTCTCTTCTTGGGTTAGCAAATGTCACTAAACACGGAACTCAGCCTTTGCAGGCAGGTGTTTTTTTGCCTTCATAGCAGCACGTTAACAGGGAAGTGGTGAGGGACAGATGCTCCTGCCTTCCCACGTTAAGCACAAGCTTCAGCTCCAGGATGGCAGCATCAGCAGCGCTTGCTCGCGTCAGCGCTGAAAGCCACTGAAAGCAGCAGGAGGCAATAGTAGAGGTGACCTTGGAGTAGGTGCTGGGAAATAAGCTCCACATTTATTCCCATGCAGCCACAGCCACGGCTTTACTGCCACCAGTTCTCCTCTGTGGGTCCACTGCTGCCCCAGTGCCCCAGCCTCTGCCATAAGAGGGGACCAGAGACATTGAGGCATCTAGGAAAGGCAGCAGGAGCAGGGAGGCAGGAGAACACAGTTCTGGCTTGGTAAAGAGTTTTGCATTGCGCTGCATTAACCCAGACTAAATTATCTTTTACACTGCTATGCTTCAGCTAATAGAATAAATAATATAACTGGCAAGCAGTGGCAGATAACTCCTTTCTTTTGGTAGCTGTCAAGGGAAAACTGACTCTTTTATTTCAGCCCCTATGCAGGCAACGTGAGGGCCAGTTTGCAGATAACCCAGGTGCCCCTGGAAGGAAGCTCAGCTGTGTTCAGCATGTGTCACAAGCACCAGGACAGCCATCCTGGCTGGGGGGAAAGGAACAGCCCGTGCTCTTAATGGAGCTCATAGCTGGGTAAGGGAAGAAAAGCCTATTTAAAGGAGTCAGAGCCTTTTTAACCTACCTTCCTTTGAAAGGAAATAAAACCCCACCTAAATATATCCTAGCAGAATTGGGGCTTTTAACCTGTTTGCTTCCTGCAGCCCATTGTCCAGCACACCAAGAGCTGTTTCTCTGGAAATGGCAACGATAGTTAATTGCTGTTTGAAGTCTTTCCTCCTACAGAGCAGAGCAGCAGCCTAGGAACGCCTGCTCCCTTCCCTGACAGCTCTCTGCAGAACAGGCTTTCCAAGCTATTAGCAGGCACAGGGTCGCATCCTGCTCTCCAGAGCAAACCACAAACTCCTGCCTCCCTGAGGCAGAGGGAGGGTGCAGTTGAACTTTCCTCATCACTCTCTGCTCACTCATCCTCCCAAACACCTTGGGCACAACCTAGAAATGGCCACACCAGCCCTACTCATGGGGCCAGGGTTGTGCCAGTATCCCCTGGCATATCATGAGTGGGGCAGAGAGGGTACCCAGGGCCGTGCATCGCTGTGGAACTGCCTTTTTGCTGCTGCGGAAGGCCAGTTCCCCTGCCTGGAGGGGATCCCCGAGGGAAGGCAGTGCAGAAGAGCCAGCATGCTGCATCAACACACAGCTCCCAGCATTCTGGGATGCCTACATAAACCTCCCTAAAGAGGGCAGGGTCTACTCCCCTTCTTACCAGCATGCACACCAATAAATAGCTATTGCTTCCCAGTTTTCTCCCTAGGCAAGTAAGATTTAAACCTGAAGCAGAAAAGCACCTGGAGTGGGTGCAAAGGGGAAAGTGCTGGAGACACACACGGGGACCAGTGCAACCACAACAGAGCTCAGGGACCCTCTGGCAGAGGGGTGAGCCTGCAGCACACGCTGCAGATGAGGGGTTGAGACAGCAAGAAAAGAAATGTAAACAGAAGGAAAAACACATCTGATTTAATGGGGAGATGTGTACTTTTGCCGAGGCTAGTGAGAGGCACAGGTTGTCAGAAGGCAGAACAGGCATTTCAGCGACAGCTATTGGTAAGGGTTTCTTTTAAGGTAATTGCTACAACTCAAGGAAGAAAACAAAAGCCTTATCACCAGCCAAGATGTTTTTCCTTTAAAAAAATCATTGAGGTTTGGCGTTCCCATCATCTTCCTCAGCAGACAAAGCCCTTCATCCACATAACAGCCAGGGCTGGGGAAAACACTTTCTGGGAAGGCTGGGGAGGAACGTGGCACGGCACTGCCCTCTTTGGGTACAGCCACCCAGGCTCAGCACTGAGCTTGCTTCGGGTGTGATATACAGCTGGGTCTTTGCTTTGGGTGCTGCTAAAGAAGAGAGACTTTGTTCCCCAGTGCAGCACGGTTGAGGTCGAGATGTCCGCGGTAGCAGATATTTGCTCCAGCAACCTCACCCCTACTACCCGATGGCTGAGAGATCCTATTCCCTCCCACAACTCCAGTCCTATCCAAGCACGCAAAGAAGCTGGTGCTTTGCTGAAATGTCTGCTGAAGCTTGGGGCAACTGTACAGGAGCTGTAAAGGACTGGCTCACGTGGTCAAAAGGCTACCAAGATCAGAAAATCCCAGCACAGCAGAGGGGCAGCAAATTGAGTTCTTGGCATTGCAAGAATTGTGGAAAGCTGTGTCCTCTTTCATCTCATTCAAACTGTGGCCACACTCCTGGCGTCACGCTTGTGACAGCCACACCTTGGGGCTTCAAGAACACCACATGGTAAAAAGATGGAGGTGCACAAGGTACACCTGTATCAGCCGTACCTGGGCTCCCCTCCACCCCACAACCCCGCCAGGAGAGGACTTCACACCAGCAAAGGGCAACTTCACAGAAGTGGCACGACTGAGGATCAATGTGCATCCGTCACCCCTCACCTTGCTCCCACAGGGCTATGGCACATGCTTTGGACTTCTTGTGAGACACAAGGGAACATCCCTAGGAGAATAAGATAAGGACTTTAAAACAAGAGAAGTCACAGTTGAAAGCCCTGTCCTGCAGGCACATGCACCCTCTGGCTGCTGGGTGAAGACCTGCCAGACCTAGGCTACAATATGAATCATCTGCAAGAGGAGCCACGCTGACCTCCTGATGGATCCTGCCATGAGCTCCTTGCACAAGCCACAGGGAAGGCAGAGACCAGGTGTCCATAGAAGCTGGGACATTTGGATCCATCAGAGAGCCAGTGTGTGCAGGAAAGGGACATTTTAAGGAAGTTTTGTCAGATCAAGCCAGGTACCCGGAGCCAGAAAACTGGTCACTGATCCAGCTCCTATGTAGATAATTGTTAACAAAGAACTCTGTTCATTAAATAGTCCTGAGGGACTCTGTTCTAGGATCTGCCAGACGGTACAAGAGGTATGATGCTTCCAGGCAGCTTAGTGAAGCCCAAGCCAGAGAGTAAATCAACAGTGGATCTGAGACACTGGATACTCCAACAACAGCTGGAGCAGAAATACAGCCCCAGCCACAGAGCTGAGCACAGATGGGAAAGGCAAGGTGCTGTAGATTCACTGTTCCCAGAAGGCAGAGAGAAGGGACTGCATCCAGAAACAGCATCAGAAATACTGCTGAGAGGGAGCAGGAATTTTAGAAACATATGTATCTACAAACCAGCCTAAAGGCAAGTACAACAAGAGTAAGGAACAGCTTACTGCAGAGCTACAAACACTGCAGCTATTTTTAGTTCATGTAAAAGACCCCAAATTATAGGCAGGATTGCAGTGAGACTTTGGGAAAGAAATGGATCCAAGCACACTTCCCTCGAGGCCAAGGGAAACCTCAGTCTCTTTGAAAAAAAAATGAAAGAGGAAATACTCAATTTAGGCAATTTAAGTGGAAAGCATCTCCAAACCCCAAATTCACCCCATGGGACTCTGTCTCCAACCTCTTGGCTGCCCCAAGCTCTTCAAAGCTGCCTGGAGAAGCAGTCCTGTGTTCCCAGATGAGGTTGTCAGCGGGGAGGACAGGCATCTGCCTCTGCTCTGCCAGGAAATTTGCTCAAGGGGCTGTGGGGCTGAAGGCTCGAGTCCCACTGCCAGCTGCTTGTATCCATAGTGAATTACAGCGCTATTTTCTTTTTTTTTTCCTCCTGTATATGGAAAGGACTTGGCAAACTGACTGCAAAAATATAGGGAAGAAAGAACATCCTAAAGCACAGTGGAGACAGGACAGAGAAGAGATCAGCAGGTTGCTTAGTCACTGAAGATCTTACCGTCATGTGGCCACAAGGAAAGGGATGTGTTACAGTGGTGGGTGACAGCAATACTGACATGTCCTTTATCTGAGAGGATAGGGTTTCTCCAAGTAGCTATGAAGAGTCAGGCAAAGACTCACTGAAAGAATTCCTGTAGGACTGGAGGGAAGTGCCCAGGGAGGAAAAAATCCATCCATGTCCCAGCATACGTGTGCACCACTCCATGGGGTGGCAGATGAGGCAGGTCCACTGCCAGGACATTACCATCGCAGACCAACACCAGGGATCCAGCTGGGAGAAAACGTATGTGTCTGTATGCAACAACATCGCCACAATTTGAGTTAAACTTTTGGACAGGTAGTGCTACTTCAGCCTTGTTCTGCTCTAGCCCTTCTCAGCTGCAGGTCAGGTCAGGCTTTCCGAGGCAGAAAGCTGCCTTCCTGTGAGCTGCATTTGGATGGAGACTATTTTTGGGCTCTTTGCTGGCACACACAACACTGCTGTAAGCGATCACCTCTGAGGTTAATTAGATGAGATTCTTCGGCGAGGTCTCTGGAGGAGCAGGATTTCCTTTTCTCTGCATTAAGCCCTTTTATTAACACTCGGATAGATCTCAACATCACGGTGCCCCTGCGATGCTACCCGTCACACCGCTGGCAATAACGACAGGTCTATTGCAGGAGATTAGGGGTGAGCTACAGAGAATTGCAAACAGCAGAGAAAGCAATAAGAGTGAAACAAGTTTAGAAATTGTCAGCTAGAGAAGCTACCCCAGAAGTCACAATCGTGCTCGTGCTCACAGCAATCAGCTCAGGGCCACAAGAGCATCACACGATGTTAGAGTCACTGCTGCTGCTCCCAGCAACCTCTCTGGCTCATACCCCTACAAATTTTACAAGGACCAGAGATGCCTCAGACCTCTAAAAGCACCACCAAAAAAAAAAAACCAACCACAAACCAAAAAACAACAGGGAAGCGTTCTCTGTTTAACGCAACATGACTATATGATTGCAAAAGTGACTTGGCTTCTCTGTCCCTGAACCTCGCAGGTGTTTGTTTAACAGGCTGCATAAATTGAGGCTAATCACAGCTCCGCCAGCTGCCGAGGAGTCCAACAGCAGGGAGGACACGGCCCCGCTTATCTCAAGTGCAAGCTGAGCGAGCAGCTCCCGAGGGTGAGAGCTAATCTATTCAGCCCTAAATGAAGCAGCCGGTCTCTCACGCTTGCAGTCTCGCTGGGAAGAAGTGGAGGACAGGGTCTGAATGGGATTAGGCAGGAGGGGAGAGGGGATATTCGAGGTTGTGTCTTGGCTGCTGCCAGGGATATGCCTGGGGAAGGGTCTGCCTTGGCCATCCCTGCGATGCCAAGGGTCGGGCTGGAGGCCAGAAATGTCTTTCTGGGTCTGGTGGGGGATTGAACGCATCTCCAGCTCTGTATCCCTTCTGATCTCCCAGCACAATGCAGAGGGAAATGGGCACCAGAATTGGCCAGACAGCAAAGCTAACACACTCCCTGCTGCTTTGTCTCCATCTCACTGCAGAGATAACGCCACAGGGAGGGAAGGGACAGCGCACAGCACAAGGGAATGAGCTCAACTGATGAATAAACTGTTCGGAGCCGGCTCTGTGCACCCTCTGCTCCTCCAAGATGCATAAGGACATGAATTATATATCTAACATGCCAACAAAAGCAATTTATCTAAAGTGTACTTCTGCCACAAACACAGCAGCATGTGGGGCAGTTTCCAGATAGAGCCATCCCCTAAAAACACAGTGGGGTTTCCTGACTCCACAACACCCTCACTGGCTTCCTTCATTCACAGCTCTTCATGACAGTGGAGGAGAGGGCAGAGGCTCAGCATCAGTAGATACCACTAGATGCTTGTGCCTCACCTTGGAACCCTGGCAGGACAGGACAGGATGGAGTAACATCCATTGCCTGAGGAAGTTCATATGCCACCTGTAGACCAGCCACACATTGTCTGCGAGATGGAAAGCAGAGCCATCTGTGCAGTGCACACCTTCCTCTGGAGACAGGGAGGAGAGGGATGTCTTCATTTCCCTCTCCTGTTAAACAAGGAGCAGGAAACCTTGGACATTCTCCTTCCAGTCAACAGTTTGTCCAGCTCCTGTGCTGCATCTGAGGACAGAGATGTGGCTCCTGCATTCATGGCCTCCTGCCACTCTCTGTGCCTGAAGTCAAAGCAGTGTGCTGGGGGACCCTGCCACCTCCCAAAACACTCTCACAGTGAGCCCCAGTTCCTCCAGGCACTGTTCTGGCTCTCTGCAGCATCCCATCCAAGCCAGAACCTAAGGTACTGCCTGTGCTGTACAGTTCCTTCCTCACAACACACCCCCACAGAAGCAAGCTGCTCCCTTTGGACTCAGGAAGCCACAGAGAGACCTTCAAGAAAACAAAGCAGTTCAGTCCCCTTCCCTCCAGCAAGAAAAGGCTCTTTCCTGCTGCAAAGCCCATTGCAGCCAGGTTCCCATCCTAGGCTGACATGGGCTAGCAGCTGTAGCATCTCTCTCCTGCTAGCCAGTACCCATGACATCTTCCAGCTCCTCTGCCCTTCTCACAAATGTCCATGAACTGGTGACTCTACTCATTTTCACACTGTGATTAAAGGCCATTAGCCAGCCCAGTATGGGCTTGTGCTTAAATTGCAGGCCTGCACTGGTCAGTGAGCTCTACTGGGATCATCCCTACATTTGAGATTCCCCATGTACCCTTATGTCCAACAGCAGAAAACCAGAAGTGACGGACTTGTACTCTTAGCATGGAGAGCATCAATGACTCCTGAGCAGAGGTAATCATCTCTGATCAGACTGACATTCACAACCCCCTGACAAGGCCATGGGGAGGCAGCTGTAAAATAGTGATCACACACCCAGCACTCTCTCCTTATCCAAACCCAGACCTCCCACCAGCCCAGTTCCTCAGGGAAGGAGTCCCACCAGGATGGCTCAGCACCATTAGCAAACATCCCCCTCGCTCCTCTCATTTCAGTTTATTCCACCCTCACACTTGTTATCCTAAGAGCCTGACTCCATTTCAGGGGTTTATTATGCACGTAGCTTAAGCTGCTGAAGAACATAGTGGTTAGAGGGTTTAAAAGCAACCCTAACAGCGCAGACACTTATTCCTGCAAAGTACAATGGTCTTCAAAGGAGCTTTTTCATTAGCTTCCCATATTTAAATCTAGGCTCCCTACCTCTGTGTTAAGTAGCAGCAAAACAGCAGCCAGCAATCAGATATTTGCTGGGGAAACTTCATAGAATCACTAGGTTGGAAAGGACCCACTGGACCATCGAGTCCAACCATTCCCATCAATTACTAAACCATGTCCCTGAGCACCTCATCCACCCGTCCTTTAAACCTCTCCAGGGAAGGTGACTCAACCACCTCCCTGGGCAGCCTCTAACAGTGCCCAATAACCTTTCCGTGAAATGTTTTTTCCCCTCACTTGAACTTGCAGCACATCCCCCTGCCAAGAAACTAGCTCCTTACTGAGGTTACGTCCAGTTTACTCCTGGTTGATTTCAGAGGATCCTGAAAGCTGCTCTCAGGCCTAGAAGACATGATAGGGACTGTGGTCAGGGCATGACTGCTCAAGGATCAGGTGAGCCAGGGACTGTGCAGCCTTGCAGAACAGAAATGGCAAAAAGAGGCAAACACCCAGCTCCCCACTCACCTGCAAGACCCTGACGTCCAACCCAATCTCCCTGTCAACTCATCTGCATCTGCAGCTCTTGCTTTTCTGCCACCTGCATGGTCCCGCAGAGTATAGAAAAGCCAAGACCCCTGTCTCTGAGTCATTAAATCCCCTTCCTTGTGGCTGGGTACCCCTTCTTCAGCCCAGCCCACCTGCTGAAGGTAGGGTTATCAAGTTTGTATGACTGCAGCACCTCAACTCCAGGCTGCTTGAGCTGCTCCCTCCTCCCCTTTCACTTCATGGAAATGCATAATAAGATCTCAGCACGAGCCAAGGAAATTGGCTTCCTTTATCTTGCCAGTGCATTGCCCAGCCCAACCGGGGAAGAATGACAAAAGCAACATCCAGCAAACAATTTTGCTCCAGAGAGGGGAGTTCAGCAGTGAAGAAGTCAGCAGACCTCTTGCCCTTCAGCTTTCCATTTCATTTGCATTTAATTTCTGGAGCCTCTCAGCTCAACATCTGAACACAAGCGCTGCAAAGGGCAGGCGATGCTCCATGGCCAGATTCCTGTGCCACAGGTCAGACATGGAGAGAGATGGCACATTCCTTGGAGGTCCTGCTCACCACATCTCAAGGCATCACCAAATACAGGAGGAAGAGCTCAGGCTTAAGAAACAAAACCACAACCAGCCATACTGGTATGCTCAGCATAGGAAGAAGGAAGTCATGGTTCTCCATGGATACCTGGACCACGATGTTCAAGAGAAACACAAGAATAGGTGGGCAGTGATCCAAATTTGCTGATCTTAGGCACCTGAGAAACCAGAATCCCTCTCCGTCAGCTCACAGAAATTATCCTGGCTCTCCCTACAGCCCAGAGTTCAGCATAGCATCAGAGGCTCTTCCTGCAAGTTCCTCCGTAACAAATGGCCCAGCAGCATGCCAGATGGCTAATAAATCCAGACTTCACACACCACCCGCTTCTGGGAGTGCTGAACACATCCCGTGCCTACAAACAGGCATTATAGATCAAGCTCAACTGGAGATGATGGCTGATGGCTAAATCCATTGTGTAGAACAATTGCTTCATTAGCAGCCTGAGCTGGGTACCAGTCAGGGAGACGGGGCCTGCCAGAAGATAAGACAAGGCTATTTGCAATAATTTGTCCACATCAGGGTCACAGCAGTGCCTCTGGAACTGAATCAAGAAAAGAACCTTACCTTTTAGGGCCCTACACAGACTCACTCATCCTTGGCAGCCCACAGTCCCATGCAAATGGAAGTGGAACAGGTCTGTTTTACCCTTTTCAAGGGGTCCTTGGGAAGCACGACAAGGTAAAGCCAGTAGTTTGACACAGAACAAGCTACCTTCCTCCATCCCCAACTTTTCCCCAAAGAGCCATCCTTGATACTCTCCTAAGGATGTTGCTGGTTTAAATAGCAAGAAACAATCCCCAGGTCCAAGGACAGGAGAAAGGGGAGATTCTCCTGCCCCAAAACACAAGAGGCTGCTCCCTTCTCCCCATGCCACAACCTAGCACAGTCACAGGTTCTCAAAAATGGAGATAAAATAGGATTGGGGACTAGAGCTTCTCTGTCTCTGCTTGGACTGTCTCAGAGCACAGTGCTGGAAGGCCAGTTTGCCCCATAGCCCACCTCATCCTGGAAGAGCTGCTGTCTCAGGTCAGTGGCACAGCCTGCTTCAGAAGAATTAGTCACAGGGTTTCACATGTCAGCACAGCTCTGGTACAGCATCCCTGCAGCTCTGAACAGCCTGTGCTAGAGAGAGAAGAAAGGAAAAACAACCTCGAGCCATCATGCTGTGAAGATGCCATCCCCTGTGCTGGCATTTGGAAGGACAAGCATGCAGTACCGCATTTTCTCTTGATCCCATTGATTTTCTGCAGTTCTACCTCCATATCTACACAGAGAGGCAGCTCATTCAGCCTTGCAGCAACACTGGTGCAGGATGAGGATACCTGTATCACACTGCAGCAGAGGGCACAAGCCAAAGAGCAGGGACGACATAAAACAGCGCAGTTGGGTTAATGTAGTCACGAAGAGGGGACAGGCATCCCTAGACCTTAGTCTGTTCTCATGCCCTAGGACAAGAACTGCTTTGAACAAAAACTAACATGCCTCAGTCAGTCAAGCTCCTTGATGAGCTCTTGTATCCCTGGGTGGGGGGATCCACCTTGAGCCAGCCCTGCCTGCCTGGCAGCCATGTTCATGGGCTTTTCGAGTCTCCCAAATCCTAGGCTGGAGAGTAAACTATAGCAATTAACAGCCCTTGCTGCCATGAATGGGAACACTCTGTAAAAAGGTTATAGTTCAGAAATAAATAAGTGTTGCCTAATTGAGGTTTAGTATCTTAAATTCCTAAAATTTCTCAGAATTCAACAGAACTAGAAGAAGGAAAGACATTTTCTGGGTTGGAGAGCACTAATCCAGACCTAGCAGTAGGCAGGACACCTGAGGAGACTAGTCTCTGTCTGTTATTAGGCTGCACTGCTCCAGCACCAGGATATGTACATCCTGGGATTAGACTAATTTCTCCAGCCAGCAGAGCAGCAGTACAGCAAATGGCTTTTAAATATCAAGCTAGCGCTTGAGTGCTTCTAAGGCAATGTACAACATGCATCAGGGACGGAAAAAAATAATTAGATAGCATTAGTAAAGCCTGGGCCCTGGCACATGAGCCAGAGAACACTTTGGCATTCAGCATTTGCAGTGGATGAAGCTCAGTGTTCCTCTCCTCCTGATGCCTGCCAGCTCTTTGGCATGCCCCACCATGATGAGGAGGAGGTATGGAGATGCTTTGGTCACCTACAAGCTCTCAGAGCCTCTGCTGTGCTGTGTGGGGAAATCATTTTGCAGCCAAGCTCCCATGGTGTCACAGATTCCCAGCAGACGATTCCACTGCCACAGCGCTGGCAGCTCCCTCCCAGCACCAGGCTCTCCTGTGCCAAGTCTGTGCTCCATCCAGCCTCCAAGCAATCTGTCCCCACCAAGGGAGCAATGTGCTGTCCAGATATTTCCTTGCCTGGAGCAACTGTGGGCTCATACCCAATGAGGAGCAAGTCTGAATGCATATTTCTGTGCGATACTGATATTTTGATCTCCTTCAGATCACTCCCATCTGCCCCCCAGACACCCTAGGGCTCCCAGGGGGCTGCATCTCCCAGTTTAGTAATGGGAAATCAGGAGACAGGCAGCTGGGACAAGAGTGTTTTCCACACCTCCAGCTCACAAGGGCTTCTGTCCCCAACAAAAGCATCTTCCACACCTTCAGTTCACTGGGGCTTTTGTCCCCGGTCCTCACCTAGCACCCCTCAGTGCAGACTGAGGGGCATGCAGCTCACCTTGTCATCGGTGGCACACAGAACTGGCATTGCTCTGGAGCCAGTGTCCTCCTCCCCACTCCACACACAGGCATCTTGAGGGTTAAACAATAATCCCCTGCTCCCCTGCCCACATCATTAACACATCCAGGTGAGCAGGCAAACACAGCCCCCTGACACAGAGCATTGGTTTTTCTCTCCACTAACTCCTGGGGGGCCGACGTGTAGAAGCCTTTAATGAATTTGACATAAATCCTAGCACAGAGCAGCTCCCCTATTTGATGCAAAGCTTAATTTGATTTCTCAGTTGAGTAGCTGAGACATCCTTGATACGCTTCCTTCAGCTCCTTCCAGATAAATCCACTGCATACATTAGCACCAGGAGTCACCTGCCTTTCACTAGCCCTCCCCTTTGCTCTGCTCTAACCTTCACCGGCACCTCCCATGGCTGCAAAGCAACCCCACCTCTGGTCTTTGTAAAACGTTTCTGTATTGTTCACCCTCCTTTAGCAAGGGGAAAGCTGAGGTTAAACATTGTCAGCAATCGACTCGAGATGATGAAGCAGGCAGAGGCCAAGGCAGGAGCTGCAGCCAGGTCTCCCAGTTCAGGTCACCACCAGCCATCTCTGCACGAGAGAGGCAGCAGCAACCTCTTCTGCCCCAAGCTGTTGTGTTCCTCCACAGAAACTATCAACAAGGCTCTACAGCACTTGAAGAACAGCAGAGCATAATGCTTTGAAAACAGGGAGCAAACACTTATTGCTATGAAAATATGGGAAGCACAGACGGGAACATGGTGTTTCTTTTTTTTTTCTTTAAAAATAAAGATTTTCAGTTTTTTCTAGCACTTGCTGACAGGACATACTGCAACTCTAGTCTACAATCCACAAAGCCTAGAGACCACAGACCTGCCAAAACAGATTCACTGTCAGGACAGCAGAAAGACCCGCAGCCTCCCAAAGCCCAGTAGACCAATGTCATCCTATACTACAGCAGGGCACAGGCGAAGGTCTTCACTGAGCCTTGAGAGCTCCTATAACCTCTATCTGGTTTCTGTCTGCTTCAAAACCCACTGGCAAGCCAGCACGAGCAACATCAGCTTGACTGAATTCATTCCCTTCCCAAAGCTCTGAAGCACAACAGTCAATTTCAAAAATCTTACAGCAAACCCTTGGGGATGAAAGATGGATTTGCAGGCATTAAGGCCACAGACCAAGGAGCAGACACCTTTGATTGAGAAATCAATGCTTGGGTTTTATAGCATTTCACAATAAACAGCAGCAGAGTGGTGTGCACACCTCATCCCTCTAGGGCAGGGAAGGAGAAACCAGCAAAGAGCAGAGAAGCAAGACACTGATGCTTCCCAGAACAGGTTCTGGGGACCTTTAGTCCATGGGGAAAAATACCTTTTCCAAAGAGATTCCTCTCTATCAGTTTATGATCTGAAAGTGTCCATTTCATGCCTCTTTCAGAGAGGACTTCACCCACTGTTCTCCTGCCTCTGCCTTGGGTATGGCTTGGGCACCGGGGGTACCGCACGAAGGAGCCCAACACGTCTCACTGCATCCAAAGGGTCTGTGAGGGATGCACGTCTCTTTCCCAGCAGTCACAATGTGGATGCTAACCTGCTGGTACTTAGATATTTGGGGGCCAGGCAGAGCTGGGTTGTGTATTAGAAGGCTTATTCCCAGTACACACATCTCTGCCATTGTCCAAGCCCAAGGGCTGGTCACTCCCTGTGAGCTGAGACCCTCAGGGGGTTTGGCCATCTCTCTCACCCAACATAGCACACGAGAGCTACTGCTGCTCTGCCAAGCAGTCCTAGGTACAAAAGGTTGGCTTAGAAAGGAAAAATAGGAAAAAAAAAATCCAGAGGTTGGGATTGATGAAGATACTGAAGAGAAGGAGCAAGGCATGAAGGGAAGAAGAGGAACAAGCCCTGCACCCAACAGGGGTGTTACAAGCAAGAGAGACATGCTGACAAATTAAGACAGACTGGAAGAACCCCTGATAGTTTTTAAAGCCCTTTCTTTCTCTCAGCTTTTTTCCTTTCCTTTGTATGTTGAAAATTCATCTTCAAAAGCAATCACAATGCCCCCAGAGGGAAAAGTACCCCAGCACAACACAGACTTCCCTCTAGGCAGTGTGAATCTGTATTACCCGAGCAGAAAGGCTTTCATCTCAAAATCATTTGTTTCCAGAGCACTTGACCCAAAAGGAAGTCTCCTTTATTTCCATAAAAGTCACTTTCTCCACCAAAGTCCTGCAGCCTCAGAAGGAAGCAGTTAGGCACTGTTCTGTGTTCGCTCTGCCTGCTCAGAGCCCTTCTCTCACCTGCAGCGTGGGCAATGCCTGTGCTGAGCTCCTCAGCAGCCCCACCTCCGCTCCGAGGGCACAGACCAGAGCGTCAGATGATCCCAGAGCTGGGAACTCGAGGAACCTCTGCTCCATGAATGCTCCTCTGCCCCTGCCAGGCTCCACAAGCCCCTTATGCCTGAAGATGGTGGCAAAGGGAGACCTTTCTCATAAAATAAAGGAATGGTTTGGGTCAGAAGGGACTGTAAAGCCTATCCAGTTCCAACTCCCTTGCCATGGGCAGGAACACCTTCGATTGGATCAGGTTGCTCAAAGCCTTATACACCCTGGCCTTGAACACATACGGCGATGGAGCAGCCACGACTTCTCTGAGCAACCTTTTCCAGTAGCCTCCACCTCTCCCCTTCAGTAAGAACCAAGGCAGCAGGTGCAGCTGTTGGTACCTGACTTGTTTCTCATCAGATGCCCTAAGCTAAAAGCAAGCTCCCTTTCACAGAAGGAAGCCACAGACAAGGCTGCACCTGCAGTGCCTCGATCATTTTGGGCAGTTCAGTTGTGCAAGCATTGGAGCTGGAGCTCTGGAAAGCTGCTTCTACCCAGGGAGCTGTGATGGTTCCATGAGAAGCCAGGTGTGCTCCACGCCTTCAGGAGCTCACAGACCACAGGGATGTCCCATTGAGACACTCAAGCCTGAAAGGGAAGGGAAAAGCAGTACTAGCAATTCAGCAGGAGGAAGGAGAAAGGTTGCTTGTTACTAGCAGCATGCAGCTGGTGTGGGCAAGACAAGAGCTCCAGGCTCCCATAGCCCTCTGCACTCCAGGGAAGATACTGCCATGGAGAAGAATCTCTGAACCAAAGCTGAGTCCTGCTTATGTGCCAGGAGACACTGTCCTGTGGGTGAAAGGATGGGGGACACTGTGTGCTGGAAACACACACACCTGCTCTATCCTAAAGGACACAATATCAGGTGATCTTGCTTACATGGAACACAGCCCACTAAAGTCACTCTTTCAATGCTGGAGTTTGCAATACTTAATGTATTATTTGCAATAAATGTATTGCAAGGGAGGGCTGGAGAATCTTCCACGCATAGACAGACTGAGAGAGTTGGTGTTGTTTGGCCTGGAGGAGAGAAGGCTGAGGAAAGACAGCAGCTTCCAGTACTGAAAAAGGTTCCAGGAAAACTAAAGAAGAGTTCTTTGTCAGGGAGTGCTGGGAAAAGATGAGGAGGAATAGTTTTAAACTGAATGAGGGGAGATTTAGATTAGATATTAGGAAGAAATTTTTTACTTTTAAGGTGATGAGACTGTGGTACAGGTTGCCCAGAGAAGTCATGGACTCTCCATCCCTGGAGGTGTTCAAGGCCAGGCTGGATGGGGCTTTGAGCAACCTGATCCAGTAGGAGGTGTCCCTGCCCATGGCAGGGGGTTGGAACTGGATGATATTTAAGGTCCCTTCCAACCCAAACCATTCCATGATTCTATATGCAGCTTAATGGCCCAAGCTCAGGTCATGTAAAGGACAACAGGACTCTTAGCTCACAAAATTAGACCAAATTTCTACCCCTCCAGCTGGGCAGAAGAATTGAACCCCAGAGCTGAAAGCACTAAAAGAGCCTGGGAACTCCCAAGGCTGGATGCATGAGTGCACTGATGATTCTGGGGTTTTTAAGCAGCCCTTGGAGTTGTTTTGAGCACCTGTTGTTGAAAACCCTGCTGCTGCTCCTGAGAATAAGAGCTATTCTCTCCTGAAGAGCAGCGCCCAGCGTACACATGTACCAGGCTCTGGCTTACTTGTTAGGCTCAGCCATCCTGGAGGGAGCATTTTTATCAGGCAGGACTGGCAATAAAGATAACTGCGTCAGTGATGATTCCTTAAGCTGAATTGCTCACCATGCACTGGGAAGTGATATCCAGCACAAGATACCTATAAAGCTTTATAGAATAAATACAACATGCTTTAATTTATACAAGCCATCTCTGCAGCAACATTAAAACCCAACAGTATGGC
Source organism: Piaya cayana (assembly GCA_013389865.1). Classification (NCBI taxonomy): domain Eukaryota; kingdom Metazoa; phylum Chordata; class Aves; order Cuculiformes; family Coccyzidae; genus Piaya; species Piaya cayana. The sequence continues at coordinate 108,554 of WAAB01012908.1, read as the reverse complement.
ACTAACAGGGAGGAAACAGGAGAAGCCAGGATACCTGAAATGCCTTTCCAGAGTTTTCCCATAATTGGTTCAGAGTGAGTCTTTGACTCTGGCCTCATTTTACTCATGAGGACAGTGCACAGCCCCAGCTCACAACACTGCACAAAGCAGACTCAGTTCAGCTCTTTCAGCTGGCACGGCCATGCAGAAACACAGCTCCCACTTTCCTTCCTAGTGGGAAGTGGTACAAAGCAGGCAGCTCTGCACCAAGCAACTGGGAACAGATTCCCACTGCATATGAATTAGCAGCAGGTAAAAATGAGCCTGCTGCCTTCTGGCGGGAGTAGAGACCCTGTGCAGGATGAGGGAGTTGCATGGGTACAACCCTGTTTTATCTGTCCATCACCAACCCTTTGATTGCAGCTCTAAGCACGATGCTCAGAGGCCAAGGCAATTTCTAAATTTGCTCGCATTGTTAGCACCTATTTCAAGTTGGGCTGATTTCTGCATGCCCTTAGCAGCATTTCTGGGGTAACTATTTTGTGGCTTGACGCTGTCCATTTCCTTCAGCTGACAATCACCCCCATCCCCTTTTTCTATACACCCCAAGGAAAAGGCCATGAAAATCTTTAAGAAAAACAACTTTGAAAGCTCTCTGAGATGAAAAGGCAGTTAGACTAATGTTTAGGAGAGCACGAGATGCAGGGAGAAGAAAGCTTAAGCTAGACAAACTATAGTGGAAAAATTGATCTATTAAAGTGGTGGATGCTATCAGGGAAGCGAGCAATTTCCTTCAAGCCAGCATAGCCAAATGTATTTCTGCTAAAGCAGATCTGTCTTGGCTTCTCCACAGCTTCCCTCTCTACCTGCCTGGCTCCTGGCAGCCCAGCTCGACAGCTCTAATGGTGCGATTCACTTTATTGACCTATTAGCTGCCACCTGCTTGGGATGCAGCTGTGGCAGATTTGCCATTGTGTAAGAGCAGCAGCAGCAAACATAAAACCCTAAATAAATTTTCAGAGGCTGTGGAGCAGTATAATTAATCACAAGGTCTTTCACGAGGCAGCAGGCAGGGGAATGCATAAGGCAAGATGGGGGGGTGGGGGGTGGGACAGGACATCAGGGCCCTGTTCTGCTGCTTGTCCCTGCCCTACCAGAGATGACACAGGAGCCAAGTACCAAGAGGTAAGGCAGTGGCTAGAGTCGGAGTTGAGGTCAAACTCCATTTCAGTGCTCACCCATATCATGCAAGTGACTGTCCCCTCGCTGTGCTTTGTTTGAGTACCTCCTTGATCAGCAAATACGTAGCACTCACAGCCAGTGTTGTAGAGGTATAAAGTTTAGAGTGCTCCGGGTCCTCTCCCCACTGTGCTGAATTTGCCTCTTCCTCTTTCCCATATTTCCTCCGAATCTGATCCAGACCCTCTAACACAGAGTGAGAGCAGAGAAGAGGGGTCAAAGGAAGAAACAGAAGGAAAAGCTATGAAGACTCTGAATTGGTTCCTTCCAGCTCCTCACTTGGCTAATACACAGACTGTTCTCCCTCTCTGCTGTACCTCACAGCCATCTCTCCTCTCCTACTCTCTTGCGAGTGCATCCTTTTGGGATGCTAGTTCCTACTGCCTACCCAATGAGCAAATTGCTGTTTGTAAGCAAATCTGGTTGGTGCTTGGGGAAAAGTAGGAGGCCCCAAATTCTGCTGAGTTTAGGACAGAGCACATCTTTGTGTCAGCATCCAGACAGCAAGGCTTTCCCTTCACAGCCTGCCCCAAAGTTCATCAGCAGAAACAAACAGAAGAGCTTGGCCCCAAGAAAAACCTCATACCATCTCCAGTTCAGAAAGTCATCAGGGACTCTTGGAGACACTTGGACTCACCCAGATGCCAGAAATTGCAAACTGGGAACCAGCAGGACCTCTCCAGAGGGAGGGAGGTAAAAGATGCCTTGTTTGAGCCCTCTGCTCCTCCTCTCTTGTATCCTCCCCGATCCAAAGAGAGGGGTCAACATGAAGGTGCTCTCCTGCTTCAGAGAGGCACTGCTCTCACCTACAGAGGCAGAGACAAGAAGTTTTTCTTTCCTGTCATTTTCTTTCCTCTCGTTTAGCCAAACGAGACTAAAGGCTATGATGGAGCTGAAGTTTCAGTGTTCATCCTGAGCCCTGAGATCATCCTGACTGAGACATGTTTCTCTTCTTCCTTCCTTGCTTCAACCTCACTCCCGGCTTTCAGACAGCTGCCATCCCTCCTGCTCTGACTGGCTGCTGGCTCCAATCAACACTGAAGCTCTGCTGAGCAGAAGCCCTCCTCAAAAAGGGAAAAAATATACATATTCCAGCCTTTGAGCTATACTTTTAGTATTTCATCTTTCTGCCAGAAGAAAGTAAATATGCCAGCTGGGCTGCAATCTCAACAGCACATCCCTCTGCCTCAGACAGCCCTGGCTGCCAGCCCCTCCAGGCAGATGGTGAATACAAGGCTCACATCCCCTCCACACAAGCCCTTCTGCTCCTGCATCCCCTCAGCAGCAGTCAGGTGGTGGGGTGGCTGCAGAGGTGGCAGCACAGCAGGGACAAGGTGCTGAGAAGCTGGGCAGCTTGCCTGGGAGCAACAAAATTCAAGATATTGCACAGGAGCTCTGTGCTGAGCTCCATGGTGTCACCAAGATGCCTCGACGGACTAACTATTGTGGAAGAACTTATCTGGGAGAGGTGATAGGCCAACAGGTACAGGGTCACACCAAATGACATCAATCAGTCACCACCTTCGAGCTCTGTCTCAAAGGCAACCACCACCCCACCCCCATGCAAGCTATCCATCAAGTATCATCTGTGTCAAGCCAGTTTTTGTTTTAAATTTAATGTCTGTAAAGTATTTTGGCTTTAAATTATTCTGCAGACTCACTCAGTTCAGCAACGCTTCACCGTCTAGACAGAACAATCTTGTTGTCAGTGAAACAGATTCACCCTGACATCCCCGTGGCGTGCAGTGATGCAGTTGCTATTTTGGAGAAAGGAAGAGAGTTAAAAAGCTCTTTCTCTTACAGTTTTGAAATGTGATTCCTGCCCATTCAACTTCAAATAAACACCTCAATAAATAATCCCACCGGGTTTGATTTGATCTCTCTCTGTCGTCTGTTAGGAAGAGCATGGATGGAAAAAGGAGAAATGGCTCAGCATCTGTGGAATCTGACATCTCCCAGATGTGTGTGTGCCTGCTCTACAGGAAGGGAGGGATTCCCTCTTCTTCTGCTGCAGCTTTTAAACCCACCTGCTTTGTCTTTCTTCTCCAGGCTGCAGATCAAAGGCTGGAATTTGGAGATCTCGTGGTACCCTTCCACAACACCGAGGTCTCAGCTTCCAAACACAGACCTGCTCAACCTCACGTGGTTGCCGATCAAGCCTGGCATGGTTGGCAGGGAAGTGCAGGAGAGTGAGCAGCAGTCTGAAAGTGACATTAAAGCAAGCCAAAATAATTTTGCACATCAGCTTTGCCCCTGTGTCTGCTGGCAGGTGAGAGACTACAAATGCCTGCTTTGTAACTAAAAAGCACTTCTCCCCCTTGTGAAAAACCTGCACTGAGGCAAAGGTGAAGCAGAGTGAGCATTTGGCAGCACCTCACACCTAGTGAGCCCCGCTGCCTGCAGTATGTGGAGAGGGAAAACAGCCTGACCAAACCCAAAATAATATTCATAGAATCACCAGGTTGGAAAAGCCCCACCGAACTGTCGAGTCCAACCATTCCTATCAAATACTAAACCAAAATGACAAATACTACTCAAAGGTCTCTTCACATCCCCTCCTGGATTCCTCCACCTGCCCATCCCACCCATCCCACAGCACAGCAGCAGGGAGGTGATCTCCACATTGTGCGAGGCATCCCTGGCTTGAGCATCACCCTAAGGACGTGCACAGCCCCCAGAACTAAACCCACAAGAAGCTGGCCACGTGCACAATCCCACAGGAACAGAGGGACCTCCATTACAGCAAGTTGAAAGTCAAAAGCTCAGCCCTCAGGATGCTTTTTGAGGTGGGGATGGAGAAGAGTTCGAGTGCACCAACAGGCACATGTACAGGGTGGCAAAGGGCCACATCACACAGCTGGCTTTATTCCCCAGATGCCTGCAGGCCCCCAGGAGCTACCCAGCTCAAAGCAGACTGCATCAACATTTAATGCTAAAGCACCATGCAACAAATCAGCTACCTACATTTCACACAGAGAAAGAGCCTCTAAATATTCAAGCAGAAAAGTGTCTCTTTATATTCATAGTCAAAAAATGAAATCGGGAAGCAAGGAGCACTTGCTTTTTGCACAAGCGCCACTGCCCAGCAGCATAATGGGAAGAAAAACGCAAGAAAGAGCTGCCTCAAGCCACCTCCACGTGCTGCTCTCCCACCCTCCACATCATTTATAATCTTGTGGATTCATGGAGATATTAACCTGTTCACAGGAGTGATCAGAAATTTCCACTCGCCCTGGAAACACACTTGCTCTGCCTTGTCAGAAAATCCTGCCTGCCAGGTGCTGCCAGTGCAAGCCTGGCTAAGTGAGAGAGCAAGGCTGCTCCTCTGAGGCAGCCACCACCATGTCCACCACCACTCAACATGGAACCATGGTGCAGCAGGTGGCCCAGAGAGGCTAAGCAGTCCAAGATTCCACTATCCAAGAGATGGGCTGTGCATAATCAGACTAAAGAACCGAGTGCACCAAGGAAAACAGCATACAGATAGTGGCCCTTCCCTGAGTGCATTGAGACCATCTTACACAGGATTCTCCACAAGCCTGGTGCCCAGAACTGGCTGGAGAGCATCCCACAACAGCAAGTTCTACTTTGTGTCTTCTTCTTTACCTGATAATGTTACTTTACCAGCTCATCAACTCAGTGGGAAGGTTTCTCCGAGCTCTGAGCTCTCTCCATTGATGGAGAACTGAGCCAGCTTCCTTGGAAGGTGCCTTCACCCCTCACCCCCTCCACCTGTGCACACACCAGCCCCATTGATGCCCAGCTGCACAGTAAATGGAGTTACAGCACCAGTGGAGCACGCTCTGTCCTCCTGGGATGGAGGGTGTTAATGCAGGAGCTGAACTGGGGTTGGGGAAGGCAAGTGCTGAAAAATGATGCATGCAGTGTCTCATTATCAAATTCTTAATAGCCCTGAAATTGCTGTGGAGGCCTCGGTCAGGTCTCCTGCCCTTGGGTCCTAAGGAGCCATTCCCATCTGCCTCAGCAGCAGGGCCTGGTTTCCCCACCAGAGCTGCTGGCCACCCAAGCAGACAGGGCACCTCTGCACTTGGAGACACTGTCTCCCCTCTGGATGGTTCCTGAAAGGAACTGCAGCGGGGTGGCTGCGCTGGCTCAGCTCTGCATGGCTCCTCTAAATCAAGTGACTCCAGGATGAATCACTGCCAGTAGCCCTCCAGATTTTACCCCCCGTTACTGCCCTCTCCAACAAGAGGCAGGATGTGCCTCAGTTTCCCAGCCTGTATAAAAGAGCTGTAGTACTTCCCACCCTCCTTGGTAAAAATCTTTTGCTCAGAGCTACACCTATACATTTGGGGGATTTCTCAGCCAGTTCAGAGGTACAGGCAGCACTGCCAATTTCAACCAACATCAGGGCTACAGCTCTGCTCAGGCATATTTTCAAGCAGTACAAGTCAACACATCATCCAGGATGTCCCTATGCTCTCACCCCAGTGGGAGAGGGGTGTGGACACCAGCCACCTGCTCTGGACAGGTATCCTCCAACAGACACCAAACAGCTCAGTTCTCCATTGATGGAGATGATGCTCAAGATACAGGTTTGATCAAAGGAGCAGTTGGTGGTTCCCCAGACCCGGGCTAAAACCTTCTCACTGAATCAATGAGCTGGCAAAATACTATTTTGAGTAAAGAAGGAGGCATAAGGCATTAGGAGGCCCTGGGTCAGCATGGAGGCATTTAGCTACCGTGGAGCTCGTGGCTGCTCCTTTAAGCACTGTGCCTTGGTTCCACTTCTCATGACATCCACGCTGAAAGGACTTGATTACTCCCAAGAAACATCAAACCAAGAAGCTTTTAAGAACTACTGAACTGCCTTTTTAAGAGGCAGGGGACATGTGCACCTAATCCAGTCTTAAAACTAATGATTTAATTTACCTTAGGAAAAGCAAGCCAGCATAAATTAATATCTCCCAGTAGTATAACATAAGCTTGTTTTATCTGGAGATTATATTGATTAAATCATCAAGTGCCATAATCTTCCCTTCCTACCTCCGTAAGATGGGGAAAATTAGAAAAAACCAAACCAACTTAAAAATATAGATATAGTCTTGTGAGCCACAGGAGCGAACTGCACATTTATCTCCAAGCACTTTCCTCACTCAGTAAAGCGTGCACATAAGACTCCCCACCCTGGAAGAAGCTGGTGTGGTACTAAGATGTAAAATGAAGCTACGTGTTTAGAATTGAAGAGATGCCAGGAGATGGAGGCTGGAGGCACTTAGAGGCAGTACGGGAGTTACACTTACAGGGTTTCACTTTGCAAATGTAACTGAAGAAATTAGGTCTGACTTCTCAAGGTTGTATATGTGCTTTCAAGCCATAAGACACCAAGGCCATTAGTCACAAAGGCTAGAAATTCGAGTGGCTTAGATCCATCAAGTAGGGAGACAACGCCTTAGCAGCGGGGGATAACACAGCCCATTTAAAACGTCTTCCTCCCACCTCTCTAATCTCATTTCTCCTTGTTCCTGTGTCTTGTGCTCTACATGGAAACATGGGACTAAACCACCCACCTTGGTGAATCAACAAGACCTGCCTTGACTTTTTCCAATAGAGTTATCACCTGCTGAGAGTGGTTTTTCAGACAAAGCCTATTCCTTTGGGACTCAGCTGCAAACACACTCCTGCAGCTTTCTCCCAGGTAATCATGCATGGGCACTTCACATTTAATGGCTTTGTCTGCTGGCTGCTGGGATTGCGTGTGGAGTGCTCTAGAGCCCTTGGGCAGGGCACTTCAGAAGCACAACACCTTTTATTTAAAGCCAATTCAAAACCACAGTGGTGATTTTGAGAGCTTCCCTGGAGGATGACAAAGGATCTAGTTTAGCTTGTGGCATAAGAGAACAGGTCCAAGAAAAAAAAAATCCTATATATTACCTACGACAGCAGAAAGCTCCCTCTGAAAAAGCAAACTCCAAACACTGTTTGTACTGACCCCAACACCAACAACACGTCTCCAGCAAGCAATCCATATTTACAAGGCCAAACTTCAACACTGACTCACTCTCCTAGTCCCTTGTTACACAACTTGGAATTAGTGTTTATGAAATAAGTGGATTTTGTGAAGGAAAGGCGATTAACACATGTAGTTTCATTTGTTTATTGAAAAGCTGGGGCAAGCAGCAAGCTTCTGCCTGCAGAGCGGAGCATGGGCTGTGGCAACCGCAGTCCCATGCCTCAATTTCCTCCTAAATCGGATAACTATCCAGTGTTGTAAAAGCTCAGAAGCCTTCAGAAGAGAAACAGCATTATCTAGGAAATTATTTTAATACCGAAATGAAGTTATCAGGAGGAACTCTCACGCAGAAAACCATTCTTCATTTAAATATGCTGTCCCTGCCATGAAAAGATAAACACATGCATGGTGCAAAGGAACGCCACTTTCAGGTTCTGTAAGGAGGCATTTTCTCAGCAAAAGAGGGGAGACTGCATACTGACTTGCAGCCTTGCAGATCTGGAAGCTGCAAGATATCTCTTGACTTGCTTTTCATTACCCATCTCCATGTCTTTGTAAACCTGTGCGATGATTCACAAAGCAGAGGATGGTTGTGTTCCTTTCCTTCAACACCTTCCCAATCAAAACTCAGACCCAAGCTCCTTTCTCACCTCGAAGCAAACCACCCAGTCTCACCATATGAAACAGACTTTCCTAAAACAATTCAGGTAGAGGAATGCAAGTTTGGAACAATTCTTCACATCTTCCTGATGTCATTTTACAGAAATAACTTGTTCTGACCCTCTCCCTCTGCAAGTGTGTCTGCCTTGCCAGGTGTGAACAGCATCTCCCCTCTGGGCTTTGTACCTCTTCAATTCAATTAAAAGGGCCCCCCAAAGGCTGAGAACTTCATTACTTCTAAATGAAACATCTTCAAACACACTAATACCACTTGTCTTCTGTGGCATCCTAGATCCAGACAAGTCTGACATTTTGACAGCACCTTCACACTCATTTTCCCTGAGCAAACGCACCATTACACAAAGTTTAATTTTTTGGATAGCTTGAAAATCTCTCCCTCTCTTTAAACAAAGATCTATCCACCACATGCAACTACCTGTCAAAACACTCAATATAACCAAACAAGCCTGACAATTCCTTGGTACAGATGCTTTTTCTCTCCCCACTATGTCATACACAGAGTCCTCCAAGTCCAGAGGAAGGGGGGCAATTGATCATCCTCTTCCTGGGAGCACATCTACTCGTGCTTCACCCTCCCTGCTGAGACAGCTGCCTTTGGAAAGGAGGATTTTGAGAATATACATGAAGTATTACAAAAAGACACAGAAGTTGCTTTACTTCTCCCCTCACAGCCAGGGCTTGAGGAGTGCAGGGAGAGCGAACGCTGCCTGGAAACACCACCTTTGTCAGGTCTCCTGCTCTCAAAATAGCAAAGAGCCCTGCAGGCAGTGCTGACCCAGGGAGGATGCTCAGTTCCTCAGCGACATCAGCCATCAGTCATGTCATTCTGTTGCTGCTCGCCCACAGCAGCGCATCCTTTCCTAAGGAGAAAATTCAGCTGAGGGACTTACTCCTCACTTCAAAACTCTTGCTAGACCAGACCTACAAGCATCTGTGTGTTTCCAAATACATTTCTCTCTTCCCAAGCCGAGGGCTGATCTTCACAGCAGATCAAAGCCCACAGACTTCAGTCAGATTTTCTGCCTTCCTTTTGCAAGCCTTTAGCACTGTGATGCTCTGGAAAGCCCAAGATGGTAGGCAGAAAGCCTGTGGTCCATAGCAAGATGGACTGAATTATCTATAGTTAAAGAGTTCCAACTTGGAGAAAGAGATCCTCCTTTCCAGCAAGCTCAGGTCTTCTCTGAGCTGTCTCATACTAAACCCTGCTCTGCCGCCAGCATCTTTACAGACGCCATAACGTCATTCCATGCTCAACATCCTGCACGAGCAAATGATTAATTATCCCCAGTGAGCTGCCATCTGTCAGCCGATCACTGACAGATCTGATTAACAGCCCATCCTCATGTTCTCCACCTACTGCAAAGGAAAACACGCTCCCTTCCAATGGTTTATGCTAACACATTTCTACTTCAGATTTGCAACCAGCTTCTCACAGCCAGCTACCAAACAGTGACTAGTGGGAATTCATTATCCAGAAATCATCTGGTCACCTGCTCTGGCTGAGCCCTAGTCCTTCCAGTTGGATGGAGAAGAGATAAGAGGGCAGCACAGAAGATATGTGCAGAGAGGCATAGATGAAGTTCTGACATACTGAAACCCTACAGCAAAACCTTATGGAATATTAAGTTGCCCTGGAATTCAGAGTAGAATATATGCTAAGGAAGGAAATGGGCATTTCTAGCTGAATGACAGCCACAGCTCTCTGTCTCCAGTAGCTCTTTGCACTCCTGTGCCTCAGCTTCCCTAGCTGAGCAATCAAGTACATTCTCATTTACTTTTCTCCATAGAAACCTTTGAGATTTACATATCAAAACCACTATAGGGGTAAAACTACTGCAAATGCAGGCAGCAGCAGGCAGCAGATGCCCTTCACGGCACTGACCATGCAGCAAAGCAGGATGCTCCTGCACCGACACTGGCTTCTCCCAACCATTCTGCTCAGCAGCAGGCAAGACTGCCACAGCAACAAGAGACAGAGAAGAAAAATACTTCTCTGGAACTTATTACGTTTGGTTGCTTTTTAGTGGGTTGACATAAGAGAGTTCGTTTATAAATACGTCAAGAGCATGTCGGTGTGAAATTGGAAATGAGAGTGGATGGCAGCACTGCGAGCAAAGTACACAGGGTGAGGAGATTCAACACGCAGGTTCACCTGAGTGGGAGACTTGTGGGGTGATGCAGGATCTCGGTTTTAATCAACCCCATTGGTCGAGCAATGGAAACCCTCGTCACTAATGCAAACAGCTTTGTGGTTACTTGTCTCCACACTGTCAGGGGCCCGAGAAGCCCTTATCTCCCAAACACCCACTGTTATGTGCAGGCTCTACACAGCCAAGCTGCGGTTTTCTGCTTTCCCTTGGGAAGGGCAAGCCCACCATGGGCTGCTCTGCTTCCTGCACTGCCACTACTCAGTCAGTTGAGCCACTTCATGAGACAGTACATAGGGACAATAAGGTCATACAGGACACTGAGGTCTTCCTGAAAATTATTTACAAGGCTCATTAAACCAGTGAGCAGTGCAGGAGAACCACTAACACCAGTAACGACCTCCCAAAAGACCCAAGCATTTAGCTCAAGCGCTAAGTGTATCTCAAGAGCCCAATCGAACGAGCCAGAAGCTGGAGAGGGCAGCTCATCCTGAACAAACACAGGGCACAACAACCCTGCCCTTCACAGAGCAGCGAGGTTTTCCCCATGCTCCAACAATGATGTCTGGGTTGAGCACCCAGCAAGGAAGCAGGCAGGCACATCTCACCCTCTCCATCCTTCCCAGCAGCCCATTACAGTCAGCACATCAGCAGGAATTCGAGGGAAAAACCTGCTCCCTGAGGAAGAACACTGGGAAGTGGGGCAAGAGCTAAATAAGCACTTTCAGATAAACAGTATCTGCATTGTTGTGACACTGTTGGTAGCCCCTTTGCTGCACACTTGGCTCACTAGAGCAAATACTGCAGCAAGGCACAAACGACAGATGGGTGACAGGAGTAGGAGACCTCCCTGCCCATCAGAGACACCATATCTTACAACCCCAGTGATAAACCAAGTACACAGAACCCACCTGGCCACATTACCACATTCTTCACCTGACATGCTGAACTGATTCAACAAGGTACTTAGCAATAAAAAGATGCAGAAGCAGTGAAAATGCTCACTATAATTAGTTAATTTAAAAAAATGTAGCAATGCCTTGGAATTTAAGTAGATCCACAACAATAACATGGGAAGCAGGTGTTGTGACAAGCCACAGGTGGTTGGCTGAATGAGAAAGAAGACTACAACCTCTTCTGGGCTCATGCCACTGCTCGGCTGACTGGCTGTGTCATTAATTAGAGTCCCATTACACAGGTAGGAACCACAAGAAGCACCTTACTGCTGTCATTCAGCTCAGGAACATGACAGACAACACCGAGCTGAGGCATAATCGAGATGGAGTACCTGTCAGGCGCTCTGATGGGAAGGGAGAAACCTCTCTGCTCAGAGGTTCTGCAGATTAATACCTTTAGTTACATCAAACAGTAAACAGGAGCTGGCATGCCTTGTGAAGGCTACAGCAGCATTTAAGGTTGCTCACATCCATTACAAGACACGTCTATCGATACATTCCCCAAGGTCTTTAGTGCTCAGGAAGCAGAGGGCAGCCACACGCGGAAGATGCAGTGACGAGCCAGCCCTGCAGCTGCATCCTTCATGCTGCCTGCAGCTCCCAGAGTACTGCAGAGGCAAATTAAACCCTTCTTGGAGAAAGCCAGCCTCAGAACAGAGGTGTCAAGCCCTGCTAAGTGCTCCAGAAGGTCCTCACTACTCTAGTCTCAGCCATTCCCTCCCAGAACAGCTCAGCATTCCCACAAGCAACACCCCCATTGTCCAGCCACAGCAGCATTCCCAGGAAACGCAGTTTTGCACCCCAGAATATCTGCTAAACATCCATCTGCACAGTGTCAGGAAAGGACCAACAAACATTCACGTCCCCTCCAAGAGATGAAATCCCTGATGTGGTAGAGCCACCCACTGCATTGCCAGCCCATCAGCCCTTCCTGGGGACAGTGTATTTCCATCTTCAAGCCTGGGGACAAACACTATTTTTGTATTTCAGAGAGACTTTCAAAGCTTGCCTCAAAATAGTTGTTTCAGTGGAAAAGAAAACCAATCAGTAGTTTTAAGTTCTTCTAGGGGGGAACAAGACATGCCCAGGGGTGTTCAAGGCCAGGTTGGATGGGGCTTGGAGCAACCTGATCCAGTGGGAAGTATCCCTGCCCATGGCAGGGTGGTTTGAATGGGGTGGACTCTAAGGTCTCATGATGACCAGCAGCCTGAGCACAGGCCAGTAACCATCCCATCAGCTTTGACATGCTATCTCTGTTCCCTGAACTGCAAAGCTTCCTACTTGGTACAAACCAGGACCTAATCAATACTCCAGTGCTGAAGCACCATTACAGAGTACACATCGCTGGGCCCAAGTCTCATTTGTAACTTCTGCTACGTCTTATGGTCTTCAGCAAAGTCTTAAAGCAAGGGGTTTGATAATTCCTAATTCCAATGGATGAGATATTTTTTAATACCACAGAAATCCTTACCAGCATATTTGCCTCCTGTGTTTATACTAATTTTGTGCAACTCTATTACATGATTTAGAACCATTAGCATTTGGTTTCCCCATTACCCGATGCCTCATGATGTACGAGGTTTGGAACATTGCTTCCTAATCGCATTAGAAACAAATAATCATGTGACTACTCTGCAGAGTTAGCAAAATTTAGTTATATGGCCAAAAGAATATTTCTTCCTCATAATGAGTAATTTCTCAATATTCTGATGTGATCAGCAGCTACCATCAACTATTTGTTTCAAGAGGAATCAATTATTTGTCAGATATTCACTACTTGCCCGAAAAGAAAACAAACAAAAAAACCTCACCTACCTTCTAATTTGATGAGGCAACCAGACGCGGAGCTACAACCATGTGTCTCAAGCCAACACTCCAAACCCACCAATATGGGTGCAATCTGCTCCCTGGGGGACCCTTCAGTCACCCATTCCAAACAGGATTCAAACCATCAAACAGAAATCTTGATTTACCAGTGTAAACCTATATTTGCATCTCTGCTTTCACTAAAAACCACTAACTTTCCTTGACTGGGATAACCATTAAAACAGTAGAGACCTGCAGGCAATCATCACCATCAAAAGAATCCTAACCCCATTACAATGAGGAATGTTAGTAAAGGAATATAAAAAGTGTTCCATCACCATTCTGAGTTTTCCTCCTCTCAAGATTTGGAGCAGAACACATGGATGCAAATTCGAACTAAATGAAAAATGACCAAGGTGCCTCAGGCATACGGGGTAATGGGTCTGATGAGATAAATCAGAAGCTGTTTCCAAGGGGTTTGATCTCTCCTTCCAAAGCTCTAGAAATGACTGGCTTTGATTTAAACACTGCTACTTCAAATCCAAATGTCCTGTAACTTTCTGTATTGCTGTTCAGCATCTTGTTTCTAGGATGGGAGTTACAACACCCATTCCCAAATTCAGCATATCATTAAAATAGTGGAATTTTTCAATGGAACAAGAACCGAAAACATGTTTTAATTTCATTTCCTCTGGAAGTTTTCCTCTTCCCTGTTATTTACAAGGGGAACAGTGATTTCTGGCAAGGTCTACAGAAATGTACAAAAAATTGCAAATGATCAGGAATTCTGTCGTAAAACCTAATTGTCTCTTTACAAAATTCCCGATAAAGAATATGAACTAAAACTCCCAATTTCTTTGTTTGGAATTCATCCCAGGGAAAATCCTCTCTGAAAGCTTTCAGTGAGTACAACTGCAAAAAGCCACTGGCAGTGGGTTCACTGATCCAGCTTCCCATCTGTCTGAACAACTAACATGGTGCATGGGAGACCTTTTTTATTGCCATCAACATCACAGCCCATTTCTCAGGGCAATGAAAAAATGCTTAATATGAGTCAACAGCCAGCTACAATTCAACTCTCAAAAGAAGTCTATTTTTGGCAGCAACTGGTTCACTTTTCTTTAAAATTACTATAATTCTTAAGTTCACTTTAAATGCTGTCCAAAACAGGGATTAAATCTTTTCATAACTGCAGCAGAACCATTTCTATCCACTGACGGTTTGAATTCTTCAAAAGACCGATGTTAGACACAAACAGCAGACAGAAAACCCAATTTTATCTAGGAATTTAAGCAATTCCATGTCCATCTCCCTGAGTAATCTTGTCCGTATTTTTCCCAAGCAGTGGTAGGAAATCTTCATTTCTACAGCTGATGTCTATACTCTTGATCTCTACATGCCTCATTCCCCAACACAACACATTTTGAGCATCCTTTTAATATCAAAAAATGTACCGCTTCCCTAAGTGCACAATAGGACACTGCATTGTCATCATTTCCAGCCTGGTAAACGGCTCAGGCCACTACAGAACAGCCTGCCTGAAAAAAAACCAGGATACAATATTCATGTACTTTCTTAGAGGAGACAGATCTATTTTTACAGTGATCAACTAAGGCAAGACAGACTTTCATTTAACTAAAATATGAACCTAAAGATGAAGTAGCCTTAAAATAAAATATCTTCAAGTGTAGTAGTTAAATTGGAACAAAAAGAGCTGAGCCGACACTGAGGACTGTCAAAAGCAGGAATTATAGTTCCAAGGCTGACCCAGGGGTACCAGGAAACTGGCAACAGGCAAGGAACTCTGACAAAAGGAAGTTGTACAAACCTCATTCATCCAACTTAAGATCCAAGATTGGTGTGAAAGAGTCAAGTATGAGGTTGAGATCAAGTTTCAACAACCTCCATGCTTAAGTGCTGCCCTCAAGTCAGGACCAGTCCACATAACCCATTGTCCCAGTCAATACAACAGTGCACTCAATCATCTTCCTTCTCACCCCACCTGCTCACTATCCCTCATTCTTTCTGGTTTCCTTTTCACCACTACACTTGCAGTCCAAGCCTCCATTCCTGCATCACTTGCACCAACACAAGGTGATTCGTTATAACATTTTCCCAGCACATCTGTTTCCACAAGGAGGTTATAGGAGAGGAAGATGGTGCAACAGGCCCACAGATATTTGCTTCCTGAAGACTCCTCAAATCCCAATTACGGTGCAAAATAGAAATGTCTGTCCATCCCACCCCATTTGCCTGCAATAAGACCACAGCTGATAGGCAGATAAGGGCTTTGGCTGCCAGAGCAGTTCCTCCCTCCCTCCTCTGCCAAGAAACAGGGATGGTGAGCAGAGGTGGTTGATTAAAATGTGGTGTTGAAGCTATATAATTGAGCTTATACAATGCACACCTATACCACGCCTGGCTCTAGGAAGCAGCTTCATTTCCATGCTTGTACCAATATCTTTAAAGATACTCCAAAGCAAATAGTATCACAGCAACAAAGATCACCTGCTGTTAGCAGGTTGGCAAGGTATCTCCCCAAAACTGAACCAAATTTCCCAGCTATATCCACAAACAGATATATTGATAAATTATACAGGCAGGAAATAAATCCTGATGTTTATTTAGCACTTTTTATTATAAAAACTATGATGCTCGTTTTAAGGCTCAGTGATAAATCCTGTTTGGTGCATCATCACCTTATTAAAAACCTGTCATACATGCAGAGAATGCTAAGTCACATTAAGTATGCTGTTAATTTGACAAAATACAGCCTGCTGCTTTCCACCTGACTAACACTGCAGCAACAATGGCACATTTTCAAGGGGTGATAAACAGACACCCTCTGCTTTCCTCACCAAAGCTCCAGATCCAGTTGAAACTCTAAACACAGTAAAAACAGGTGAGTTTTATCAGCCCCAGAGGCAACACATCAGAAACACAGCCCTAACACTCCACTCCCAATCCATGTACGTACATCAGTTACTGGGATGTGACTGCCACCCCACTGCAGTAAGTAAAAGAAACAGAAACAGTCATTTAAAATACTCCATTTATCCAGGTATGAAAGGAAGGCTCGACTGATGCTGAACAAGAAGGCAGTTCAAACACAAAACCAAAAAATGCCTCAAGTGACAGATATTGATAAGGCAGAAATTACAACTTCTCGTCCAGTAATCAAAAGGAGCACAAAGTTCTTCTGTACAGAAGGCAAAAATCTGACAGCATTGCCAGTGCACTAAGAGGTTCGTGCCCATGCAGTCACATGTGGTGTTGGTGGTTTCAGCCATCAGCAAAGGACAGGGAATAATAAAGGAATGCCAGAGTCAGATCATTAAATACCTTGGAAAGGAGTACATCGATATCATTACTTGAGCATTTTCCCTTGTGCTATTGGCAGGCAAGCTTAGAAACACGGTGTTATCTCCAGTAATTAAAATACCCTTCAAAGGGAAACCTTCACCTGACATTTTAGGGACCGAAGGTTTCGGATGTACACTAAAAGCATGTCGATACTGCTTTCTACTCTGAGTCAGGCTTCTTTGGAAGATACATCAGATGCAGTATCTTCCATCATGATTCCAGCATGATCTATTACTCTAAGAAAGTGAAATTCACCTTTTGCCTCTCTGCCTGTATGAATGGTTATACTCACACGTATCACTCTCACAGCCTTGCTATCTGCAAAAGCCAGTAAATTAATCTTTCGGTTTACACTCATCCACCTATTTCAAGAAATCGATTTCAGCACACAGATACACACTTTGCTTCTTCATCGAAGGTTTTTTTTAATGTGAAGGGAAATGGAAGCTTCTGATTAACCACGTGTGACTGCTTAACTACATTAAAATCAACTGGATTTTCAGCAGTTTCTAAGCTGCTCACACTTCCCTAAAAAAAGGCTCAGTGCTTAAGTCTTTCAACAGTTCATCCAATAAGGCTGATGTTGTGTGCCAGGTATTACAGATACATCTCTTGGCTGCAGCTGAAAGCAGGTAAGGTTAACCTCCTTTTTCCCAAAATCCTGAGCCTTGCACAAAAAACAATCCAAAAAGAATGAAGGAAGTCCCATCTTGACAAGCAAAGCTTCTTCCATTGGTCTGATTCAAAACATAAGTGTTTGCAACACACGAGTCCCACCTACACACCATGAAACAATGACGAAAAAAGTATGATGCAAAGTCTTCTTAAATAGTCGCTCAAAATGTAAAGAAAGCATACAGAAGCTTGATGTAAAATCCAGGAATAGTCCAGGGCAGTGCTTAGGTATCACCAAAGATTTAAGGACTACTGGGGATTATGTGGCCAGCCACAAACTTTCTCAGAAGAGGTCACAACAGCATTCTCTGCTGCTAAGAGGAGTGAACAGACTGCCATTCCCCATTAGAGGTTTGTCTATAGGTTAAAAAAAGGAAGGAAAAAGACCAAGGAAGAGCATACAGTCATGCAGCTGATCGTCGGCGGATCACAAAAACACCTCGCTGCAGCTGTCCCAGGTAGATCCTCATCTTTGTGCTGTCACTGGTT
Source organism: Piaya cayana (assembly GCA_013389865.1). Classification (NCBI taxonomy): domain Eukaryota; kingdom Metazoa; phylum Chordata; class Aves; order Cuculiformes; family Coccyzidae; genus Piaya; species Piaya cayana. The sequence goes on along the minus strand of WAAB01012908.1, from coordinate 91,245 downwards.
TTCCTCACCCAGATCTGCATGAAATAAAAAAAAGGGGGGGATGAGAAAAGGGAAAATCCACAGTAAGCAACATGCAGACAACTGAGTCCAGGTATTCTTATTGTCAGATCTAATATCTCTGTTACTCAGGGTGTGCAGCTGATTAACCTTAACCCCCCCCCCTTCTCCCTCCTCACAACAGGCATTGGCAACCACAGTAGAAAATGAAATAAGGTTTCTAACTTTAACGTCTTAACTTCCTGCTCAAAACACTCATCAAGAAAAATTACTTGTTCCAAGCATCATCAAGAAAGCAAGTTTCCTTCTGCTAGAACTCACAACAGAACTCTAAGCTCTAACTAATCAAGAATAACTCACGCTAGATCCATAGATCATAAAATTATCTACCATGGGATTTGCCCCGACAAGTATTAATCAAATGAAAAGCTTATTCTGATTTTGTTCAGTGAAGCATTTCTAGCCATGTATTAAATAAATTGTATCGCAAGATAAAAGGGCTTCTTTTTAAACACCTGCATGGAAGAATTCACCAGCATGCAGTAATGTTTCAAAAGACAAATGGCTTCCACGGAGGCAGCACTTGGAATTTAAAAAAAATAAAAATCACTTTCAAGAAGTTTAGACCCAAATAGCTGTCCTTTAAAAATCAAATCTGAGCAAAACTCCTCTGCATTTTATCATTCTAATGCATTTAAACATATTCAAATTAATGTACAGAAAATTAGAGTTATCCAGCTCTTAAGTACAAGAGTATTTTAGGACACAACTCTAATGTTGCCTACTGTTAAGGACTATACAGTTAGCATTAACATGTGATTTATCTAGAACTAGTTTTATAGATACCATACTAGCTTCAGGCCTGGCACAGTAGACTTGATTTAACTCCATTACTAGTGGAAGCCTTCAATATAAAATAAATCTAATATTTGTCTGCATTTGTACTAAAATGTGCCACACAGTTCAGAAAAATGAAAGCATCAAGACACAGACTGAACTTAAAACTGATGTTTTAGACATAGAATGGATTTTGCAATCAGAAGATAAAATCTATTAATTCTAAAGAACTGAACGAGATGGTGAAACAGAACAACTAAATCAATATCTGAATTTATTTTAGACTGTAAGAGAAAAAACAAGCTGCCTCCTCTTTTCAACTTCCAGCAAACTGAGATTGCTGAATAAACTCACGGGAATAAAAAACTCTCCTGCACATATTGAAAAGCTCATTGCTGTCAAAAAGCAAATGACTGCATTGGTTCCATGCACTTAGCCAGTGATTTCCACCAACACACTACTTCATTCACAATTTCTAATGAAATCATATCAAAAGTAATGGAAATACATTTTGTTTAGATCCAAACATATCCCCAAGTGTTGAAGAATTTGGGCCTGGAAAAATATTTTTATTTTTAAGGTGGAGGGTGTCATCCTAGCTCAAACTCTGCACAGGCCTGTAGCCAGTTACAAAATTCAAATCCAGCTCAGGAAAACCAATTTAGACCTTTCCATGAATAAAGATGTCTCTGATACACTGTTAAAAGTCAGAAGAAGGCAACTGCATACGATAACATCTCTGATGTTACTTAGCGAAGACTTTTCACTTTGAGCTTTAATAGAAATGCTGGTGGCAAGACACTGTGCAAGTATTTTCAGTAAAATTCCTTGGAATGACTTGGTTTCCTTTAGAAATGCCATCAACTTCTGACTTTGGTCTAGAATCAGAGACCTCAGATCTAGGTCTGCCTTCTAGTTTCTAAATCCAAGCAGGACTCAATAAGGTCACCATTTGGCAACCACTCTTTTAAATAGGTGCTGAAATCTGAGCTGTGCACATTGCACTCCTCCTCATTTCAGCATTCTGTTCAGTATTCATCTCCCTTGGCTTTGTCTTGTTGCAACAAACCATCACAGGGCAAATGATCATCATGCCTCCTCCCAGCATCAAAAAAAAACCCAAACCAAAACTCCACAAAACTAAACCTATTTTCTCACTTTAAAGTGGAATCCATGCAATTATAATGAATGGATTGCATTGCCTTCAGGTTCCAGGTAAGATGCTCCCAAAAGACTGAGTTTTAATTTTATAAGTTAACAGTAATAACTTCAGTCAAATTAGCTCTACTACATTTTTTGTGCACGCTACTGTTACTTTATCTAATAACCAACCACTGAGCATAACAACTACTTCTCCACAGAGAACAGCTGGGACAGAAAGCATATCCCATATGTAACTCATTTTGTTGAAAACAAAATATTTCCCCTTAGCTGCCAAAACGAGTTAAAGTTACTTGACTGGCTGATTGAAGAGAAGCCCGTTCCAGTCCATCATTTCTTTCCTTGAAGCATCTTGAATCTGCAAGCAAGGCACAAACTGCTCCCTTTGTCCAGTTGATGCGCTGCTCAAGCACCAAACTTATTTGCCAGCAGAATTCCCATTGTTCTTGGGCACATGCCTCTCTTACCTTGCTTCTCTAAGCCTAAATCATCAGCCACAAGGAAACTCTGAGACAAATGACTCCTACCTCCCAAGCAGGTGACAAACGCTGACAGTTTNCCCAAAAGACTGAGTTTTAATTTTATAAGTTAACAGTAATAACTTCAGTCAAATTAGCTCTACTACATTTTTTGTGCACGCTACTGTTACTTTATCTAATAACCAACCACTGAGCATAACAACTACTTCTCCACAGAGAACAGCTGGGACAGAAAGCATATCCCATATGTAACTCATTTTGTTGAAAACAAAATATTTCCCCTTAGCTGCCAAAACGAGTTAAAGTTACTTGACTGGCTGATTGAAGAGAAGCACGTTCCAGTCCATCATTTCTTTCCTTGAAGCATCTCGAATCTGCAAGCAAGGCACAAACTGCGCCCTTTGTCCAGTTGATGCGCTGCTCAAGCGCCAAACGTATTTGCCAGCAGAATTCCCATTGTTCTTAGGCACACGCCTCTCTTCCCTTGCTTCTCTAAGCCTAAATCATCAGCCACAAGGAAACTCTGAGACAAATGACTCCTACCTCCCAAGCAGGTGATGAATGCTGACAGTTCACCTCCCAAACCATGGGCTCAGGTTAGCAGGAAGAATTCCCTTCCCTTATAACTACATTTGGTGACAAAATTTTTCCTCATCCTCTTCTGGATGGAAAAAAAATCCAACAGGAATTTTTTTTTTAGGATTAATAACTGTATGTATGTTCTTGAAGCAATAGAAGCAGAACTGCAGTGCCAACGAGGTACAACCTGTCAGTTCTCCCCAAAATGTAGGGTCATTCTTTAGAAATCCAGAGAGTCTCTTCCCACCTCAAGAGGAGATTGCTCAACTCGGACAACTACAGATTTTTTGAAAGTAAAAGATTTTCTCTCAGTCCATACTCAGCAGCTGTCTCTCTACCTCTGTTGACCCACAATTTTCCCCACCCCCGTGAAAAACAAAGTAGCTCACTACCTCATTGGCACCCACAGAACTGATCACGCAGCTGATCTTAGTGTTGTCTTTAGACTCCAGGTAAATAGCCTGGCTCTTGTGGTACCTGCAAAAAGAAAAAAAGGGAACACATTGAGGCATTAGTTGTCTAAAGACTGAAAAGAAACAGAATAAGCTAGTATTCTGCAAGTGTTGATAGAGTAAATATGAAGTCTGTTCATCTTTCCACACTATTTTCTCCATCTTCACCCACATAGCAGGTCTGATTAAACACACACATTTTGCACCTAAATGATGCTTCAGAATGCACGGAGCTCTCTTGATTTACATCCAATTTTGTACACAGATTACTGAAAACCAGTTTCACATCTGAAAGAGGAAGGGGCAGAGCACCAAGCCATAAGCTTGAGAACACTGTCAATAAGTCCATGTTTCAAGAGTTAATCAAACTTTTTGCGCTTCTGACACGGGATGAATTTTGGAAGGCAACTCCATATTCTGCCCAATAAAATGTGGCAGAGCAAATCAGATACACAAAAATCATTCATATTCCCCAATATAAAACTACTAATGCACTAACACAACAAACTGAACTGCAGTCCATATACTGCTTAAAAAGAGACCTCAACTTTCTAATACTGTGTTATTTTGTGAGAATACACAAAATGATCAGTGATGGGGATCTGGTTGCGTAAGATCCTGCATTTACGTGCCATAAGGAGGCTGTGTCTAAGTGTAACCATTTTTTTCCTCTTTTAGATCACATTTTAGTCATGCCATGTATTTTTCCTAGTTCATTTTGTATAAAACAAAACTAAAAACGTTGAAATTCATAACTTTGAATCGCCTGATTTCACGGTCTTGCCCACTTGTTCTAGTGAGTGCTGTAAAGTCTGCTAAACAAAACTCCCAGTTTGTTTATTCTGCCAGGGAGAGTTCTATAGGTAGAACTAATCATACAGAAACAGATACTTGGTAATTATCTTAATCAAAAGAACACCAAAATGCTTTAAAGTTATAAAAGCATACCTGTATTTCCACCTTTACCTTAATCATGACATGCTTCATATTTAACCGAGCAATCCAAGTTGCAGGTTCCCTCAGCGCCTACTCAGTATGTAACCCCCTGCAGTCTGATTGGCTGACGGCCATTTCTCCAAATACATGGATTTACATAATCCTTACAGTTATTTCTACAATAACCATACCATAAACGTGGAAATCCTCCAATAGTTTATTCCCTAATCTCTTCCTACTAGCTCACGTACTCGCAACTCTCGCACTGCTTGCCAGTAACAAGAATGATAATGTCAGCTTTCAACCTTCCAAGCACCACTAATTACCAAGGGGCTAGAAAAACTCAAGATCCCAAAGTCATTAGATGTTCATGCCCAACCATTATTCCTCACTAAGGTTAGACAAAAATCTCAGTCCAGCACTGTTCTACCATGCCAGAAGTGTGTAAACAAGAACTGATGATCGATACAATCAGTGCCCAAGTTTCCAAGTGCAGTAGATACACTGCAAATAACTCAAGTGATACCTGTGCTTGCACAGAAAATGATATAATTTTTCCACTCCAAGGTGTTTCTTCCACTTTTTAATTAACAGTGAATTCCAAGCAATGACACGCAAAGCTGGTTTCAGCCCTTGGATTTCACATTCCTGTCTGTCAGTAAATGTTACCTGTGCACAGAAAAGGCATGGTAACACGTTAGGGTCAGCACTTTTTCACTGAAGAGTTCTCTCAGCTGTCTTATACTCCATGCATGTGCACACAGGTCAGCTGAAGGCACGGCAGCCTGGCACATCCTAGTTACACAGTCACATCTAAGTCCTTTTCCTGGGTTTATACACCCACAAGGGAACGAAGGGGTAGAACTGAGGAAAATGCTTCTGATTAAAAACGCAATAGAATTTAGGCTGACTTTCAAGTGAAGGAAAGTGCCTAACAATTCTTGCTTTTGCAGTAGGTAAGATACACAATACCGACAAGTGAAGCAAGAAGAAATAACTCCACTTTCTGCTACAAAAACATTCAGCTAAAAGGTCAAGACGTTAACCTGCATCTCCATCAGAAGACTGTAAGGAATCACTCTTCAGTATTGCATACAGACAAAGCTAAAAGCAAAAACGTTGTTCTACAGTGAATTGTGTTTTGGGATTCAATAGGGGGGCACATAGAGCAAGCTGGGAATAAAAAATAAAGCAGTCTAATTCCATATCCATCTGAAACTCCCTAAACAAAATTTCCACTCTGGAGATATGTTTGTGAAATGTCTCTGCAAGACCTTAGGGAGCCCATTATCAGTCTTAAACATTCACTATTTTGAGATAATGGTCCTTCATGGCTGCTGTCAGGAAACAGAGAAAGTAGTCACTCCCGAACTGTCAGTTTTCCTATTTCTGGTGCACACCACCAGTTACAGCCTTAATACACCTTAGAAAAAATTACCCACCCACTATAAGGAGTTGCTTCATTATTTTAAAATACCAGCTGCTTTGCACAAGTGTGATTACAATCAATCAAAAAACTCTAAGCAGCATTTTTATAGCCCAAAAATGTAAAACACTTATCTTAAAACAGCATAAGAATGAGGACGACAAGAAAGGCATCAGGTGAAATTTCTGACAGTGAGACCCTCATGGCAATCAAATTCAGCAAGATAAAAATATTTATTAGTGTTTTATGACCCAGCTAGACACCTTTCAGAGAGAACTTGTGCTTTTGAAGGATTCATCTGTGCTCCCTCAAGCTCTCCAGGTTTAAATTTGGTGGGAGCTTGGCAGCTTTACTGACAGTTTATTTGAAATTCCATCTTTCCTTTCCCTTATGCAAGATTCTACAGCACTCCACATACTTAAAAATTCTGGCAGTTTATTCATCCAAATAGTTCCTAGACAATAACCACTTGGCACACCAAAAAAAATATGAAAGCAAAAAAAAAAACTTTATGAATCTGTTAAATGACAAGCAGCCTGCCCAGTCTGTGTCTGCTTTATGCTTCAAGGAAGTCTAAGCTCCAGGCAGCAGCTTTTATCAGAACTGTATAGACTGAACCCTTGATGAAAGTTCACTGTCAGAATTCTAGCAGAACAAAAAATTGACCAACTCTATAAGATGGCTGCTAGGTAGAAAACAAGCTTCAAATCAATCATTTTTCCACAGTAAAATTATTACTTCACCACTTGTTATTTTAAGCCACCAGAACACCAAAGAAGGCTACAAACAAGCACACAATGTGCAAACAGCTTTATGCTCAAAGAGTACTAGATTGCCCACCTTGACTACTTTTTTGCATGTCTCACGGACCAAGCTGAAGACCTACTAGGATTTCTCTGCAAAACGTAATATTTTCCTTGCTTTTTGTGAGGCTTTCACAGCTGAATGCCCATAAAACTGAACAGAGCTAAACCAAATCATCGATTCTGAAGTTGCTTCGCCCATGTGGGTTTGATCTTTAAAGGTTATTTGGATTTGTTATTAGAAACATTTTTCATTCTGCTCATCTGGTGAAATGACATTCCTTCTGCCACCTTGTGGAACCATAAGCTACAAAACTGAACGCGAGGACTGTCAATATTGCCAACACCAGAGCAGCTACAATCACAGAGTCCCAGCTACATCACACTGCATCTGCTGGCGGCTCGCTTATTTAACATTGAGTTTGACAAAAATGGTTCCCAAGTGTCATAATATGCACAACTGACTGCACTGAAAAGACTGAAGTCTCCCTTTAATTTGAACTAACAGTTACTCCTAAAAAATCTATGAGGTCTAAAACACTCCAATATCACTTCTGATCCACTGAAGTCACAATGATTAGCCCTTGGAGGAAGTGGTTAACTTCTGTCCAAAAACATTCTGTCCCTAAATTCTTTCAAAACTCTCTGCGCTCTTGGTCTCTTCACTACGCAAGGCACAGACTTAATTAAAACCAGAAATTTATTAGGACTTACCATCTTTTATCATAGTAGAGTTTTCCATCTTCGATACGGGCTTCAAACCGCTGTGCTGGAGACTCTGCTGGTGTAGCTGGGAGGTGTTCAGGAGAGGAGGGAGAGGCTGAGAACAAGAGAGACTGTTTAAAGACCAGTATGTGTTCACTGGATAATAGCATAACTGACTGCAGAATTACAATTAATAATGACATATGAAGCAGAAATAATATGCACAGGGTTACAAACTCAAACGTCCATCAGAAAAATACTTAGGAACATTAGCGCCACCCTGTCTTGAAATAGTGCCCAGACACATCTAGAGAACTAAAAGCATAAACCTGTAAGTTTTCAATCCCTCTCTACACCTGACAAGCAGGCAAGCTGCCCAGATCCATTTGAATGTAAGAGAAAAATGTCTTTACACAGTCAGATTGTCCCATACACAAATGTTGCAGCCAAAGCTATATACATCTGCCTTCCAACTCCTGTTAAAGTTCAGATGAGAAGACTCCACGCAGTACCCCTTTGCTAGAGTAGCTACACAAAAAGCATCAATTACAGACAAAACAATGACACAGTTAAAAGACAGTCAGCAATTATACAGTCAAAATGTCTAAAATACAATTCTCTGTTCACAATAGCGTGACCATGCAGAGGTGCCAATGCAACTGGTAACTCACCTGGTCTCTTGGGTGATTTAAGCTACAGAGGAAGAAAGCAAAGAAGCATTAGAGATCTAACATGAGCCATCTGAAGTCTTTAGTAAGTTTCAGATAGTCTGCCTTTCCATACTCTAAATGTACTGTTAACTGGCAGAACACATAACCAAAACAGCATGCTATCAACAGCCAATACACAAGATCCATAAACTAAACTTCAAAGCAGTCAGATAATCCCCTAAAACAAATCAAAGCATCTAACACACTGTATTTTGAACATGATCCAATATCTCTCAGGATACACAAAATATAGGAGATAAATCATTAGAGACAGCTTAACAGCTGGTACAAACCCCATGCTCCACTACCATCCGCAAAAGCCTTAATGAGCGGGTTCTATTATAAGGAGCTAGATAAACCTCACTGCTTGGCCAGAGGGCAACAGGGTAATCAAATCTAAAAAAACTACATATCCACACTGCTTCCTACCCAGATTGCTGAAGTATTGTGATAGCGGGGAAGAAAAAAACCCCACAAGACCTAAGCCCACCACCCCACACTAACACCTAAACTAGAGGCAGCTTGTGATCTCGGAAAGACGTGTTAACATCTGTTCAGCAGTGCGGAGGAGGAAAGAAACTCCTAAAGATAGCTCATGCTTGGTTCAGACAAAAGGTAACATTTTTTGATGACAGTCATTTTAATTAGGTTAATTAAATCTGTTAAAATAAAAGGGAGGAGATATCATCTTGCTAAATCTTTTACTGTATTGCTTGCCTGTTGGGATGAAACAGTCCTACACCTCAAAAAGGAACATAAAGCAGAGAGCTCTGCTCTCTTCCGAGGAAAGCATTTGCCTTCTCTTTAAAATGAAGAAACACAAATCAAGCAATAATCTCTACCTTATTCAGTGTCCTCAGGTCCTCCATTATTTGCTCATCAGTCAACAAATAATTTAGCTGAGGTATCTAAAATTAAGGTTCCCATAAGCTCTTGAAAATCAAGGCTAAAAATTAAAGGTCAATGACATTTCACTTGACTAAATGTAAACCAAGAGGCTTCTGTAAAGTTGCATAAAATTTTAGTAAGTGTCACACTTGAGTATTTTTGTCATATGAATTAATAAAAGGCCATCTCCGCAAAGCCTCATACTTAGCAGCAAATAGAGTGCAAAATCATATTAACTTATTCAGACATAAGCATCAATGAGAAACCTTTAGTGCATTGACATTTCCTTCATGAGGCACCAAGCCGCAGTGTTCTTGGTGCGTTTCATCTTCCATTTCTGTAGAGAACAATCTGGCAGCTGAAACACAACAGACTTGCTTCAGATTTCATCCTATGAATCCAAATCCCACCCAAACCCAGGGAAAAGAAACTGCTTTGCAACTCAGTAAGCAGGAACAGAGAGAGAGGGGGAGAAAGAGGGAAAAGCCCCACNACTTGCTTCAGATTTTGTCCTATGAACCCAAATCCCACCCAAACCTAGGGAAAAGAAACTGCTTTGCAATTCAGTAAGCAGGAACAGAGAAAGGGGGAGAAAGAGGGAAAAGAACACCTCAGAAAATGCACAAAAACGTATCCTTGTGTGGATGAGGATAAGTAAGAGCCTGCCATTCACCTGAAAACAAACCCAAAATCTCAGAACGTAGAAGTGTTTTAGCCTTATTAAAGCTCCGCTGTCATCTTGTGTAGTTTCACAATTGCTCCTTCTTATTTCTCTTTCCTACTGTTCCGCTGTCATTTCCGCACAAGAAAAACCTCAGCTCACAGTGAGAAAATGATACCTGAAGCAGTGGGCCCTGTCTCCAGCTTTAATCTAAACTGTTTCTTCAAAACAGCTATTAACTCAAAAGAATTCAAAATATTAAACTAAAGTTAACAATTACTAGGCTGTATTTTAAGGATTTTGGTTCTGATAGATTTTGATGATCTCCACGCTGAGAAAATGCAGGTAGTTTCATACTGTGGCTGTGGTATCACACTCAATTAGGCCATGTTCACAATGAAACTCATTTATTTTGGATGAGATAGGGGCACTAATAAACAGATTGGGTTTTCCCTGAAAAAGTGAACATAATCTCCAGCCAGGAAGAGGTTAATTAAAACTGGAGATGCTTGAGACCATACACGAACTCCAGAAGTTCAAGGTTTGATACTGCCTTCAGAAAATGAATCAGAAATCATGAGTAAGTTTTTAAAATCTAATCTAAGCAACACAAGTTTGGACTCTAAAGTAAGCCTCTACAAAGCAAATATCAACACCTTCCTTTCCAGGTGAATTTAATAAACACACAAAAAGGTACCTATCATCACAGAGAAGCTAAAAACATATTTCCAGAAGCCAAGGAACATGCAACAAGGCAGAAGAGAAGGATTACATGTACCTGTTTTTCTCTCCCTCATGATACATAAAAACAAGATTGATTTTCATCTTTCCTTATTCAAAGATCAAATCTAGCACTCCTGGCTTTTGCTATGCATCTCGCTCAATTACAGATCTGAAGCC
>WAAB01012908.1:0-80445 GCA_013389865.1 Piaya cayana | reverse complement strand
CCATCCGCAAAAGCCTTAATGAGCGGGTTCTATTATAAGGAGCTAGATAAACCTCACTGCTTGGCCAGAGGGCAACAGGGTAATCAAATCTAAAAAAACTACATATCCACACTGCTTCCTACCCAGATTGCTGAAGTATTGTGATAGCGGGGAAGAAAAAAACCCCACAAGACCTAAGCCCACCACCCCACACTAACACCTAAACTAGAGGCAGCTTGTGATCTCGGAAAGACGTGTTAACATCTGTTCAGCAGTGCGGAGGAGGAAAGAAACTCCTAAAGATAGCTCATGCTTGGTTCAGACAAAAGGTAACATTTTTTGATGACAGTCATTTTAATTAGGTTAATTAAATCTGTTAAAATAAAAGGGAGGAGATATCATCTTGCTAAATCTTTTACTGTATTGCTTGCCTGTTGGGATGAAACAGTCCTACACCTCAAAAAGGAACATAAAGCAGAGAGCTCTGCTCTCTTCCGAGGAAAGCATTTGCCTTCTCTTTAAAATGAAGAAACACAAATCAAGCAATAATCTCTACCTTATTCAGTGTCCTCAGGTCCTCCATTATTTGCTCATCAGTCAACAAATAATTTAGCTGAGGTATCTAAAATTAAGGTTCCCATAAGCTCTTGAAAATCAAGGCTAAAAATTAAAGGTCAATGACATTTCACTTGACTAAATGTAAACCAAGAGGCTTCTGTAAAGTTGCATAAAATTTTAGTAAGTGTCACACTTGAGTATTTTTGTCATATGAATTAATAAAAGGCCATCTCCGCAAAGCCTCATACTTAGCAGCAAATAGAGTGCAAAATCATATTAACTTATTCAGACATAAGCATCAATGAGAAACCTTTAGTGCATTGACATTTCCTTCATGAGGCACCAAGCCGCAGTGTTCTTGGTGCGTTTCATCTTCCATTTCTGTAGAGAACAATCTGGCAGCTGAAACACAACAGACTTGCTTCAGATTTCATCCTATGAATCCAAATCCCACCCAAACCCAGGGAAAAGAAACTGCTTTGCAACTCAGTAAGCAGGAACAGAGAGAGAGGGGGAGAAAGAGGGAAAAGCCCCACAAGAACACCTCAGAAAAGGCACAAAAATGTATCCTTGTGTGGATGAGGATAAATAAGAGCCTGCCATTCACCTGAAAACAAACCCAAAATCTCAGAACATAGAAGTGAGTATTTTAGCCTTATTAAAGCTCTGCTGTCATCTTGTGTAGTTTCACAATTGCTTCTTCTTATTTCTCTTTCCTACTGTTCCGCTGTCATTTCCGCACAAGAAAAACCTCAGCTCACAGTGAGAAAATGATACCTGAAGCAGTGGGCCCTGTCTTCAGCTTCAATCTAAACTGTTTCTTCAAAACAGCTATTAACTCAAAAGAATTCAAAATATTAAACTAAAGTTAACAATTACTAGGCTGTATTTTAAGGATTTTGGTTCTGATAGATTTTGATGATCTCCACGCTGAGAAAATGCAGGTAGTTTCATACTGTGGCTGTGGTATCACACTCAATTAGGCCATGTTCACAATGAAACTCATTTATTTTGGATGAGATAGGGGCACTAATAAACAGATTGGGTTTTCCCTGAAAAAGTGAACATAATCTCCAGCCAGGAAGAGGTTAATTAAAACTGGAGATGCTTGAGACCATACACGAACTCCAGAAGTTCAAGGTTTGATACTGCCTTCAGAAAATGAATCAGAAATCATGAGTAAGTTTTTAAAATCTAATCTAAGCAACACAAGTTTGGACTCTAAAGTAAGCCTCTACAAAGCAAATATCAACACCTTCCTTTCCAGATGAATTTAATAAACACACAAAAAAAGTACCTGTCATCACAGAGAAGCTAAAAACATATTTCCAGAAGCCAAGGAACATGCAACAAGGCAGAAGAGAAGGATTACATGTACCTGTTTTTCTCTCCCTCATGATACATAAAACCAAGATTGATTTTCATCTTTCCTTATTCAAAGATCAAATCTAGCACTCCTGGCTTTTGCTATGCATCTCGCTCAATTACAGATCTGAAGCCTTTATCAGAAATGGAAAAACTGGTTTGATATGACAAACAATCTTCTGGCAAATGTTTTGTCACACCTTGAAATGAAGAAAGCTTCAGCTCCTGTAAAAAGCCATTTACTATCTACAGAATCAAATACCTTGGCATTTATATATAACATTCCTCTTAAGTTTTTCCTTTGTGGAAAAAAACTGCCTGAAAAACTCAAACTATTTGCACTGACCAAAAAAAAAAGAAGAAATAAGTTATCTCACACCTGTGACGTTTAAGTTAGGGTATCACATAATCTCCAAAGACTGGTTGTGTTAGCTTGGTTTATCACGCGTTACACATTATAAACTGTGCTCCAGTATTTCCTAGATTACAATCTGATTCCAGCACCTCATTTCATTTTCCTTCCTGTACAAAACAACATAGATGAGGGTAGCATACCGGCTTCAAATATAACCACATCGCAATGACTCTAAAAGGATATCAGGGGCAGGTTTCCTCCTCTTGTCTGGGATAGGAACTGGATCATTTGGTCGTCGCCTCAGTTTCCTTGTCATAATGGGCTTCACTTCCATTGAATCTGTAAAGTAATGAAGTTGGAAAGCTGATAAGACCAGAGGGAAAGGAGTAAGAAGCAACAGCTTTTGACACAAGGCACAAAGGAAATAATCCTTCCTCTTTCATAGAGAAAATTGGATTTCTGTGATAGCTTCCAGCATCCAAGCAGGAACCGCTGACAGTGAATGCGGGTTCTCTTTCATACCAGGTCACCACTCAGAAACAGCGTTGCAGTGCCATGACTACAGGCCCCCATGGACTGGCAGTGGCACAGCTGGCCTGGGGGCACTTTACAGTTCCCTTCAGGTACTGATAACAAACACAAGGATTCAGGGCAAATTTTTTTAACACTAACACTGTCTGCTTTTGAGCAGATCATTTAAATGGCAAAGTTCATAGAGTTGTTTCCTAAGAAAACCTGGATAGCTAAGAGCATGTAAAACAACAGCTACAAATCAATTGTTCTCTTTCTTGCTTTCAAGCTAGAAAAAGAGTTTTGTCAAAGGAATACAGATAATTACTATATTCAAGACTGATGCAAGCTTGCTGGCATAATTTTAAACACAAATAGTATTTAAATTCAGATTACCTAAAACCATTTCAAATTATGATTAATGAAATGAATCTAATAAATAACACCCAGCACAGCAGCAATTGACAGGAAATAAATTGTAGCATATGCACCGGGGAACAGAGAAGTAGCTGTTTAAAACCGAAACACAATTCTCATCACAAGTAATTATCTGAAATTACAGTTTGTCCAAATGTCTACAGGTAGTCTTAACTGAACTACTTAAGCTCTCACAAATCATTCCCTGATTTATGGAGATATCTTGAATTGGCATGCAAGAAACCACATCTTAAATGTTAAATACATCATCTCCCCTCTCTATGTGCTGAGAATTATTCACTCATCTTTAAGTACACCTGAATCACATCCTAGGCAGCACTTAAACCTATGAAGCTTCTCGGGCTCCCTCTAGATGCTAAAACTTTGCACAGCTACGCCAGTCTGAAATACACCAAATTACTTCTCTCTTTATCTCAAGGGTGAATATGATGACTATGATGCACATCATGGGAGCAAATATTATAAAAGCTTTAAAACAAATACATGAAGTGTTACCCACCAAGTGGCTGCCAAAGGAAACCTTATCTCGAGGATTCACAGCTGAACTTGAAGAAACACCAAACATTTACAGCCCTGCAGGCACTAAAACTGTAACTCAGTGTGTTGAATGTAGGCCATTTGTCCCATTGGGTAAGACTGATTTACAAGAGTAACAGAGAGAGGTTTGAAGCACTTACTCAGGGCAATACACAGCCATTTCAAGAAGGCTTTTTCTCCTTTCTAAAAATTAGTTTCAAATGAATTGTCACAGAACTGTTATCTATATTGCTTGAAATGTGAATAAGGTAATATATCAATTTTCTCCTCTCCTTATCTTTGCTTCCTATACCTTAAAATTGTGACAAGTCAGCTAAAAGTCACAACATCACAGCAACTCAATCTGTGAAAGAGTCTGGCTACCTTTCTACTCGGCTCCACTGTGTCAAGCACTGCAGAGAGCACTGCCAAGGCACCAAGGGTACCAGTTGGTCTCATGAAAGGTATTTCTCCATTTTATGTCAATTTTCCAGAGTCTGGACACTGATGTAGCTCACAAATCTGTTTTTCTGACTTTAAGTAGCACATTTCAAGCTTTGTTGGCATTTCTTGAACTTCTTGACCATCTATTACTTGGAGAAATAAAGGGCACAGTTTACAACCTGGCACCACCAGTCAGGTCAATATTGTGCCATATCTCAGTAGTTTTATTGCCAGATCAGAGGAACTAAAGAAGCTCTTTTCTCTGTATACAAGGAAGCCTATCCTCTCTGATGCTTCACTGGCACTATTGAATCACCTGTTAGTAATTCAAGTCACTGAATTTTATTATGAACTGCTTTCTCCATTAAGAGACCATCAATTTTTGTTCTACATCCGTTGGCATTTGCAAAGCTTTAAAACCTCCACACAAGTGGTCTGTACAAACCAGCATTGCTTGATATCTTTTTTCTAAGCAGAAGCAGAGTGGATAAAACAAATGACAGATGCCTATCTTGTTTTACCTCCCGTTAATTCCATTGTCAGCTTTTCATTCTCAATCATCTTCTTTTTCTCTTCCAGTTCTGCAATTAAATTTTCCTTAAGTTCAATCTTCTTATCTTCAAACTCCTTTGCTGCTGCCTTCTTTTCCTTGACATAATTTTTTTCCACCTGATCTGTCTAAGGCAAACCAAAAGGACAAAAAGGTTAAGGAACTAAGGAACCAATGACTCAAGTTAATGATTATACAACAGCTCCTTTGAACTGCTGTATCGATTAGCTTTTCACTTCAAAACTGCAGCCAGTTCTAAACATGACCAATACTCATAATCAACAGAAAACCATCTAAAAATAACTAAGCAAGCAGTACATATTGGCAAAAGAATTTATTATTTGTTGAAAATATTTTAATGTTGCATACATATCAAGTCTCCAGCAAGAAGATCTTCAGATTTACAACCAGCACTATAATTTACCACCTTAAATAAGGTTTTTGAATAAGCCAAATGCAAACTATCCTACAGCAGCCCAAGAACAAACATGCCTTTTAATTCTCTTTTAAGTACAATGTCCAGAAGTCACTCACAGTAATACTAACAGCAGACTGTACTACATCTCAAATGTAATAATGCTAGCTAGGAGAAAAATTTTTTTCTTTAAGCATTCTGGGAAACCAAGTGCAAGTTCAAGCTGATGAAACAGGAGGCTTATACCTCTTCCATCTAGTTAATATATACTTTGATAAATTAAGAGTACTTACTTCCAGCTGAAGGAACAGCTCTGAAAAGCAAGAAAGACTTATTTTATTATCTTCAAAGATGCACTGACTTCTCTAACATTTTAAGTCACTGAATACTGCAGCCAAGAAAGGCAGTGAACTGAACAGTATATGCGCTCATCCCAGCTCTACTCTCACTTTACAGTTTGATGTTGAAGTAATTAAGAAAAAATTCCACAAATATTAAGTGAGGTTTTCTATGGATTGTCAAGCAGATTTTCAAAGCTTACACAGCAGTATCCCATATTATTCAATTCAGCTACTACTCCCAGCCCTATTAAGCGCTTAGCCCATTATTCTTCCAGTCTAATTACAATCAATTAATACTGGATACGTATTTCCCACACAGAAACTTAAAATATAGCTGAGTGTATGGCTAGCGAACATTCACAGTTTAAGCCAACTTCATGAATTTCAGCGATGACTGGTTCATAAATAATCCTATATCTACTCAACCCTCATGTGTCTCATTTCAGGCTGTTTATGCCTGAGGAAACAAGCAAGGAAATCATTATCTATCACTGCAAGTTCAGCTCTAATACACAGCAACAAACAGTTCAAGTCAGACCTATGGATGAGGTGAATGGATTTCTAGGTGTAACACTGCACTGCTAACAATGTGCGATTCCTAACAACTTGAAATTACGTAGGATGGGGCCCTGCTTGTATTTCCTGGAGGACATAAAGCCCAAAACCAAGTTTTGGCTTCAGGCAGTAGCGAGAAAAGCAAACTAAAGCACCTGCTTAGCCCTCAAGTCACCATATTTCACCAGCATATTAAGCTCTGGCAATACCTGGAACAGCAAAAACTTCTGTAAAGATCACAGGCTTCAAATAAGTCTCAAGAAGACTGGAGGAGCAACACTGCACTCCTGGGCCTTTTTTAAAAAGCAACAAAATAGAAACCAGAGATGATATTGGCCTAAGAGAAAATAAACCTTTTGTTTGCAATGGGCTCTACCAATTGAGCATGGAAGCAGCATTATGGGCGTAACCAAATACAGGTAAATCTAAACGGTTGCTTTAATATCTGTGAATTGTCAAAAAAAGAAACAAACACCCCAAACATCAGCATGGTAAAGATAAACATGAAAGACCATTCTTCCTGCAGTTGGATTGTCTGTCATAACATTGAAAGTTATCATCATCTGCCCTCCTGTGGAAGAAACACGTTGCTGCAGCACTGGCTGCTGCCAGCCAGGTAATATCAATTTGCAGTTAGTCTTAATTTTATCAAATTGACCCTATATTACTAGAACACAGCTCTAGCATACATGAAATTCATCTCAGAAGGTGGATACCT
Source organism: Piaya cayana (assembly GCA_013389865.1). NCBI lineage: Eukaryota > Metazoa > Chordata > Aves > Cuculiformes > Coccyzidae > Piaya > Piaya cayana. The sequence continues at coordinate 73,701 of WAAB01012908.1, read as the reverse complement.
GTTAATAAGAATGCACTCAAATTCTTCAAGCAAATCCTTAACTATTCCAAGCCCTTTTGAAAGATGCAATTTATACTTGTCAAAGGCTGGAGTACATTAGCCATCAGATAACTGACACTGCCTCTGCCATATTTCCCAGAGAAATAGCCCAGGCATTATAGGAGTCATCCAACTTTTCTAAAGGAAGAACAGCTTCATTTCCTATTTCCACATAACAGCTTTCATAAAAGGCCCTGCTTTGATATCCAAGAACCTGCTGGAAAGGGAACAAACAAGAAAAGAGGGCAAGCAAATGGATCTGGTTTCCAATAACACAACAAAGGCTACTCAGAAGGGGCAAGTGCTAGAGATACTTTGAAAATTAACTTGGGACATTGCTCCTGAAACGAGGTACCAAACCAGCAAGAGTAGACAGCCCATTCAGTGTCACAGCGATACAGAACAGCTTCCGCAAGCAAACTTTCTGTACTCCTTGTTCCAGGACACAAAATTGATCTTTGGGAAAGCATGTAGTCCTAACTTTCCGTTCATGCAAACAGAAAGAAGCACCTGGAAGCTTCAGACAAGCTGCACAGAAGCCGAAATGGGAGCCTGCAAGTTAGGCACGGGGCCAAATACAAAACTATTATTTAATGTGGCTGTTTCTCACCAATGAAGACTAAACCTGTTTACTGATGTTAAGTAAATGTCAGCAAACAATGCTGATGAAGGTGGCAAAAAAAACCCAAAAAATCAAGATAGACAATCACACTTCATGCCCTCTCAAAGAATCCTACACCATACCCTTGGAAGCAGAAGAACCCTTTGTTTCAGTAAGTTCCTTTTCTTTAAAAGGATAGAATTACCATCATTTTAATTTGACTGTTACGAAAAATATCAATTTATGTTGTATGCAGCCTACCTGCATTTCGTATCCTTTCTTTGTACTGCTGGTCCAATTTCTTCATTCTTTTCTGATATTCCTGAAGAGTACCTGGTTGAAATAAATTGAGGATTCTCACTGAAGTTTTATTTTCTGAAGTATTAAATTTCCTCAAGGAGCCACACCACTTGAAACACAAATGCCAATATACGAAATCAGAAAACTACAGTTTTAGTTTGTTTATTTTGATAATCACAATCCCCCTTTTTCCACAAAGCCAACTACTCCTTTTAAGAAACGCTTCAGAACATAGAGACTTAAGTGCAAGTGTTCAGAGGGAAAAAGGATGGAAAGTGGCTGACACTTTTCACAGAGCAGCATGGCTAAGAGCCACCACCCTGTGAAGGATGCTGCTTGTATCCTTCAAAACCCTCATCCTTCTCCAACCTTTGAAAAGCGCTGAAAATTGTTCACAGAAAAGAAGCTTCCTCCTTCAAAGCTCACCTTCCTGCAACTGCTGTAATTGCCTCTTCAGAGACGCCAGTTTGTCCTGGTACATCCTTCAAAAAGAGAGAACACATCTTTACCTTGAGAAATAAACACCATCTGTTTAGGTAGGTTACAGTGTTTACACAGAACTGAAAACTTCTCAGAACTAAGAATCAAATAAACAATAACCGAAAGAACATTATTCAAGTGAAAGGTTATCATTCTGTCTAAAACTCCAGCCAGCCTGTTGGTTTTACAATGCACCCGAAACAATTACTTTGGAAATGCTTCACCGTAAAGTAAGATTTTATTATTTTTTTTAAATGTCAAAATCGAAAATTACTTCAGATTTACAGACATCCAAAACTTCACAACAGAATCAATCTGCTACTCTGTCAAGTCTTAGTATTTGTGTATTAGTTCCCTACTTATATAAGAAGGCAGATCTAGATATTATATAAAAAAAAAACCAGCGTTTATTCCTGGTGCTCTTGCAAACTTGCATTTCCTTTCTCACTTATCTGCAGTTTAACACAGGCCAAGTCTTCCTGACCTGTATAAAAAAATGTCTCTGCCAGTAAGCAAGAACACAGAACACTGCAAATACCCCTAAACATCAAGGGAAACTACCTCAAGGCTCCAAAAATACTGTTGTCTTGGACAGGACTTGCATCCTATTGCTTAATGTACTTTGCATTTTGCTTGGCTTATATAAAATAGATCCTTTACATCATTTGAAGGGTCTGTCTGCAGCAAAATTAATTTACAGTAAAACTCAGCTGCTCCCAGAAACTCATACCTATTTCTTTTTTGAAAACAGTTAGAGAAGAAACTTAAGTATATGGACTCATTAGCTGAGTAGGCACTTCAAAACCCCAATCTTGGCCCAAAACATTGCAAAGTTTTATGGAAAAAAAAAAACCTCAAATAAACAGAACATTATCTTATTTTTTTTATTAGAATGGCTTACTTACTGTTCTTTCATTTCTACAAAGTCCTCTTCCTCATGTTTTGCCAGGTCGGTTTCACTGGCATCTTCAGTGTCTAAAGGAGCAAAAAAAGGCTTGTTAGAACTAAAGAATTATTTTAAATAAATGAGGTATTCAATTATTTTGAAACAAAGAAAGTAACAAAACCCCAAACCTCAGGCAACTTAACCTCAAACACCCAAGCAGAGAAGCTTCTAGAGAGCCGAACTCAGAAGGCAAATGAACCATCTCACCTCTTTCCTGCCCTGCACCTTAAGCCCTGTGAACCCGCTGGTAGTTTGGCAACAGCTCACAAAGTCACATCATGTTGTTACTTCACCTCAAGGTAGTTAGTAGTTTGTTCCCAAATTAAGACAACAGGTTCTATGTTAACATTCACACATACGAAGTTGGGACAAAAAGAGTCTGAAGACTCTCAAAACCATTTCTCAGACCTCTTCCCAAGGTTTCACACATGAGCTAATACGCTGTATGGAAAACAATGACTGAAACAGCACCTCAAATGCAAAAAGATAACAAAGGTTCCTGCTGTGATCTGAACTTGACTCAATACTTTTACTCTTAAAACAAAGACCAGCACCACCATAAAGACAACCTCAATTCTAAGAATAGATAATATAAACTATAAACTAATCAAACCAGTATGAAACTGTTATTTTCTTTTTGCTGTGCCTTTTCAGACTTCTATTTATAAGACATGGATAACCAAGAATTGATTACCTTTCCTGCCCCAGGGAGAGGTGAGTGGCCACAGGCTGGAGCTGCAGTAGGCAGGGTACAGCTGTAAAGCCCAAACTACACTCACACCACCTGCACATGGATGGGAGGCACCAGGTTCCTAAATCAAGCCTTGCTTGGATTTTTCTTAACTATGAACAGATGCTTTAAGCTTACATGTATGAAGATAAAATTCACATCAAAGATAAAACAAAATGTTTGAACTGAAACCCTTCAATGCCTAAGTCACCATAAAGGGTTCCACGTTCAGTTTATTTGTCTACAGCTATTGAGAGCCCCTCCAGGCTAGGACGCTGCCATCCTTTGTAAGAATCTACAGCTTTGGCTTCATGAACATACCAGATACAACTGAAGACTCTGGCTGACAAACACCCATTCCTCCCCTCCCTTATCTGTTATTTTATGGACACAGCATCCCAGAATACTCTGGGTTTTACCTCTACTTTCTCTTCTTCATTGCCTTCCTGGTCCTACTACAACACCCCTCTTTCTTCTGACATCTTTCTTCTGGCATCTTCCTTCAGCCCCTCACTTCTGCTCACATTTAATTCTACCTTTGCTGCTCCCTTGCCCCCACACATCAGACTGCCCCACCACCCTTTACACAGCCACCCTTCCTCCTCACTGTTCTTCCCTCTCTCCCTGCACCTTCTCCACCTGGGAAACCCCTCAATTCTACTTCTTGATCAGCTTCTCTTTTTGATTTTATCCAGGCAACACAAGCAAACTAACAGGCTGTTGTTTTCTTCCCAATCTCCTGCTGCTCCAGACTTCTTTTCCCAGCCTTTCCTCCACTTCTCCAGCATATCCCTCCCTTCCTCAACCCACCACATTGGCAAGAGCGCCATTAGCACATCCTGAGAGCCCCAGGCATCCCCTTTTCTCCCCACTCTCCCAAGCCAACAAATCCCCCACCATACCCCTGTCCCCTCTCTCCCAGCAAACCAAGTCATCCCCTTACTCCCCCTATACCCCAGTCCCTGATCTCCCAGGCCACTAACCACCCAACACCATATCCCAGTCCCTGCTCTCCCAAAGGCACCAAATCCCCGTCATCATATCCCAGTCCCTGCTCTTCCAGGCCACTGAAGCCCCCACCCGCCCCATTCCCTCCCCCTCGCCACACTACCGACCCTCATCGGAGTCACGGGCCCGAGCGCTGCGCTCGCCGTCCTCTTCCTCGGCACTCTCCAGCTCCTCTTCCTCGTAGTACTCGGGGCCGGGGGCCATGGCGGGGGCGGGCGGCCCGGGCGTTGCGGGGGCCGGCGGCGTGGCGGACACCAGCCCGGCCGCGCTCATAGCGACGGGACGGAGCGGCCCCGGGGCCCGCGCCTCCGCCTGACAACGGCACCACCGGCCACGCTTCCGCTTCCAGTCCCACTTCCGGAGCGCCTCCGGCCGGCACCGCCGGAGTCACCTAAAGGGGTCCTTACGTAGGGACGGCAGCGCCGAGGGCACCTAAAGGGGTCCTTACTTGGAGACGGCAGCGCGCGGCACCTAAAATTGTCTTTGGGGAGCGGGTTCGAGTCTCGGCGCTGCCTGCACGCTGAGTCGCGAGTTCGACTCCCGCTACCGCCCCTTGCCTAGGCTGAGTCTTGCACTGCATTCGCTGCAGGCTTTCTCTGGCAAGGCTTACTCTTCATGGGAAAAGGGGACTTTGCCTTCACCCCTGGAGATCTCTGTTCTCCCTTTTTGCTCACTGTATGACCCTGTGTGCCATAAAATGCTGGAGGAACAGGGCATATGTGCACAGCGATGCAGCTGAGCAGGACCTGGCAGCAGTGGGAATGGGGTGTTGTCACATTTGTACCACTCTTCCCAATTTTTATATTGTTTGTTCATTAATACAGGAATTACATCTGGTTCCTCTGCACTCCACAGCAGTTCTGCCGTCTCATGTTTGTGCAGGTGAAGCGATTGCTTTAGCACAGGAAGGATGTGGATCTGTTGGAGTGAGGCCACAGAGATGATCCAAGGGCTGAAGCACCTTCTGTAACAGGACAGGATGACAAGAGTTGGGGTTGTTCAGCCTGGAGAAGAGAAGGCTGTGGGGAGACCTTCAAGGAGCCTCCCAGTGAAAGGGGCTACAGGAAAACTGTGGAGGAGCCCTTGAACAGGGAGTGCAGGGATAGGACAAAGGGGAAGCATTTTGAGCTGAAACGGGAGACTGAGATGAGTTCTTGGGAAGCAACCTGTTGCTGTGCAGGTGGAGAGGCCCTGGCCCAGGTTGCTCAGGGAAGCTGTCTGTCCCTTGCCTGGATGTGTTCAAGGCCAGGTTGGATGGGGATTGGAGCAACCTGACCCAGTGGGAGGTGTCCCTGCCCATGGCAGTGGGTTTAGAACTGGATGGAGTTCAAGATCCCTTCTGAGACAAATCATTCCACGATTCTACGCTGATGGCCAGCAGCACCCACAGAACAAGTGTCCAAATCCATGGTGAATCCTTCACATCTGCCAGATACAGGCTGTCCTCCTAACTAGACACCTCCACAAAATTAAGAACCAGGGTAGAGATTCTGCAGTGAGATTCACATGCAGGAAACATTAAAACCAGAATCCCACTCTGTGTAAAATGCCTCACATATATATATTGATATTTCAGGCTAAATATCTCATTTAGCCCTTTCCTGCAACTCTAAGTCACCTGGGAAGAACTAATTAGTCTCATTACCTCCAGTAGAGCCATCCTAAATGCTTACCTTAACAGTTGTGGGGCACATTCCTCAAACGTACGGCTTACTGACTCACTGAGATCCTACAAACATCTCACCACAGGGAGGGAACCAGAACTTGCTTTATCTGAAGGACCAAACTCAAAGCCACCACAGCGCTTTTCCAAACTTGCCAAACCGGGCATTCGGCAGCCGAGAGGAGCACCAGGGCATGCTCTTCGTTCTGAAAAGAACTGTAATAATGCAGCATATGCATTTTGCTTTCCTGTAGCTCATCCCGGATCCGTTTGCCCTGTCAGACAATGTTTAACTTTGAAGACCCGTGCAAAGTATACTGATCCCTTTTTCTACAAGGAAATATTACCTGTTACAGGAGATAGTGTTGAGGCTCAGCTAAAAGTCAGTGCTACTGAGAGCTGTTCCCAGGGTTCAGTGCTCCATCTGAGGGCATTTGGCACACAGAAGGTGCCATGCCACGGCTCCTTGTCACCTCTCTGCTGCCACGTAATGCTGGCTGCCAGCAGTTATCAGGATCTGAGAAAACAATCCTTTCGCCTTTCTCCTTACTTGGAGAAGAGGCAGCTGGCAGGGCTGCCTGTGGCCCAGGGTGAACAGGAAAGGGTGTGGTGGCAGCTGCCACATCGCATGAGCTGACCGGGTGTCCAGGCTGCAACCACTGCCAAGAGGTTTGTCCTCTCCCTGCAGACTTGTACCTGGCTGGAGTTGTCCAAATAACTTTCCCAAAGCTGTACAGTCACATAGTTAAAAGCAGAGGCTGGACTGGCTAAAGCCTTTTCTTGGAACTAGCCAGAGCCTAAAGCTAACACCATTTCTCCCTCATAAAGCTTTACAAACACCATTCCCCTTCTTTACTTCCCCATTCCCTCTGTATCTCTTCCATCTGCCCACATACTGAGCCCACCAGCTCCCCTGCAAGCCTGTTTCATGCTGCTATGGTCAGCAAACCAGTTGCACATTTGTCTGAAACACAGCTGCTATTCCAGGGGAATTTACCCTGCATTACACTGTCTCAGCACCTTCAGTTTGTCCGAAGCCAATTTATGCTTCAGGAGCAGCCCGTCTTTCACACATCCCACAAAGAATAGGTGCATTTGCTAATAGGAGGGCACACAGGAACCCTTTGAACTGAAGGAGTCGGGTGCAGCTGATGAGTAACTGCACACAGCTGCTGATGCAAAATTTTTTCAGCTCACTCTGTGCTCACAACTGGAATTGCTCCCTCCGTACTAATTCCTGATGTTTAATATTAGCCTTCTGGAGACACCCTCTGCTGTCATCTCTCAGGCATTCAGTGGGAACCCAAGGGAGGAGGTTCAGCTCTAAGGAATGCCATGTTTCCCTTGCATGTTTCCCTTGCAAATGCAGTAACTTAACTGTCTACGCCCCAAAGAACTATCAGGGAAAGTTTAAACTACTCTGTCAAGCTATTGTTCTTGGCTTATGTTTTCATCAAAGCTCTTTTTCTGGTCATGACTCATTTGTTGTTTTGTATACACTCACTCAGTTTGAAGAGATTTCTACCTCCTGCTTTGTCCACAGAGCAGCTGACACAGAAGTCGTGCTCATTGCATTTTTCTTTCCATTTGTAAGAAACAGGGTAAGAAAAAATAAGGTTACAAAGTTCAGCTTATAAACAGAGATCATGGCAACTCATTTATTGTATGAATTAGATGACTGCAACCAGAAAACCTGTAATATAATGCCTTGGCCTTGAAGAACAACATGCATACAAATACCCTCAGCCTAGAACACATGGCTTTCAAGTTTCCATGCCTATAGTTTCAAAGGGCTGTGTGATGAAGGTCCTAGAAGAAAGCCCAGGAGAAGAATAGCTGCCAGAAACAAGTTCGTAGAATGAGGCTGCATATGGCAGAAGACAAAGCTCTGCTCCTTCAGTTTCATTCAACAGAAAAGTACTAAGTAAATATCAAGGGATAAGCCACTGTGGGGCTCTACAGCAATAAAGGAGCAATTGCCTCTAGATTCAGAGGCTGTAGGGAACCAGAAAGTGAAGCAAAAACAGCATTACAGCACCTTACCCTGCCTCTCTGCTGTGAGCCCTTCCTAATCCAGACCTCAACCACTGCTAAACCTTCTTCCTCTTCTCTGAAGCATTTCCTCCTTCAGGCACATGGCTGTTGAGCCAGACCTTCTCTTTTGTTGGTCAGTAAGAACGTCTGCCTGATGTGACCCACCACAGGACACGCAATTGTTCCCAAGGCTCCCCCACCTCAGCAGGCACTTCAAGACTTAGAGCTGCCTTTTTACAGAGACCTGGCCCCTCACACCCCTGAGCCTGCCCTGGGCCCTGACCCATCACCTTGCATCCCTGAATCTGCTACAGGCCCTGATCCATCCCCTCACAACCCTGAGCCCGCCATGGGCCCATATCCCTCCCCTCGCACTCCCCTCTCCACTATGGACCCCGATCCCATCCCCTAACACCGAGCCAACTATGGGCCCTGATCCATCCCTTCACACCCCTGAGCCTGCCATGGTCCTGATCCCATCCCCTAACACACTGAACCCACTATGAGCCCTGACCCATCCCCTTGCACCCCTGAGCCTGCCATGGACCCTGACCGGTTTTCTCTCACGCCTGAGCCCGTCATGGGCCCTGATCCATCATCCCCTCACACCCTGAGCCCACTATGGGCCTCGATCCCATCCCCTTGCACACCTGAGCCGGCTACAGGTCCTGATCCATCCCCTTGCACTTCTGAGCCCCCTATTGGCCCTCGCCCGCTATGGGCCCTGATCCGTCCCCTCACACCCTGCGCCTGTCACGGGCCCTCACATGCCCCCTAAGCCCGCTGTGGGCCCTCATCCGCTCCCTGAGCCCGCTATGGGCCCGTTCCCAACCCCCGGTAACGGCGCCCCCGGGACCGCGCAGGCATCTGAATCGAGCACCGATGCTGCAGGCGGCGCGATCGATGAGGCGCCAGAGCTCTGCTACCGGGCCTGAGACTTTTAGGCTGGGCAGCCGAGCGCCGATGCCCCGCACCCCACCAACTTCACCAACCCCCCTCCTTCGCCCCCCCACCCCGTCCCTCCCCGGCGGTCGCGGCGGGCAGGCCGTAGAGCCGATCGCCGAGCGATTGGCCGCGCCTGGCGGGGCAGCCGCAGCGCGGGCGGCGGAGCCGTGGCAGGAAGCGGCGGGGCCGGGCCGGGCTGGCGGGCGCTTCTTGCCCTGCTCCCCTCCCTCCTTCCCTCCCGGGCGCCGCAGACGTGGCCCGCTGCCGCCGGCCGGCACCAGGTGGGAAGCTGCGCCTCTGACAGGCGGGTCCCGACCCCGGTAGCGGCGGGTTTGGGGCGAAAAAAGCACTTTTTGGTTGCTCTGGCGGGCAGGGGAGAGGGAGGGGATGGGGGTGAGTGTGTCTGAGGGGTTGGGAAGGGTAGGGGATGGTGGGCACTGGAGGGCGAAGAAAGGGGGAGCAGCTTCCCACCTGCTGGTGTTTTTATGGAGCTGACCCGACTTTTCTCGCCGTGGGAAGTTGGAGCTCCAGGACAGCAGCTGAGGCACCTCACAGGAACCTGTGCGCAGGAGGAGATGCCTCCACGGGGAGAGGGGGTGTGGAGAGAGGAGGGAAAGCAGCTGCGTGTCCTTCAGCTGCAAGCTAGAGACACAGCTCAGATAAACGGTGTTTGTCCACAAAGGTTACCTCTCGGATCTGTTTGTGAGTGAGTGATTTGAACGACGTTGGTGTTGGCCTGGTGAAATCGAAGCAAAAAGGGGAGTTCGGTTGCCGTCAGCTTTTTGAAAACTGTGTTGGGAGTAATTGCGTAGGTCTGGCTTTAGCGGATGTATCTGTCCTTTTAATGACATCAAGAAATGATTTGCTGTAGGTGCTGAATGTCATCTAGCAGTGCTCATACTTGCGTGGGAAGGAGAACGAAGGAGGACACTAGGCAAGTATAAAGCCCTTAAGAATGTTGGGTTTCATATATATGTATCTCTTTGTGTCTTGCCTACTCCTCCTCCCGGAGCATAAGCAGAGCTAATTCCCTAATTCTATGACTGTGATACTTTAGTAGCCACTGAGTAGCCCTGGTAGCTTCCAGGTTTTCCCTGGTCACTTACTCTGGGCAGCACTGAACAGCTTTGTGCTGGGTTTGCTGTCTGCAGCCAGGGCATTCTCTGAGCTGTGCTCCAGCAGCCGAGCGCTGATCGGGTAGGTGTGGGGAGTGCTTGAGCTCTGTGCACAGTCTGGTGGCAGCTGCTGTGTTTGTTTAAAAACAGCCAAACAGGCGATGCTGGTGTGGCCTCCCTGCGTGCTGGATCCTTCTCACAGGATGATGTACCCAGGCCATGAGAGAGCAGGGCTCGGCTTCACTCTCTGACCAAAAGGGTTTCAAATCCGCAATTTACAGTGCTTGTGTTTGGGTGAGGATAAGTGGGCTCTAATCTCTTCTCCAAAGTCTGCTTACATGTTTTCAGCAAGTGTTTTCAACAGATGTCTAAGATGCTACAGAGCTTGGAGTGATGTGGCTTGTTTTGCTTGTGGTCATTAGTTCAGTGTATTTTGTACCAGATTTACTAGAGCTCGTGTTGGTATTTCTACATTGGTAAGAGATTGCTCGTGGAGAGAACCATAGAACCATGCTTGTTCCTCTCTGTTTATTCCTTTAAAACTTCTGGCAGCTAGTTAGCTATGAGTTCTCAGGGAGGAAAGTGACAATATTAGGACTGTTTTAAATACAAATACCTCCTCACAAGCTCTCTTAACACCGAATTTTATACAAATGTCTGACAGCTTAGTTATTTTGTGCATTTACAGTGAGGCTTCAAACTGTTCATATCTGAGTCAGTGTATCATTTTTTCAGGCTTTGTCAAATCAAGATTTCTTATTTACCCTATAACTCATCATATAACTTCCTCTGGCATCTGATTTGAGGAAAACTTGAGCTCAGTTGTTTCCATCTTCCTTCCCCAACGTGAGAGTTTTCAGATTGCAAACTAATTTGTCTATGTATTACTCATAGTGATTCTTGTATGTACTTCCCATTCACTTTACATTCATTAATTATCAGTTAGAAAGGCTCTTTGCAAATCAAAACTTTTAAAGATGAGGTATTTCTACCTATGTGCACCCTAAATATGGATCTTGTATTGACTGGCTTTTGCTGCTGACTTTATTTCTCATCATACACTGCAGGATGGGGTGATCTTTCAACAGAACTGGGCTCTGTCCCTTCTCAGCTGCCTTCTCTGTACGAGAAACCCATTTGTCTCTCGCTGACCTGGAGTTAGCGGGGCTGACATGGGAGTTCAGGAAGCCCTGTGGCCAGGGAGCAGAAGGACAGCAGTGGCAGGGAAGTTTGCTGTGCAAAGGGTGAGGCTGGTGAGTTTGGAGCAGAAACATAGGCTGGTAGCTTTCTCCATTTACAGTTTTTTTTTCCAGTTTGTTTAATAGCCTTGGGAAATGCTGCAATGTTCAGGTTATGGGAAATGGCAGGAGAGGAGGTGTTCATTAAATACTTTCAGTTGTATTTATATGTTGATTTTACTGGGGAAGAACAATGTTAGCATCTGAGCTTAATGCTTTTAAATAGGAAACAGCTCTTCTAAGAGAGAGTTCAGATTCTTTTCATAGAACCTCTCTATGGCTCAGTCACAGCATTTATAGCAAACTTGAATTTGAATAGAAGTGCAACAATGGTATCAAAAGTGTTCAAGAAATACACTTGTACAAAAGTGTATTTCAGCTTTTTTTATTAGATGTACTTTTACCCAACAGGGAAAATAATCTAACCAGTAAACCCAAAAGACTGGTTTATTTTATACTTACTATTTTCAAACTACTTCCTTATTTGAAGGCCATTGATTAAACCGGAATGATTTGATTGCCTTTGGCATAGTGCTGTGTAATAAACATTATGCAATTGCATTGTGCCTGCTTGTTCATTTGTTTTTTCAAGGGTAGCTCAGTGAGTTTCCCGGATAGTGTCTTCTTATCACTCTCTGAAATCATAGTGGTAGGTTTGTTTCAATGTATTGAGTGAAAGATATTTTAGAAAGCATCAAATGAATAAATCTAGGGTTCCTTAGATAGTTTGAGTGAAAAGAAGGAAATCTATCTTCCTGGTTTTGCGTAGGTAGCACATGTTCTGACTTTTCGTTTTGACCTGCTGGCTGTATTGCAGCACACAGAGCATGGTTGTAGCGTGCACCACTTGAAATCATCACTAGTATTACATGCTTGGAACTATAATCTATGTGAACCTCAGCTCCTAATTAATGAGGAGGAAAGTTGAAATAGAAATTAAGGCAAATTAATTGGGTGTGGTCATCTGTCTCCTGTGCTACTGAAGGATGTTGGAAATCTGAGTGCCCTCCTAGTTATTTATGATATTGTGGCAATTCCTGTTCAATCTTTATCAAGTCCCATTTCACTGTGTTAAAAAGCAATACTTCTAATGTGATGTGTTGTCTTTATTCTGTCAAACTATATTCTGAGTATTTAGATGTTGCTTCCTGTTGGAAATGTGTATTTGTAAAGATCAGTAGGTTTTGCTCTCAGACTGAAGAAGCCTGGAGTACTGCTAGCATTTCATTTTCTAAAAGAGGTCATATAAGGTAACTCAGAGAGATTTCTGAAATTGGGTTGTCTAGGTGGCTTGGGTGAGCTTGTTCTTATGGAGGATGGGAAAGAACACATTTGATTTGGGCAGTTTGAAAGTTTTCTTGTTTGTTTACTCATCTTTGTGTTTGTGTTGTCTTGCAGAACTTTCCCTTTGTGTAGAAATTGGTAGTTTAATTTGTAAGGGCAGGGAAATTTCAAATTTAATATAGGGAGCTTACAAAACAAGTTTGTCTGAGTTCTTAATGAAGTAAGCACTTATGCCCTTGAACAGGTAATAGCTTGATGTTGATGTAATTACTGTTTTTTCCCCACCCTGAATATTAGGTCCAAATGGACTCTGGTTTATTTCAAATTTAATGAAACCAATAGTTATGTGGGAACGTACAGTTGCATGCTTTCCTGCTTAGCTTCCAAAGACTTTCAAATAAGGACACTCACAGTTTGTTTGACATATTAATTTCAGTCTGTCCTTCTGAACGTAAGTGTAATTAGGCATGGTTGGATATGGGGGCTAGCTGGGCATGGCTAGAGAATATAGCTCGTTTGGGTCAACTGATCTTCACCTGGTTGCCGTTAAAGTTTTGAACTGATGCTTCCCCTCATTTGCACCTTCTCCTTGCTGTCACTAATTAAGATACTGGATTATCTGAGCGACCATGTAATCCCTCCAAAGAAGGGCAAAAATACTTGGTGTGTTGTGTTCTCAGGCCTCGGTGACTTTGGTGTGGTACAGGCAGCACTCATACTATGTTATGCTGTCTCTGGGGAGAGAGGGGAGAGCTGCTTGTACTTCACCTCAGAAGTTGTCACCTTAAGAGCATAGATGTTAGCGCTGAAGTTCTGGATAAAGTCCTGTCTAGGACGCTCTGTACTACCTACTACATCTCCCTGTAGCCTGAAATGGGGTTTGTTTTGGGGTTGGTTTGTTGGTTTTTTCCCACAAGCTGCTCTCCAGAGTTGCTGGGATGCAGAACGGGACAGATGTTCTGTTCCTGAGTAACTGCTTTTCAGCACTGGGGGGAATGAATCTTGCATGTAGTGTGTGTATTTTGCGTAGGGTAAGCAGCTTAGGATGAAAGGTGTGATGACTACCAGATCCTATCATCCTTTTACGAGCAGGATGTCTTTATTAGATTGGAATTGATGCATGTGTGCCAAATTCTGTGCATGGTGAGTCTGCTTCTGGATAGATGCAAGTGGTACGCTCACTTCCTTCATTAACACACTTTTGGTTTTCTTTAATTTTAAACAAGCAGTCTGTGATTCCGTTGCACAGAATCTGGCATAAAATTGAGCAGATTTATTTAGGGTTGCCCTTGAACGTTGCAAGTGTTTAAGCCAGATTTACAAGAATATAGTCACCGATGATTCATGTTGAGATGATGTTTTTCTTCCTTGTAATGGAACATATGGGAATGTGTAGCATATGGTACTGCTGAAAATTGTTAAACGCCAAGCACTGGTTTATTACACAGCAAGAAGAGTTTGGATTTTTAGTCTAACGCTGAGCAGAAAGCTTTGTAAACAGCTCCGGCTGCTGATTTGTATTGGATGCGCCTCTGTGTTGTAGTGGTGAGGTTTCAAAGAATTCCTTTAAATCAAAACAGCATTCCTTCAAAAGTGGAGTGGAGTGAATGTATGAACTCGCTGGATGTTTCACTAAAGGGGATGGGATTTCTTTCCAGAGGCTGGCTGACGCAGCTGTGCATGCTCTGCATGGCAGCTCTCTGTGACAGCTCACCCAGCCTTTAGCCACCAAGGGGGTGTTTACCTCCCTGTGGTTCAGGCTCACTCTGTGGGATGACAGCTTAAAAACTGGAGTCCTGCCTTTAGCCACCAAGGGGGTATTTACCTGCTGTAAATACATTGTTTTCTTTCAGTCTTACTTCCCAAAACATCTTCCCGCTGTGTGTTGGGGTTTTCTGTCTCTGTGTGACTCCCGGAGGGTGTTTTTGGCGAGGTGGATGGAGGAAGAAAGTTACACCTTGGCCCTTCTTGCACACAGGGGAAAGTGCTGAAGCGCAGTTACAGAATGTGTAAATTCAGTCATCTGCTTCCCTGTGCTCTCCTGCCTTCCTTAACGATTTGTCTCTGAGGTGATTGTAAACTCTTCAGAGCAGACATCTCTTCTGCTGCAGCTTCGCAGGTCTTGCTGCAGTATAACCAGGGGTCACAGGTGCTGTAGGAATGGAGGTAATAGTTGGTTCTAAGAGTACATTGATTAAGCTTTTTTCAAGAGTGATTTATGCAATATGCAGGAACTTTCATTTAAAGCATGTTTAAATGGTGTTTGCATTTGTCAGTTTTTTCTAATGAAAAATGACTCAATCTATTTGTACACATTCAAGTTCTGGTTAGAATGGACTTTCAGCCAAATTCAGCACTGCTTTTGCTAGGTCAAAGGAACAGAGTATCTGTAAGAAACAATATAGCTGCTCTCACAACTTTGAGAATGTTTTGCATTAAAACCAGATGAGTCTTATTTACTTCTTACTTGGTTTATGACAATCTGCCTGTCAGCTCAGGGTTTCTTATGTGTTTCTGCTTATTTTGGCTGGTTCAAATAAAGTTTAAGTATGCTGTGTCCTTAAGGGGGAAAAAAGAGCAAAAAAAAAACCCCAAAAAACTTGACATCATTAAAACTGATGTTATTTAATAAAAGGAAGTAGTATCTCTCGTTGAGGGAATTAACTAATGACCTCTTGCTGCCATCGCCTTCAGGATCTTAGATCCTCCCTTCGCTTGCCTCATTCTTAGTCATAGATTTGGAAAAGGAAAACAGGCTTTTTTCCCCTCCCAGCTCTTAAGCAATTTCTCAACTTCAGATGAACTGATCATTGACCTAAAGTGTGTGAGTAAATTGAAGTCAAGAAAATACTCCCTTTCCTCTTGCAGAATGTACTACTGTTGTTAAAACTGACTGAGAACGTCAATTAGCTCCAGTTCCTAGTTCTGAGCTGCACACAGGCTATTTTAAACTGAGTATTTGCCTCAAATGTGTTTTAATTTATAACATTTTTAATCTTAACCATTGGTTGTGGTTTCAGTTTTAACTCTAAGCCTCTTTCAAAAGAGAGGAAAAACATTTCTTATCTGGAAAGTATGCAAGTGGCAGAGCAGATAAGATAATTGAGACCTAAATGTGAGCTGGGATGGAAACAGTCTCTGTTAAGAGTCAGGTCTCATCCGCTTTGCCACAGTCAGGCGGTGCTTTAATGCATACTAATGCCATGCGCTTTGTCATCCTGGGGACAGCGAAGGGAATTTTCACTCCACTGCTGCTTTTGCATTAAGAGATGAGAACCTTCAGCTGAAGCATTAGAGGCTCGTAGTCAGGAGCCTGATGTTCATTTGGGAACATAGGCAGGAATCTCATATTCATTTGGGGCCCGGACAGCCAAAAATAGGAGGATTTTATGGCTCTTCTGGCTGTAATCACATCTGCCTCCTGAAGTAAGGAGCAGAAATAAAAGCCATTCTGACTTATTCCACTCAGGCAGTTGCTTCTCAAAATTGCTTGTGTACATTTCTGCGTGGTGTTTCTCTTTGGAGGATTCCTATAAAAGAGAACAAGCTTTCCATCTCTTCCTGTAGAGGAAAAGCTCCTGTTATGATTTTGTTCGGCACTTGGTGATGGCCCAGGTGAGAGAGAGATGGTAGTGCAGGTATCTAAAGTCAAAGTAAGTGAGTAACTACTGGCATAACTTCTTACTACACAAATTCTTATCTTTACTTTGTTTATTTTGACTCTACTTTTGCAGTTTTCAACTGTGTATTCTAGGGGTGCCTTACCATAAAGTACGTAATTCCAAATGGAGTTGGACTCTGAGGCAAACATGAGAGGCTTTTTTGTTCAGAAGTCAGTATTTGGCTTAGTTATTTTCCTGCAGGAAATGTAGTCTAGGAATTAGAGCTGCTGCAGGCGTTGGAAGCTGTAATCCAGAAGAGGACCTTGTTCTTTGTATGTTCACCATATGGACACAGCATGAAATATACCTGGCCAAAAAGAGCAGAGTGGCAGAAATAGAGTGGCAGAAATTGCAAGTAAATGTATGATACACAACAGGAGCTGTTCAGATCTGGAAAGCTGGCTGAATATTAACTTGGACAAGTGCTCCAAATCTCAAGTGTTTTGGAGACCTGTTCTGTGCTTTAGGCTCCAGCTCTGTGTTATAAAGCAATTTCTGACCATGGCCATTTAGTGCCTTATAGTAAAGGACCAGAAGGTTACTGACTAAGGCTTGTTTATTTTCTTTTTCCTGGCTGCCTGAGTATTTTAGGACAACTTTGTTTATATTTTTGAGCAGTCTTACTGTTTCTTGATATGCTCAACCCAGAGCGGCAAGTGGTGGTCAACTGAGATTGTGACCTGACCTGTTATGCACCTTGTGCTGGATCCAGGCTCTAGGGACATCCTGAGAAGCAGAGGGACAAGAAGCCCAGTGTACTGACATGTGAGCTGGTGACTGAAGCCCCAGGCTACCACTGCAGCTCTGCTGGTGTTTAAGGTCAACTCCTTGCAAATATTTTAGGAAGGCTTATATTCAAATGCTGTTCATAAGACCAGACTAATTTCTTCCTTCATAATGATGGCCTTTTGGCTGATGATAGGGCTGGAATCTGGAAGATCTGGATTCTGTGTGCCACTAGTCAGCTGTGTATCCACAGGGAAGTCGTTTGCTAGCTTTGTGCCTTGGTTTTTTATCTGTATTTAAATGGAGAAAAAAATAGGTGACTAATCCCAGCCTCACAAGGCTCTGAGAGCACAGTTAGTAGCCTCACTCTGTGAGATCTTTGGAAAACACCATAGGAATGTTCAAGGAGGCTTATTATGGCTAAGGCCCTCGCAATGAGAGAACTGGTTAAGCCTGGGTTATTGTTAGGCCATTCATTAAGGAGTCCTAATAGCTGAAACTATGATAGGAGCAGTTCCTGGCTTCACCTTCAATTACCCAGGGTAGATAAAGGCTGTGCAGTACTGGAGCGCTGCAGCGATCTGGAGTAGAACTGGAGCATATGCATTAATGTTTGAGTCCGCCTTGAGCGCTTCGTTTCTATTTCACGGCTGGTTTTGCATGCAGGTCATGCTGTAGCCTAAGTGAATTTCAGCCGTTTAACATCATGATGATTACTTATTCTGCCAGTACTGAGCCCTTAGCACGTTCTTGCTGGAAGAAATACTATATGTTCAGATGAATTTTTCCTGTGTATCTGCCTAACTCTTTTAATCTCCCACTTTGCAAATTGAACAAAACATAAAAAAGAGGTATTAGGCAACAGAAATTTTAGTACTTAGTATTACAAGGTGTAAACCGAATATTAAAAGCCTCTTAAGGTTTGGCAGTCTTCAAGCTCCGGTGCTGTTTAATCTTTTTATCAATGATATTGGCAGTGAGATTGAGTGCGCCCTCAGCAAGTTTGCAGGTGATACCAGGCTGAGAGGTGTAGTTGCCCCACCAGAAGGACGGGATGTCATCCAGAGGGACCTGGACAAGCTGGAGAAGTGGGGCTGTGAGAACCTCATGAGCTTCAACAGGGCCAAGTGCAAAGTTCTGCACCTGTGTCAGGGCAATCCCCATTTTTGCTACACAGTGGGGCATGACGTGATTGAGAGCTGCTCTGAAGAAGGACTTGGGAGTGCTGGTCAATGAGAAGCTCAACATGAGCTGGCAGTGTGCACTCACAGCCCAGAAAGCCAACCATATCCTGGGCTGCATCAAGAGAAGCATGGCCAGCGGGTTGAGGGAAGTGATTCTGCCTCTCTTTTCCTCTCTTGCGAGACATCATCTGGAGTACTGTATCCATTTCTGGAATCCTCAACATAAGAAGGAGATGGAGTTGTTGGAACAGGTCCAGAGGAGGGCTACAAGGATGATCTGAGGGCTGGAGCACCTTCCGTATGAGGACAGACTGAGAGAATTGGGTGTGCTCAGCCTGGAGAGGAGAAAGCTTCAAGGAGATCTTATAGCGACCTTCCAGTACCTGAGGGGGCTACAAAAAAGCTGGAGAGGGACTATTTGTAAAGGCTTGTGGTGATAGGACAAGGAGGAATATAAACTGGAGAAGGGCAGATTTAGACTAGACATTAGGGAGAATTTCTTCACTATGAGAGTGGTGAGGCCCTGGAACCAGTTTCCAAGATAACCTGTGGCTGCCCCATCCCTGGAGATGTTCACGGCCTGGTTGTATGGCGCCTTGGGCAGCCTGATCCAGTGGGATGTCCCTGCCCATGGCAGGGGGGTTGGAACTAGATGATCTTTAAGGTCCCTCCCAACCCTAACTATTCTATGATTCTATAATTCTAAGCTCAGGGTGTGTTTTGACAGCCTGTGGAACTATTTTTGTGAATGCTTATGTTGTAGTTTCCAAAAATTCATTTGATAGCATGTTTATAAAATATCTGTCAGAATTTTATCCCTTCTGGCCAGCATTATAATAAGCAAATAAGCAAGAAAAGGAGAAACCCCTTTTTTTGAAGGACTAAATATCAGATTTTCTCCAAAATAAAATAATCTTGTCAGTCTTTAGCAATGATGTCTTATTAAACTTAATAATGTCCTTAGAATTCAGCGGTGCCACACTCACGTGTATATATAAGTCAAGATACTACCTTGACAGCTGAGGCCTAAATCCAGACATTTTTATTTGTTTTTTTGAGTTTCATCTCTTTGTGATTATATATGAAGGATGTTTTTCTGTGTCTTAACAGATTTGCAGTGTATTGACTGAGAGAAAAATACAAACTCGTTGCTGTTGAAACACAGGGCTTGAGGAGGTAGGGGTCAGGGGGCTGGGAACAGGAAATTGGTTGTGAGTTTTAAGTCACGAGTCTGTAAATTTACATGAATTCTAAGCTGGTGTTACTGCTGAACTAAACCCAGCTCTTACTCTAGTCTTTCCTCTCTCCCACCAAGGAGTGTTGGCACAAACGTTTGTGCTACTGGAGTGAGATAGAGCTGCAAAGTAAACATACTGGGGGGAAAAAATATATCAAACAATCCCCCATATCACTGTTGAGTTTAAGTTAATGATTAAATCCGTGAGTTTCACTTTCTGTTTCTTGTGCATTAACTAAGTTGGACAGCTTTTGTGTAGTCTTGGGCTGCGAACTGGAGGAGTATACTTGAATCAGAATTAACATGCCCTCCTTTCACCATATTTTACCTTATTTACGAAGCACTTTTTCAAGAACCCCAAATTCAGTGTTTATATTTACATTCAGTGCTTTGTAAGTGCTGCATTTTTTTAAGAAAGGGGGTTTGTGTTCAGATAGGTGATATAAACAAGGAGTTCAAACAGACTTTGAAAGTCTGACTTATTTTGCTGCATGTTAGTTGTTCAGGGGTTTATAGCATATGTAAAAAAGTATCTGTGCCTCAAGAAGTGGGGAACACCTCAAGGAGCACGCTGGCCTTGCCAGCACCAAGAATGTTGCCTGAAAGATGATGATGCATAAGGAAACAGGTGCTGCCAAGCACAAAGTTTTATTTCATACTCAGGTATACAGTGGCTGTTTAAAACATCAGTTTCTGGCACCTTGTGACGGGAATAATGGGAAAGCAAAAAGTTATGCCTTAAGTCCTCTGTGTTCATGAAGCATGAGAAATACTTGCAGTATGTAACCGAGAGCCGAAGATTAGGAAAGGATGTGCCAATGCATCTTCATTTTCTTCAAATAAACTCTGTTTAATTGATACAAATTAGAAAATTTTCTGTTCGTTTGCTTTTTTCTTTAGGAAGACCTCTAGTTTAGGTAAGCAGCACAGCACAGGTGAATGTGTAAAGGGTAAAATGCTTCCATTGAAGGGTTCTGGCAGCACGGCCTCCCCATCCAAAGAGCATTTTCAGCTGCTGTCAGTGACGATGTGGGTGAGCGTCTCAAGGGTGTATGGAGAGGAAGTAGAAGAGCTTTCGTGTTTATGATAATCTCTACCTTCCCAGTTGCCTTAAAGGAAAGGGCAGCTTAATTTGTGGCATCATTCGTAAATTAAGAACCACTTCAATGTTGAGCTGAACACTGAGTGTCTGGCTGGAACTCCCTCTGTATCCCATGCTTTTGTATTCCTGCATCTAGAAAGTTGTGTAGGAGATGGTAAGATTGTGTATGTGAAGAGTAATCACTCTCATCTTGGGTGCCTGGCAGAAGGAACTTCCTAGTCAGACTGCTAACATCACAGAACCGCAAGCGTTTGCTGCTGCTATTAGTGGAAGGGGGATGTAGGGCGGCATCAACCTTCCCCGACCAAGGGCTGAGTTAAGAAAACTGTTGCAGAGCTTCAGTTGTTCTAAGGAAACAGATGTCTGTCCTTCCAGTCACCAGCACTCTGTCCTGCTTGGGGGCAAGCAGCTAGAAGGAATGTAGTGGCTGGTTTGTCTTGTTTTTTAAAAAATAGGATATTTTAAAACAGGCTTTTTGTACTTTAGTGGTTGGTTGCCTGGTGGCTGGGGAGCTGCATGTGCAGGCAATAGGGAAGATTTTGGTTCCTGTTTGGGTCTGCAGCCCACTCTGCCCAGGCTGCTGTGCCCAAGAAGTCACATTCCCTCTGGAGCAGGGTTAATATCACCTGGAGCCATCTCCTGCGTCTTCGTTGGTTGTCTTGATGTCAGGGCATCATACCTGTCCTGTGATTTTATTCTGTCTCTTCTCAATGGAAAATCTGTATGCAGTAAAGAGGGATTTGAATGGTTGGACTCAGTGGGTCTCTTCCAACCTGGTGATTCTATGATTCCATGATTCAATGATTTTCTGCTCATGTTTTTGTGTGTGCTGCTTCTGTGAGAGAGGGCAGCTCAGAGAACGCAGTGCCTTTCTGCTGGAAGCTTGCAATGATTTTGGAAGGTCTTTGCTCTTGTCTGATACTCTGATGCCTAGGACTGCCTTTTGAGTAGCATGTTTGCACAATTGATTTTTACATTATCCTAGATTTTCTTCGGGTTTTTTTCCCTCCCCACTGCCCATTAACGCTCTCCTCCATTTTAATGTTTTATGTAAAAAAAAAAAAAAAAGAAAATCAGACACGCTTAAAATGTTGTGTTCTCCTTAAAATGTTGCATGTTTGGGGGGGTTGATCCCTGTATTGACGTAGCAGCAAGGTAGGTGAATGCACTGGTGATCTGCAGTGAGATTTGAAACAAAAATTAATAAGACATTTAAGTGGAGGGAGCAAACCTCAGAAATGAAAATTGCTTTTCTATTATATGACCAATCGAAATATTTTGGCATTAAAAGCAAAATTGAAGTTGAGTAAATTGATTTCTTTTGAACCACATGTGCCAAGAGCTTATTTTATGTAATTACTGGGGCGTGGCTTTACATTCTGGGCAGGACTTTGTGGCTTGTTGCCATCAGGTTTGACTTCTGATGTTGCAATGAAGAAGGAAGTGAGTGTGCGTGTGCTCGGGGAGGGGGAGAATGAAGCACTTCTGCCTGGCCGCATAAGGTGGGAATTGCAGCTGGCCGGTTATTTTTAGCATCTCTTTCTCTCGTTGTGAATGTGAATCTCTTTTTCTTTTTAATCAGAATATGTGGTAAATGAAGGTGTCGGTTATTGTTCTGAAGATTTTTTTTCATAGCAAAATGTTCTAAAAATAGACCACTTCTTTACCCTAATTTTATTAATGAAAACTTCAAGTCTCTTTAAACCTCCAGCAGTACAGGACTGAGTGTGATGCATTTCGCAAGTGTCTGTATCTGCTGCTGATTTTTGCAATTGTGCATCCATAGCTGAGAGTATAAGTAGGGCTTGGAAGGAAAGGTGTGAGATCTTACAGATCAGTACTGAAAGAAGCTACAGGAAAGCTGGGGAGGGGCTCTTGATCAGGGATTGCAGGGATAGGACGAGGGGAAATGGTTTTAAGCTGAAAGAGGGGAGGTTGAGATGAGATATTAGGAAGAAATGTTTTCCTGCGAGGGTGGTGAGGCCCTAGCCCAGGTTGCCCAGGAAGTCTTGGCTACTCTATCCATGGAGGTTTTTCAAGGCCAGGTTGGATGGGGCTTTGAGCAGCCTGATTGTGAGGCGCCTCTGCCTGTGTGGCAGGGGATTGGAACTGGCTGGGCTTTAAGGTCTCTTCCAACCCAAACCATTCCACAATCAGGGTCTGTTGCTGGAGAAATACAGGAGACTAATTAAAGGAATAAAAGAAAAAAAGTAAAAATAGTCGATCTAATTGTGCTCCCTCCTCGTGAAAACATATAACAATGTGGTTGTAAGGACTTTTTCATGGGTAGGAGGGAGAGGCAGAAGATACCATCAATTTCCATCAGTGTGTTTTCCAGTCACTTGCTGTAGTAGTGATTCGTTTTTGTTGGGTTGCTCATCCTTGCCTGAAGAGAGACATATAGAATGTTTCCATTTTAAACTCCTCAACATAATGGATGAATAAACTAACCCTTCCTGTGTTGATTTTTGCCACAGTGGGTGATCTTTCCTTCCTGGGATCATCTGTTCTGCTGCACTTGCCAAAAATATCCCGCATCTGAAAGCTCTTGGTGTGCTATCAGAACACCAGTGGAAGAAAATGTTATAACCATTTTGCTTTGGGGTTACTGATCTTAAAATGCACTTGTTAAAAATAACAAGTTTTCTAAACATACACAGTGATGTTTTCCTGGCTCCCTGCCTCTTCTCCCCATACTGGATGCTGTTAAAGGCTGCCAAAACTCAGCAGTCCCAAAGTCAAGTGCATAGCCATGTGCATTTGCTGCAGTATTAATAGTGTTTATTCCATGCTTTCTTAGAGAAAATTAAAGAAGTTTTTCATAGATGGAAACCCTTGCCTGCCACAGTAAGTGCCCTGCAAGCAGCAGGAGTAGTGCACACATGCTTCATCTGCACCAGGCAGTATTATTCTTCATCCTCCAGTAACAAGGAGAGAGCCTGGGGATCCGGAGTTGTTTCCTTGTCCTTGGCTGGACTGCAGCTGCACACATGGTGGTGTGCCCTGTGTGAGGAGTAGCTGTGAAATGATCAACTTATCTCGGAAAGGCCAGTAAACAGCACTCGGAGTTTAAGTACAGTCCGTATCTGCTGACCCGTCACAACTGCTCTTCAAACCAATAAGGATCAGAAGATATGAAAAGCTCTCTGTGTGCAGGGAAGGTACCCTTCTGTAATTTGGAGAGTGAAGGAACAGAGGTAGGTACGGCTCATATAACCTTTAAGTGTGGTGCTGCCACACTGGGGTAACAGGGCATGTAGTTTCTGTCCTCATTTACTCTTAAACAATGTGTTTTGAAATTGTTTTGATACTGCTTTAAACTTATTGTTCTCTATAACTACCTGAAAGGAGATTGTAGAGAGGAGGGAGCTGGCCTCATCTCCCAAGTGACAGGGGACAGGACAAGGGGGAATGGCCTCAAGCTCACCCAGGGGAGGTTCAGGCTGGACATCAGAAAGAAATTTTTACAGAAAGGGTCATTGGGCACTGGAACAGGCTGCCCAGGGAAGTGGCTGAGTTGCCATCCCTGAAGGTATTTAAAAGATGGGTGGATGAGGTGCTCAGGGACATGGATTAGTGCTTGATAGGAATGGTTGGACTCGATGATCCTGGAGGTCTTTTCCAACCTAGTGATTCTGTAAACTGTCTCATGCAGACTCAGTTTGGCCTTGAAAGTCAGAAGGCTTATAGTCAGAAGGTTTATAGTCTAGAGCAGGGTTTCCTCTGTCAGCAGGGCAAGTGTATTCTTGGTGTCAAATCATCATTCATGGATCTTGAAGGATCTGGTGCTCTTGCTGTATTTTTCTTTCTCCGAAGACCATTTCCTTCATGGAGTTCCTGTTAGGCTCAGTCTGCTTTTGCAAACAGGTTCACAGTGGCTCTTTCACATTTTCTATTTAGGAAGCTTCATTGAAGTCTACAGTGTCTGATATTAAATAAGGAAGACTTGATGGTGAACGCTTTCAATTACTGGCTGGATAAAGCAGCCCTGGAATGAAGTGCAGGGCTAGGAGGCATCTCAAGGCCAGTAGAGGTAGAAGGATATGTGACAGTAGCTAAATCCCTTGTAGCTTTTCCAGAATCTTTATATAGTGATCTGGGCATATTCCACTGTTTTCAGAACCAGCTTTAAAAATCTATTCGCCTTCTTAAATTGTGTGCCAAATGATACATTTACTGAATTGAATCAAAAAACCTCTAGCGGTTAAAACGGCAATATTGAACCTATCTGTAAGACTGCCAGATTTATCTGCTGAAGGGTGTAGCTTACAGCAGGTAGTTCAGAAGCTCTGCTGTCTGTGTTGGGACTGTCTAAAACCCAGATTCCAAACTCCCAAAATTTCCAAAGACAAATCCATGCCAGAAAACAAACACTATTTTGCAGTGGATTGGGTTTGAATATTTTCTGGGCATTGGAACATTTTCTGGCATGCAGGTAGTTTTAATTATAATGTGTTTTAATTAGCTGGCAAAAATGTGCTTCAGCTGAATTCAGTGCACTTCTCTTTGTGCTGGTCATTCTCGTTCCTTGTCCTTTAAGTGCTTGTTCTCAGTCTGTCTGTTTTTGAAGATAGCACAGCCTTTTGAAGGACACTTTAGTTTCTGTGTGGCCTTTAAAATCTACCAGGTTTGTTTAGTATTTGTTTTGGGTTACCCTTTGAGATTTACAGGGCCTTTTGTGTTTGTTTTGACGGCTAATTTATCTCACTTACTGAGAAAGTCCAGTGTCTTCTGACTGTGGCTTGTAGAATGGGAGGATTAGGATGCTCTCAGAGCCTGTGTTTGAAGTGCTGCAGGGTGAGCATTTAGATTCTTTTTCTCTTAATCTTTGTGTTGAATATATGTTTGCAGGGGCTGTAAAATGAGTGCAGTGATAGAAATGAAATAAATGGTTAAATGTCTTAGTCATTCAGACATGAAATGGTTCTGCTGCTTGTACTTCCCTTGGTGCTTCTAGGGTATTGGCCCATCTTTGATGACAAAATACTCCTGTAGTTCTGCTCTTGCGTAGCAGTGGAGCTTCCTCTGCTCAGCTCATGTATGAAATTTTAAGCTTGGTACTGACCTTTCAGTTACAGATTTGGAAACTGGTTTACACTCTGCTGACACAAATGGGACTGCTCGTATTTACAGTATAGTCACTGGTTAACGGAGACACATGGCAAGCTGTGGGATGATTGTCAGCCGTGTTTTTCTTGACATACCATGGAAATGGTTCCGTCTTCCTGAGTAACACTCATACAGCAATAATGCACATGAATTTTTTTTTTAAAACACTATTTTAAAATGCCAATGCGTATATTCAGCTCATATTCATAACAGAGATAGGAATGATGCAGTGCAGAGTTGGTGGTCTTTAAAGTGAAGAAATTGTGCAAAGGTACTTCAGGAGTACTTCTAAGAAGCATTTTGGAGCTGTCCATGCTCTACATCCATATAGCAGGGTTGCTGCATCATACTTGGTGGAAAAGGCCAGTTTAAACCTACGTATTGGCCCAATATCAGCACAAATGAAAATATTTGAATCCTCCCTTTTTCCAGACTAGGTGAATTTGGAGCTGTAGTGTAAGATTCCTGATGCCTTTTAGTGTGATTTAGCCTGGAATTATGGATATGCACTGTCGTATTGAAAGCAGTTTAATGCTGAACTATTTCTGCATCCTGTAAGGGCACCTCAGAGATGCTCTGCTTCTTGAGCAATCAGCTGAAAATCAAGCTGGGGCAACTAGATCACTGCATGGGTTCTGCTGGTGTTCTTCAGGTGGAACTTCTGGAGTTGCCTGACTTTGTGTGCCCAGCAGCCCTTGCTGTTTGGAGATACTGCTGCATCTTCAGCTTTCTTGGGTCTGTAGGCATAGGTTTCCCCATCTAATGCACTTTTCTGTTGCTTCAGGGAACTTGGATTTGTGGTTTTTGGAAAGCGGGAAGGACCTGGGTTTTGAATGGATTTACATATATGGAAGTTTTGGTTATAATATTCAGATTCTGCATCTTCATCTCATCTGTGTAGCACTGATTGCAGCTAGAAACAAGATATTTGGTGTATTTTTTATATTGATACAGTGAATCTTTGTCAGTGGTTCTCCATAGTAGCTGCCCTTCCTAGTTCACCCCAATGGGATAAGGTGTTGCTGGTTTGAGGTGGATTTAAGTTCACCCCATCTGTGGGTGAGGATGTAACATTCAGGTATTCAAAAGTGAGGTGGAATTTCTCTTTTGTCCTACTGGATTTTTATCAAGAGTCCCGGTAACTCAAGAAGGCCATCGTGTACTCTCTGAAGGTGAGACTTCTACTGTTCAGTAATTCTAGGAGCCCGAGGGCTTATCTGGGAGCGTTACTAGTTTGCTGCTCGCACACAAATGTTTGAGCTCTCATTATCAGATTAGGAGTCAAAACCAGAAATGTGTCATAGCTTGAAGTACGCAACTCATGCTCCAACATTGTATGAACTGTCATAGAAATCCTGTGTCCTCCCAGCTTCCTTGCAGCTGTATTGATCATGAAGTAAAAATGTTGAAATTGGTCAAAATAATATAAAATAGCTTCATGAAGGTTTGACTTGGATCTTGAATTTGTGCCTAGCAAGAAACTTGTCTCTTCATCACCTACTGTAGTAAAAACTAATCCTCTTTTTTTCAGGGAAGCTGTATTACTTTGTTGAAAGGTCATGTGGTAATTTGACCTGACTTTTAAAATCCATATTGTTCTGACTGACCAACCTCAAACCTGGAACCTGGGTAAATTTACATTTTGCACATCACAGTCCCTCTCTTGTAGAAGGTAGTGATAGACTGTTTGGCAAGTAAGAGGTGAATATAACCAGGATGCTTTTAAGGGTGACTGATTGGGAGTGACTCCTGAGCCCAGTGTAGAGCAGCTGCTGCTGCTGTAAAAATGTCCTCAGAGATTTTTGTGGGACTGTCAGGCACCTGAGGGGAGGCACAGAATGAACTTTCTCTGCACTGAGGATCTAGCTGCTAGCAGAGTAAGTGCAAAGTGTCTCCATGATAGGGCCCATCTGAGGATGGAGGAATGTTCGTAGGGCATCTCTAGTGTTGTATTTTGGACAGGAGAGTAATCGGAAGGTGAGGGGGAGTTAGATCTATCATAGTTTTAGATAAGACAGAAGATATGGGCAGGGAACTGAGATTCTTTACTGTTTGGGGAGGGACGGATGAGGTAAGAAATGGTACAGTGTATGATGCAGTGCTTGAAAATGCAGGCAGCTGCTGTGGGGAGTGGAATCCTGTTGTTTATTTACTTTCCGCCTTCACAATGTCCTTGAATTCATTCAGTTTATTTAAATCAGTTTTTCTTTCTTCCAGTCTCTTCTTAATGTATCTTCACAAAACTTATGCTGTGTTCAAATTAAACTGAGGAGTGTTTTCCTAGAACAGTTCTTCTAATTGTAATCTCTTATTTGTAATCTGCAGCCACTATGTCAAATAGCATGTGCATTTATTTCTAGGAGTTATTTCTTCTCACTTGCGTGGTGCATACATAGATCACTGCTTCAGTCACTGGCTGCCTTGCTGGTTCCTAGAAAATATAGGGGAGTTTCCTACCATGACTCATCTCAGAAGCAGCAGATGCTACATGCTCTCAAACTGTGTATGGTGGCTTCTGCAGCCTCAAAAATATATTGGATGACCTTGGTGATTACCCACTGCTACTGTTTCTTCCTTTTTAATGAGAATACTTAAGTGATATCTTGATAAAGGGTCCTTTTTCCATTTGTGATCTTTAACACTACTGTGAAAATCTGTTTCTGCTTTGAAACTTCATTTTTACCCTACTGTTACCAAGGAATGGTTCCAGTTTTAGTACTAGTAGGTCTGGTAGGTCTGAAAGACCTTCCCCATCTTTTTTCCTTCTGGTTTGGTTTTTTTCTTAAACTCTAACCCCAGGGGTTAAAGTGACTGAGCTACATGGCACTCAAAAGTGATTCAAGCACAAGCTCCTCATCGGAAGTAGATCCTGTCACTGGCAGTGGGTCTGTGCTGCTGTGGAGCTTCTGAATAGCTGCAAATATCAGACACAGAACAAGTAAGTCTGGAAGTGATAAGCAATCACCAGCAGACTTATAACTCCAGTGCCTCTGAGGAGTGTGTGATGGTTTAGCTTCACCTTCAGTATGGTCATGCCGGCATGTAGTCATGTGCAGCAGCACAAGAAGGATGAGATTGAAGACGTCATGGAACTGTGCCCAAATGAAATCACCACAAGCCTTTATGAATAGTCCCTCTTCAGCTGTCCCATAGTCTCCTCTCACATACTGGAAGGTTGCTGTAAGTTCTCCTTATTGGCCAGCACCCCCAAGTCCTTCTCCTCAGGACTCCTCATGGTCTTCCTTGCTGAGGCTGACAGGTTGGTAATTTGCAGGGTCATCTTTTCTGCCCTTTTTATAAATGAGTACGTTACCCTTCTTCCAATCACCAGGGTCTTCTCTTGACTGCCATGACTTTTCAAATATCATGGAGAGTGACTTGGCAACCACATATGCCAATTCCTTCGGGACTCTGGGCTGCATCTCGTTTGGTCCCATAGACTTATAAATGTACAGGTTCCTCAGGTGGCCATGGACCTGATCCTCCTCTGTAGTTGGAGGGGGTTTATCCCTCTGGTCACCATCGTGCTGTCCCGTGACCCAGGAAGGCTTGCCCTGTCCTGAGGTTTTGGGAGGGTTGGCTTGCTGAGGGTGAAATATAAAGCTTTGGGAAGCATCTGGGCTGTTAGGATCTCAGGCTCTGTAGTGCTGCCCTTACCCAATTCCATTGTGCAGCAGAAGCTGTGGTCATCTCATGCTTGGGGAATATTCTCTGAATTTCCTCCCTTGGTTTTCCAGGACGTGGTATCAGTGATATTCTTGCTCTGTCCTACAAATGTATTTCAGTGTGGGGCTTGTCTAGTTAGGAAGGTTGCCCATCCTCATGCTGGAAGCTAATACAGAGGTGACAAGAAGAACGCTGGATGGCCTTTCTTAGTCATTGGTTCCAGGTGCAGAGTTGTGAGGAGGGCAGCTCTTCTGTTTAAAAACACTAAATGAACAGTGTGTACCTAATCTCCTTGGGCACGCGGTGAAATATCTAAGGAGGGATGGAGTTGCATCATTACTTGAGGTTTTCATGGGAAAAGGGCAGGTCCTTTAAGTGCTTTTCCTCCTACCAGTCATGCTGTGAGCGGTGCCTCCTCGTGATTGCAGAAATGGTCTTTTCCTGTAGTTATGGTAGAGTGAGCAAGTGACAGTTCTCGGTGGAAAACTGCAGTGTTGCATTTGCGACAAGAAGCCAGTTTTGCAAAGCGAGACATAATCAGCGGTTCCCAGCCCATTATCACTGTGGTAAGTGGGGCAGGGAGGGGTGCTTAGTCCCTGCTGGGCCAGGGAAAAGGGGAAGCCTGGAGCTGAACCTTGCTGCTGCATTGCACTTCCTCAGCAGAGCAAGATCAGGAGAAAGCAGTTCCTCTGTTCAGCTTCATGCATGTTTAATAAAGAATTTAAGTACCGTGTAGGTTTGAACTGTAAGGTCTCCATCCTCTGTCATGTTCTCTGTGAAAGTTTGTTTAGGACCAAGGAAAGATGCAGTTGTGTTTTCTTGACTGTTTCTGCATTCAGCATGATGTCAAATGGTTTGAAGCTTCTGTGTTCAAGTTTGCAAGAGAAGTTCTGTGGTTTTTTGAAGTTCAGTGGAAATTTTTTTCTCCAAGTTATAGGATACTGAACTTTGGTTCTTTTAGAAATGCTCGCCTATAGTGTATGTTGTTTGTATACAAATATTTTGCAGTTTTCTCCTGGAGCTGCACTTCCAGAAGTGTTTAATTGTTTCAGTATAGTGAATATTATGGAGAGAAAAATAACAAAATTGTATGTTAATTGGATATGAAAGGGCTGATTGGAAGACTTCAGTGCAGCTTCCCCTGAAGGGTTTCTCTCCTTGGAGGCAACTGCTTTAAAATTATAAGACAAATGTGTAAAATTCATTCAAAGCTCTGGTGATCCTTCTAAGCTCTTCACTCTTGTCGTATTAGATTTAGTTATACATTTCTACTATATATAGATTAGTTAGGAAGACCCAGAAAGGAGTTTTAATTTAGAAGTATCCTCTTCTAATGGGAGGAGTGACTGGAAGTTCCTACACAGCAGTGACCCTGGTACAATTGGCTTTCCAAAGTCCCCTGAGCTCCTTTAGGTTTCTGTGTTGACGTGACCATCCAGTAAAATACTGAACTGTCATGAATTTATTAGTTAATGCTAGCATCTTTCATTCCTTTAATTAGTGGCAACATGCCCCAGTCTGCAGAAAAATGTACGTAATTCAAAGAGCATCTCAGAAAGCTGTGCTTAACCAGAAGTAAATAATGGGTCATCCAAGCTGACCTGTGAGTGAGAAACTGTTTGTGATTATAAATGTTCATTGCTTAGGCATGGTAGTTTTTAGAAAATATAAAATTATCTTTCTGTGTTTCAGTAAGCTTTTAAATTCTTACCGAGTAACTAAATATATAGTAAAAAAGAACAACTAGAATCATAGAATGGTCAGGTTACTCAGAGCCCCATCCAGCCTTGCCTTGAACACCTCCAGGGATGGAGCATCCATCCATCCATCCATCCATCCATCCATCCATCCATCTTCTGGATAATGTACAGGATTGGATTCTTTCATAATTTTGCTACTAGTATCCCTTTAGGCTCATTATGCTGGAGATGCTGAATTCATAAAATAGCGCTGTTAGTATGTACAAGAGGCACCAAGAGCTAAAATAGTGCTGGAGCCTCTCAAAAACTGATAATTCCTTGATTTATTCATAAAGCAAGGAGCGTAACTCTTGAAAATTTGATCAGATGCCAGTTCCTTCAGTAGCCACTCGATTCAGAAACCTTTTTATAGCTGTGCTAACATCTCTGAAGACTGTTAGGCAGAATTAATGTTTAAGACTCTTGAACAGAACATGTCATGAAGAGGGGAGCTTTTCTCGGGGAGTGCAGGGAGACTGGCAGGAGTTTTGCTTCAGGGAATGGGAAGGCAGAGGACCTACCAGCAATTGAGTTGAGTAAGTTTGTCTCTTCTCTTGCTAAAAACTGGCATGTTTGGTTTTTTAGAGAATCACTGTTATTTGCTGTGTGTTTGACAGGCATTTGTGTGGGATCCTTCGCATGGACTCTTTCTTAAATTTATATAGGTAGTTCTAGCATTTAAAAAAAAAAACAAACCAGAATGGCCTTGTTCAAAGTATATACCCCCTCAAAAAAATTGTTTCTATTCTGTTCTGTGTTGTGGGTGTAGCCAAGCTGATAAAATGGCCGTGGTGATATACACAATCCTGCAAAATGCTTAAAATTCCCACACCTGCAAAAGAAAGTAATATTTATTTTCTCTCAAAGGTCAAGTGTGGAGACCCTTCCTCTGGGAAAGTGAGCATCTTGTACGTCCGCCTGTTATGGATCATGACATGAGTGTTTCCTCATCAACACTGACATTTTCCTGCACAAATGCTTTCAGTGCAGTGCAGAATATTATCAAGCAGCAGGAAAGCTTTGTCCTGTGGGCATGTTCAGTGCTTCAGCAGCTGTAGGAAGGTTGGGCAGTACTCTGTTGTAGGAGATTGTTTTCATATATAGAGAAGTTTCTTAACAAATGTATCAAAACCCCTCAAACCTCTTTGCTCTCCCTCCCCAACACATACTTCCCCAAAGTCTAAATTATTTATAGTATAATATTAAGTGGAAAAGATACTAATCACAAGATAGGAATGGTTGCATAGGTGCTTCTGTGAATTTCCTTGGGGGAAAAAATGGGATTGTTTCTGAAGAAATTTCCATAATATTGTGGAGGGTGGGTTTTTATGGTTGTCGTAGATCCTGGTATCTCCCATTTCTTAAGGGAAAGTAAACTGAGGATCCATACCCAAACAGGTGAATCATGAACTGACATCATAAACAGAGAAGAGAACAAACTGTGGGAAAACAGGCATTTTACAATGGGAAAAGGATGTTGGTCTATTTTAATAGAAAGCAGGACTGGAACAGACTGACATAAATGACTGACTTTTTCTGATTTGAGTCCAACAACATAGCCTGCAGGGGACAATACTCTTGGCAAAGACATTACTAGTGATGAAAGCTTTACTGTAGCAGTTAAACTTAGTTGTCTCTAGATAAAAACCTCATGTATTATTTAATCTCCATTCAGGCTTTTTTTCTTTGCCTGGTTAAAAAGGTAACAAGTAGGGCATTGAGATCCTATCGGTGAATGAACTTTAGATGTTTTATTCAGCAAAAAGACCATTCTGGTTTCATCAGAGAAGTTCAATGCCTTAATTGCATGCGATTTAAGATTATTTTATGATACTGACATTCCATTGCAGTCTTCAAAGACCGCTTTGTTTATCATTGCTGCCAAGACGACGTTTGCGGAAAAACTTAGTAGAGGATTTTGTAATAGAAAATACAGAGTTTAAAGATGCCCAGCATTACCTGGTGGTCTTCGTCTCTTCTTTTATACTCTTTCTCCCCCTGCAAACACAGTCTTGCTGGAGCAGAGGGCAGAAGCAAGGGTTGTATAACCAAGTAGTGCTAATTGTAGCTCTTCCAGATAAACAGAGCTGTAAGTGGTCAAGTGCTGGGATGCTAAATGGCAGTATTTCTATTGGTTTAACTTTGGCAATGTTCAAATATAACTGCTTGCCAGTGGGGACCAGTAAATAAGGACCAGTATTGAGCTTTTGCTTGATATTTTGATTAGTGTATTATCCATAGTAGCCAAGCTTCAGGTGGTAACTTTTATTCCTAGAATATCCTTGGAATAAGTTTGAGAGCTCCAAGGAGCTTTAGAAAATGTAACTGGAATTTCTCTGCTAGAAGAAAATAAATCTACAAAAGGAAAGTGACTTTTCCTTTCCTCAAGTAGTAGAAGCTGTTGCCCTGGGAATTTGCTGCAGAAATTATGAAGAAAAAGGCTCTTGCTTTATTTCCTGTCCTCAGCTTTTAATCAATATCAACATTGTTAGAGTGCACTTAAGTAACTTACCAAATAGAACTATGAAGTCTGGCAAGGATACTTTCTTATCAGGAGCAATAAACGTGGCTTAAAACATTATTCATCCAATAAGAAGTTTGGAGTCCGATGGTATGAGCAGGTGTACTTTTTTTAAAGGAATGAATTGAGAAGATGATAAAAAGAGGAAGTGTGCTGGATTGCAGTGGGAGTCTGATGGGGATTTATCATCAAAATCTGGACCAAGAAAAGAGAACTCCTGAAGGAATTCTGTAGGGAAATGGTTACAATGTGCTGTAGTAGTGTCTGTGTGATAAACTTGTATCTTATTGCGAAGGTTGCTGAGCTAGATCTTCTCAGAGATGGGGACAAGTGCCCACTGAGTGGGCAATAATGAATAATCTGTCTATAAAGGATTCTTCTGGGGTTTTTTGCTTCAGTGATGGTCTTGGGCAGTCCATGGTTGTCTTCTGACTGGGGTGGAAGTATTCTTCATTTTCCACTGCAATTATCTGAGCTTTTAGTTCTGAGCCTTGCATTTGATACTACGAATGAATGAATTAATTAATTGGGAAGAGTTGTTTCTATCTTCAGTATAGAAACACATAATATTTTTATGTCCATCCATCTCATTTAGCTGTTGTGTTTTCAAGCTGATACTTGTTACCTTTTGGTAACATTCCTTGTTCTGTTCTGGGAGGGGAGAAGAAAGGGCAGCCTTGTTCTGTGCCTTTTCCCTTTTTCTTCCTTGTCCTTCTGTCATTGTATTTATGCATCCCCACACTCCATTTGCCTTTCTGACTGCCTGTGTAGACTGAGCAGATGTTTTCAGAGAGCTGGCTACAACATCCCCCAGGTCTTTTTCCTATGTGGTTACAATTAATTTAAAATTCAGGACTCTGTGAGTAGCTGAAAATATTACTACTGCTGTATGCTACCTTACTTTGTAACAAATGCAGATCATCTGCTGCTGTTCTGCTTCTGACTTAGGGCTGGTCTGAGCGACTCCATCACAGAATCATACAATCATAGAATCATTAAGGTTGGAAAAGACCTTTAAGATCATTGTGTCCAACCTGGCTGGGTTTGTTTTTAACAGAATTATTTCATCACCTCTGCTGTGAATGAATGTTATCTGCAAGATAAGTGACTGAAACCTATTCCATGTTGTTAAATTTAATATGTACTAATCTATGTCAGTACTACTTTTGAGAAGGCACCTAAAGCAAACCACTAATTGCCTATCTTGCTGATGATCCAAAATAGTGAATTATTATTACAGCAAAAAAGAAACTCAGTCCTATCTTACGGCAGGCTCTAAGTGGTCTCTTTTCCTGTGCAGTCTTTACCAGTAAGACTGGAGTTTGTTCCTTCTTCACCATTGGATGCATACCAACATCAATGCCTCAAGTTGCACTGAAGTTTTTTCTCTGTTTCTGTCTTTCTCTGCTGTGCCACTTATATTGCCATTTGAGATCCAGTCTTTAACTGTAGGTGTTGTGGTTTCTCTTCATTTATTTTCCCCTTAACAGCAAAATCGGATTAGTTATGCACTAAGTGGGGTGGGGGCTTTTTCATGTCAAGAAACCCAAAATCCATATGATGCCAGCCAGGCATCCATACAAAATACCTTGTGCATCGAGGTACTGAGGGGCATGGTTTAGAGATTGGTAGGAATAGTTGGACTCGATCCGGTGGGTCTCTTCCGACCTGGTGATTCTATGATTCTATGAAGTGTTGTTCTTACAGGAATACAGGTAGTTCTGAATTATTGTGTAGGATATGGTCTTATTTAATTTCCTTTGGTATCCTTTTTATTACATTATTTCAGTGATGTCTCTGATCTGAATTTCTCTTGTCTAAGCCCTCCTGCCCTCAAATGCCTGTGTAGATGTCACTGCAACCCACAGAAGATACCTACAGCAAGTACCCTGTAGCCTTCTAAATTCTGTCACCTTTTACTTTTGTGCAGATATGCAGTAATCTGATGTGATGTAGATACTTAGCACAGAAGTTGGGACAGCAGTTAATAACTTTGACCTCAGAACAGCTTTCTTTCATTGGCTAAGTCTTTAGATGTTTCTATCAAGTAGCCTGATGACCAGAGAATTTAATTTAAGCTTTATAATAAGCTTTTTTAAATTTAAGCTTGATGATAATTTGTTACAGATATCCATGATGTCTTTTGCAGCAGTACTTGTAATTTTGAAAATTACAGCAAACAGAAATGCACTCCATGTTGCTAAAAGCTTTTCTCTGGTTGGAAGAGCCTTGCTTCTTGCCTTATCCATTATGTTCATAGCACTGCATATTGTACTGCTAAGTATCTCATAAAATACTCAGTTGCCATGGTGATCTACCTTCCCCTTTTCCTAAAATGACCCAGTAGGTCCTGGGAGACGGAGTCTACTTTCTTTGCCTGCGAGAAGATTAGTCCCATCCCTTATTTTACCCTCATTTCTATCTTGTTTTCCCGAGGACACCAAGTAGGTTTTGTTTGCTGGTAATTTTTTTCTCTCTGGTTTTAACATTCTGAAATATTAAATTGTAGTACTTCAAACTCTTCTGAGGATATGCCTGTATGTAAGGATGCAGTATGAAACTTGCATTTTGAATTTCAAGTGGAAAAATGACATCAGCGCATAGATTATTTAAAGTGAGAATTAATGTCAGTTAAAACTTTATTTTGACTCTTGTGACTGCAATGCCACCTAAAAAAAAGGAGGGAGTGTGCTCAGGGGATGGGTACCTGCCAGTTTGTGTATCATAACACAGGTCACTGTTTCTCTTCTTCACTGCCTGCCTCTGCCAATCTCCCTTTGGGTGGAACCAGAACTGTGTTTGCCTGAAGAAGCCTCCGAGCTGACCTGCAAGCTGGCTCTTCACTGACCTGAGTTGATCTTCAACATCTGATTTTTTTTTTTTTCAGACTCCAGTTCTAATTTAAAACTGTGTTTAGTTAATGGAGTTAAAATCTGTATTAAAGCAACATTAAGAGCCTATTCTGACCTGATAAATTTACATGCTTGTCAGTGTATTGAGTTTTTTCTCGTTCACCCAATATGTGTTCTCTGTCGTGTTTTCCTACCTGGTAAGGAACCATTGCTCATTCCTGATTATACCCTGGCTGCAAACTGATGCCATTCGCTGCAGGTTTGCTCTCTGTCCTGACAGCCTGCTCTGCAAGCTGGGGAATACAGGATTTCTGATGTCAGTGATGTCTTTAAGACAGTTATTTTATCCTGGTGTCTCATACATTAGCATATTAGCCACACAGTTATTTTCTTAGCTTGTCAAGGACAGGGAATTAGCAAAAGATGGTAGCAGTATATTAATTATAGGCAAACACTGCTGTCTGCTGACAGGGTGGCTGCAGAGCTCTGTGACTGAGCTGCCAAAATCTTCAGTAATTGCCCAGTAACCTCCTCGTGAGCAGAAAATCAATGTGTGTAGGCTTCAGGGTGAGGTACTGAATTTGTTGTGCTTTGATAAACAAGTGGTCCAAAATTCCTACTTTTCTGGAAGGTCTTAGTGGCAGCAGCTCCAATGGAGATGGTCCGATGGCCTCATTTGAGGGTTTTGGCAGTGCAGGCAAAGCAGTGCCAGCCCCTGGCTGTTAATGCCTGTTTGTGTGGATAGATGTGGAGTGAGGGTGGGGAAAAATGATTTTTCATTTTCACGCGCAGATGATTTTTCAGTGAAATTGCTGCCCCAGCTCTTTCTAATCTGGAAACCTTGATTTTATTTCAGTTGCTGTATTCTTTGGATGACCTTGAACAGGTTTTGTTTCTCAGTTTATCAGCTTCTGTGTTTCGTAAATCATGGACAGTATTGGCCTGAAAAACCTCTGAGGGACAAAGTACAGGGACACCTGTGAAGGGTTCCTGGGTCACAGCAACTGCCCTTGTATTGTGTCTTTCTACCTCGCACAGCTCCATCCCTGCCCTGTGCTCCAAGGTTCCACTAGCTGTTCTGAGCCTGCCTGGGACATCAAATGCATATGATTGTAAAATGGGACGTTGGACCATTCTATTAGTGTGCTGTGCAAAACTGGAGGCTCGCATGGTGCATGTTTGTGGATCTTTTACAGTATTTGAGAAAATAAAAACATGTTTGAGGCTTACCTGACTCTGTGGCAGCTGCTGCACATAAACAATGGCTGTAATTGTCAGAAGGATTAAAATAATCCTGATGAAGAGTTACCATCAAAAGAGGTACCATCATATCTTATATACACTGTGACAGCTCATACAGCACACTTCCAGTTCATAGAATCATAGAATTTTGGATTGGAAGGGACCTTAAAGCTCATCCTGTTCCAACCCCCTTGCTATGGGCAGGGACACCTCCCACTGCATCAGGTTGCTCAAAGCCCCATCCAACCTGGCTCTGAAAACCTCCAGGGATGGGACAGCCATGGCTTTTCAGGGCAGCCTGGGCCAGGGTCTCCCCACACTGACAGCAAAAAGTTTCTTCCTAATATCACATCTCAGTTTCCTCTGTTTCACCTTAGGACTGTTCCCCCTGGTCCTATCCCTGCACTCCTTCATCAAGAGCACTTCCCCAGCTTTCCTGGAGTCCCTTTTCAGTACTGGAAGCTGCTCAAAGATCTGCCTGGAGCTTTCTCTTCTCCAGAGTGAGCAACCCCAACTCTTGTCATCCTGTCCTCATACTGGAGGTGCTCCAGCCCTTGGATCATCTCTGTGGCCTCCCCTGAACTTGCTCCCAACAGATCCGGTTCTTTCTTGGTGTTGAATAAAAGCAGCACATGTTCTTTTCTTTACTGATTTTCAGCCATTCAGTGCTCTTTTGATGGAGGATAAACACTTCCTTCTTGTGCACAGTTACTGGATGATAATGATGACGTTTGGGACATTCACTTCTGTGCATGTCTTTTTGCTAACTGTAAAAAGCGCATATACTAGAAAAGAATAAATTTGGAAAGGTAGTGGTTAAGCTATGTAATATCATTGACTGGTCCTGTCTT
This sequence comes from Piaya cayana, assembly GCA_013389865.1. Classification (NCBI taxonomy): domain Eukaryota; kingdom Metazoa; phylum Chordata; class Aves; order Cuculiformes; family Coccyzidae; genus Piaya; species Piaya cayana. The sequence continues at coordinate 35,427 of WAAB01012908.1, read as the reverse complement.
GGCTGGTATACACTAGAATAAGTTTGTCATCTTTTAATAATAGTATTCCTACACGGAATTGGGGTTTTTTTGCATAATTTTCAGTAAACTTTTTCATGTTTGGTTACACCCCTGACACGGACTGTGAACACCTGAATGAAATGGATGAGGCCATTTTTAATGCTATTGGGATAGAAAAAAAATCCTGTTACACGTGTTAATGGTTGCCTCTAAAGAGGTCAGGAAGAGAGCTGGAGGTACTGGAATTGGAGTCATCGAGGACAGGCAGAGCTGGAATGATAAACCCAAGTAGCCAGAAGGGCTGTTTCCTAAAGGGTTATCTCTGGCTGGCACTAATGGAGCAGGAAGGAAGGAAATCTATAAAAGGAGAAGTGTGGGGCTGGGAGAGATTCATGGGGCAGAGAAAAGGGAGGTAAGGGGGAAGAGTAACACAGCCAGGGTTGACTGCTTGGGGAAACGCATGGGAGAGCTGCAGCTTTTTCTGCTGCTGTGTGAACCAGCAGCAGTACAAGGTCAGGATTCAGAGCCTTTCTCTCTAAACCTCATCACCAGGGAGGATGAACACCATACGCCACAATTCTTTAGAATTTAGGGGTCATAATGAAGATCCATGGGTTTTCTTAGAATTGTGAGGAACACACTTCACACTTACCTTCCCCTGCCTCATGAAACAAAATAAAGAAATCAATCACATTATGGTTTGCTGTGATCTATTCTGACCCTCTGTGACTCACCAGAGAATGTATCTCTATTTTTTTTCCACCTCCATGGGTGCAGTTTGCCTCTGGTTTTTCACTTTTTGTTAAGGACCTACTGTGTGACTTGCTTTTTGGCCAGTTTTACTGCAGCGTATCTTCCAGATAATCAGTATCTGAGTTACATTTTCTTGCAAAAGGAGAATAAACTGTTTTATAAATAGAAACCTACTCTCTCAGCATCAGCTGGTGTTATGACAAAAGCCTATAGCTATACTAGCACACTGTTGTGTTATATTTGTTGTCCTGCACGTACATAACAAAACTGCTTTTTGTCCCAAATGATATCACAGGCTTTTTATTCATAAGTATATATGTTCCTCTGCTAAAACACACCTTTTCCTTGGGTGGCACAAAGTGACCGTTCAATACTGTAATTAGATGTTAACCTCAGTGAAGTGTGACTGTTCTCTGCAATGTCTGATGCTCTAAGGGGCGAATTGAAGTCAGGCCAGCTAAGGAACGATGCAAAAACTTAGAATCATAGAATAACCAGATTGGAAGAGACCCACCGGATCATCAAGTCCAGTCATTCCTATCAAGCACTAAACCATGTCCCTCAGCACCTCATCCACCCGTGCTTTAAACACCTCCAGGGAAGGTGACTCAACCACCTCCCTGGGCAGCCTGTTCCAGTGCCCAGTGACCCTTTCTGTGAAAATTTTTTTCCTAATGTCCAGCCTAAACCTGCCCTGGCAGAGCTTGAGGCCATTCCCTCTTGTCCTGTCCCCTGTCACTTGGGAGAAGAGGCCAGCACCCTACTCTCTAAAATCTCCTTTTAGGTAGTTATAAAGAGCAATGAGGTCTCAAAAACTTCTTTTAAGTTTCATAGAATTTTTTGATGCTCAGAGTTACAAAAAACACTTCCTGAAGCTCTGAAAAACTGAGGCTGAAGTGCAAGTGGAGATCTGCTTTCAGCCTCATTGCACCTTTGCTATTTAAGGAATCCGGTCGCTGCTGTGATTGCTTCAGTGCCACTAGGGTTGGTCCTAGTTCTGAATTGTAGCGCAGGTGAGTTGGAGTGGGTCAGCTTCCACTGCAGCATCAGCCTGGCCACTTGGGAGAGTGTTAGGGCTAGATTTATCTGGCTTCTGCCTTTTTTTTATTTCATTATGTGATGGTCAAAATATAAATTCATTATCTATAAATAGCTTTAACCCCAGAATGGATCCAGCTCTTTGGAAGCCATTACATTAATGGGTAGGAAACTCTGAGTGTGCCGGTGTCTCTTCAGACTTTCGTAAACAATTTTGATGACTTATTTTTGCCTCCGAGTAGCACACAGCATAGTACTCATGAATTTATAATTGTCTGGAGTTCACTGTCTTTTAAGCAACGTAATGAAGAGCCTGATAAAAATGCCACAGGAAAAAAAGCTGATGAAAATAGGGAGGCAATTTCCTCAATTTCATGCTGCATACATGATGTTTTACAGATGTTTTGATGAGAAGATCTGATGGAATTCATATTTCTTTGTATGATGCTGTGTGGGCTTATGTATATTAGGATTTTAAATGATTCATATATCTTTCCTCCCTTCCACGTGTACTCCTGAATTATTTCAAGGGTACTGTGATTAAATACTATGACATGTTATTCAGACTGAGAAGCTTTTTCCTTTTGTTTTTTAACTACACAAAGTTCATGTCATGACTCAAAGTTTTTAATCTTGTAAAGTAAATCTGCAAAACCCTAATAACGCACTCTAGATTTTATGATAAAATACAGGTTCTGGTTGAAGAAATATGATAGTGTTAATTATCCTTAAACAAACTAAAGGCATTACATATTTTCATTAAATTCTTTTAAATTTAATTGGAAAATTGTTGGGAAGCATAACCCAGTGCCTCTTGCTGTGAAGTTTTGCTTTTTCATTGCACACCTATTGTGAAGAAGGATGCTGTTTGATTTTTTTTTTAAATAAAGCCCAAGCTTTTACTTTGGATTTACAGGGTTTGGGGTTTTTTAAAGTTATATAGTATCTTAGATTTTAAGCTTTGGGTTTGGTTGGGGTTTTTTTTCCCAAATATTCCACCTCCTGATCTTGAGCACAGTACAATATTTAGCAAAACAAAGGGACTGTAAAGGGCTTTCCTGGAAGAGATGAGTGTCCATCTACTATGAAACTCTGTCATACCTTTCATTTCCGTTCATTCCTAAAATGCCACTTGCAGGCAAGACTTGGGAGATCCTGGCTCTTGTTTGCTGCTTCTGGTGCCTCTCCCACTTGCTCTGATCACCTGAGTTTAACTCATTCATAGTTTCCTCACAGTTTTGTCATTGAAACATTGTGTGATTTATGTTTCCTGACACCTTTAAAATCTTCAGAACGCTAAAACATCTACAGGAGGCAAGTGAGAAGTCTTTTAATTTGCTGAATTTTGAGTTATATGGATGTTAGGCAGAGGCTGTCGCAGTTGGGGTGATCAACAACACGTAGAAGTTGTGAGCAAAAGGACATCTTTATTGATATTACAAGACTTTTTATACCCTTTCTGTAACTGTGTGTTCATACAAGATTGGTTTAGCCAAAGGCCAACAGTTCATAATTGGATGACTCTTTCTCTGTTGTAACTTCATAACTGGATGATTCCACCTGTGGCCTGGCAGCTTCTTAATCTTGTTTACTCGGCTCTTCTTGGCACTTTCCAGCTTCTTCAAGGATAGATGGGTATCTGTTCAAGGCCAATGTTAAGCTCACATTCTGATTCCTTGGACCAGCCAAGGTTTCCCACAATAGACCTTTCTGTGTTCCCTGAAAAGAAAGAAAAAAACCCCCAACAAACAAAATCTTCAGTTTTTGCTTTATGGGCAATAGCAAGCAGGGCTGCTCCTGGCAGCAGTTCTGAGGCTTTGTTGGGGAACCTATTGAAAGAGCTGAATTGTGAACTGGAATACTATGAGACCACATTGCCTTCAGTTTGTGCTGTGGAGATAGCAGATAATGTTGCAAATATTTGTGGTGCACGGGTAATGAAAATACTAGAGAAAATACAGAGAATGCAGCGATCACAGGACAAACACATGCACACCACAGATATCCCAAATTCCAACACCACCTTTGGGTTTCAGCAAGCTTGACCCTTGCTGGTCATAAGCCATGTCACAGGTTAACAGAAAATGGAGGTAACAGTTATTCTGAAAGCAACACCCTTTTCCAAACCTATTGTTCAAAGGCAAAGTGCCATCTTCATGCCCAACCCAAAGCTCACACCTCAAAGAATCATTCCACAAAGAGCAGCACTATTAGTCTCACTGTAATTTGCTCCATGGCATTTTGAAACCTGTAAAATGTCATGCTTAATTTTCATTTTGCCTTATACATTTTCATCGAATGGTTGTTTAACAAAGCAGGAACAGAAAGAGGAAGCAAACAACTGAGATACTTCTGAAATACTCCTTTAGGTCAATGTGTCATCCTTAACCTCACAACCTACCTTTAGGCACTGTGTAGCCCTTCTGAAGTATTAAGCCCAACTTAAAAAGGAGTATCTAAATTTTCTCTGGTATTTTCATTACCTGCTCTGCAAGCTGGGGAGTACAGGATTTCTGATGTCAGTGTTGTCTTTAAGTCAATGAACGCAACTGGTATGGTTGGTTTCCTTTGGAAGGCTGGCATTTCGCTTGAATTCATACTTGTTGAAACATTCCCTAGACTACAACTAATTGTTTCCTGACTTCAAGCCCACTGATTTTGTTTGTTGTTTTTTTAAATAAGTTTATAGTCTTATTGTCATGGAGGTGTTGCAAATGGAACAAAGTCTGCTGCAAAACTACTGCTCCCAGTCAGGAAAATAAGTTGCTTCAACGAAGGCATGTATCTAGAATAAGTGAAGGTGTGTATCTAGAATAAGATCTGTGAGTTATTAGTTTAATTCCATATCCCAGGGGCACTGTGCACAGTGATTGCTTTAGTCAGTGAAGCTCTGATTCAGGGGGTTTTATGAGCATGAATAATCTTGCTAATTACAAATGACCCAGTGCATGCGTGAGCCCCAGAGAATTCAAAATCAAAGTATGCATGTGTCAGGATGGTGTTCAACATCAATTGCCGAGTTGAGTATTTGGCAAAGAAACATTGTTGCAGGTAGTGATGAACTGTGATTGCATCCAAATATTACGCCAGTGTTAATAGAAGTGGTGTATGTGACTGACCTGAATGTTCTGGAAAGTTGTTTCTTTGAAAAGCAGAGTGGAAAAGGCAGTGTTTGAGGAACCAGCACATGTGTCCTGGCTACTAACAATTGCTGGGCACCTTAGGTGCTTTCCTTCTGGTTATGCTATCCAGTTCTCCAGTCCTGACATCTGCATTTTCAAAGGCTCGAAGTCTTTGCTGCTGAAGATCACTGGGTGCCTCTCATTCTGTTACATGCAGATCAGATAGTTTTTCTTCCTAGACTTTTTCAGAAAGGACACGAGGACTTGTTGCTTCTAGACCCAAGTGAAATCTATTTTGAGTGTCTTGGAATTGGTGATGAATTTGAGCAAACAAAAGCTGTTGTACAGTTGATTTTTGTACACACTGACAGCAAACTTGTAAGTAGCTTGAATTTATAGACCAGATATCTGTGTGTGGCTGGTTTAAGCATTGAGGTAAATGAAGTGCTAATATGCTAGGAAAAAACGGATGTTGCTTTCAATTACAGAGTGTTAGCTGGAAAAGTGTTTCTTGACAATTAAAGAACACAAAACCCGAAAGCAAAGCAACAGAACACAAAGTTTTGTTTTATTTTATTTTAAGGGTTTTTTCTACTTCAGCTCAACAGTTTTAATCAGCTGGCTTTATCTGAGAATTTCTTCCTTAATGTTGTCATCTACACTTTTGTAGATTTTATAGAGCCTGACCTGAAGAAAGGGGACTCTGTTCGTCATTCTTGGAAAAGAATTCTGGTGTGATATTCTCCCAGAAATATTAATCTAAAAATGAATGCATGAGCCATGGCACATTGCTCCTCCTAGCAGTGGAATCCACTGCTGTTCCACCCTGTTTCCTGTAGTTTGTTTTTCTGCTTGAAGTGGAAAACTTTGTCCTTGTTTTGGGATGTAACTTTGTGTGGTCAGGAGCTAAACTTAATTTTATATATTTCCGTACACATTCAAAAGGGTCCGGTAGTGTTGTGAGAGACAATTCACACTGCATTTTACAAGCCATACACTTGCACTTTATTGGAGTGGTGGAAGTAAGATACCTATAGGGTGTGCGAATGGTGCTGAGGGTGCTGGGCAGCTGCTGGTGGTTTAGCAAACTTGACAAAGAAAGGAATAAATATCTTAACTCCTCTGTTACCATGCTCTGTAATGACATCTTCTTAATCAGTTACAGTTAGAGTTCTCAAGTATAGCTGTCGTCTCATACATGGTCGTAGTTTTAGATCCGTGGATTTGGAAATTTTGGGTGGCGAGGCCATAGCCCAGGTTGCCCCAAGCAGTGGTGGCTGCTCCATCCCTGGAGGTGTTCAAGGCCAGGTTGGGTGGGGCTTTGAGCAACCTGATCCAGTGGGAGGTGTCCCTGCCCATGGCAGGAGGTTGGTACTGGATGATCTTTGAGGTCCCTTCCAATGCAAACCATTCTATGATTCTAGCCCTTTGCAGAATCTCAGAAACGGGGCACAGGCAGTTTTTTCTCCAAGGCAGGTATTTTCACTCCTAACTGTTGACTGAGAGCTTCCATTTCTGGGGAGGGAGTTAGAGGCATCTCCAAGTAGCCTTACCTGGACAAAATGCTGACCTCAAAGTCTGAAAATCTTGGGTTACTTGTTGCTTCTGTAAGTCACTGTCAGTGTGATTCCAGCTGTTTTCATGTGAGGTCTTCAGAATGTGCAGAGACTCAAATGCTGCTGTAGAAAATAATAGTCCTTCCTATGCAAGACTTACTCATATGGCCTCGCTATAACTCTCTGTCCCAATTGCAAAATGACGTTTTTACTTAGGGCTAAACTTTAAGTATTGACATTTAGTTTCCCATTTTAAATACTAAGGTATCGTCAAGTGTTACAGCTGCACAGATTTTGTTTATGGCAGAGAAGTTATTTGACTAGAGATGGATAAATTATTTTATTCCTCAGCTTGTTTTTATTGTTCTAAAGCCAAGTGGATTTTTTCACTCGGCTGAGGAATGCCAGACCTGAAATACTGCATTCTTTGCCCCTGTCTGCAGGCATGTAGTAAATATAGCACCTTTGGGTGAGGCTGATCAGCTTAGAATGAATAATCATTCAATTCATCTGGCTTTTGTCATTAGTTTGTTCTGAGGATTTTTTTGATTTATTTATGTAGCTTTAAACTAAACATTGTAGATCCTTTCTCTGGAGCTCTTCAAATAGCTCTTTGACAGCTCAGTAGTGTTGCCCTGCTCTGAGAAAAACAGACAAAAATATAATTTTTTGGTAATGTTAGCTACTAGCAGAAAGACTTCTGCTCGTATATTTTTTTTTTCCCTAATAAATGAGAAGATGAATTAGCTTGTTTGTCATTAATTCAGGTGTGTGTTAGTTTAGATTTTGGCAGTATAACTATTGCAGTATGATTTACTTAAGAAGTATTTTTCCTGTGGATGTAGCTGCATGATAGCCTTTCCTCTGAGGGCAGGGTAATTCACAGGGAGTGAGTGTCTGTCTGGGGAGTTGGGTGACTGCAGGCAGTCACGTCCTGTGAACTTTCTCTACTTGATCTTAGCTGAGGGTTCGATATGCTTGCCCTCCTTTTGTATCTTTCCAGTGTTCATTCTCTCTCCTGTGCAATCTGACCATGGCTGACTTGTTAATGCCTAGGACTTTCTTTAAATCTTGAATGTCATCAAATACGGTACACTGACCTAAATCATAGACTCAGCTTTGCAAGCTTTTTCTTTTTTATAGGCAATTTGAGAGCAAGCTTCCATGCTCCTCCATGCCCCAGCAAGCTTAAGAAGTCAAAGAACTTGGCATTTCACCTCTTTTCCTGGTTTTCTCTCTTACGGCGATACGTAACAAGCCCAAGGGCTATAGAACACAGGAAACAGATATCTTCACCTAAAGAGACACCGTTAGCATCTACAGCCAGTACTCCTGTTTTCTGCAGTTCCAAATAATGCTTTGGTAGTCACTGGTCTTTTCTAGATGTACTATTTTTTCTGAATTAAACAGAGTAAGAGATAAAACTGAAAGTACTAACTACTGACGTTTATTTGCAGAATAGGAGAGTGCAGAGAGTATTGAGGGACGAGAGCACGGAACAATGCTGCTGGAAGGAATCTGAGCCACGGAGCATGCTTTGTGCCACAGTTACCCAGGTATGCTCCAGCAGAGTGCTTTGCCCACCTTTAACGAACGTCAGCTTGCTATACTTGTTGCTCTGTTGCTTATCATCCTGCGCCAAGAAGACACTCTCAGCTTCTGACCAAAATCACACTCTGCTTTCATCATTCTGTCTGGATGGCGCTTGCAGTCTGAAGCCTTCTGAAGTCTCTTATAGTTTTACTTTTATCCCATTGCTAAAGCTCATCTGGTCTCTCTTTAAATCTTGCATTGGTTTACATTGTGAGATAGGCTGAATGTTTTAGTGTACATTTTCAGAAGTCTTTTTCTCTTATGCACAGAGAAGATGTGATCTCTATGTATGAGGAGCTGAGCTACATTTCTGGAAGTATCTTTGAGACTTGTGCCAAACTGTTAGGAACTGCTCCAGCTGACTCACCTGCAGATCACCTGCTGGGCTTCAGGACTGAGAAGCAGATGGGGAGAGGCATCTGTCATTGCTTTGCACACTAGTGACTAATGAACCAATGCAGATTTTTCAGGATGTTTTGACAGGAAATGTGAAACTTTCTGATGTTTCTTGGGGTTATTTTTGTGTTCGAGGGTTTTTTCCCCAGAAATAAAATTTCAGGGATGTATATTTAAAATCTTTATTTAAGTGCAGCTCAGTTCTGTGCTGTCTAATTATAGACATATGCTAAAGAAAGATGTTAAGGAGGTAAAGATCTGCCTTACATGATACAATCTGGGGTCTTTCAAAAGCAATTCTGTGACCTGGGGGCCATCACAATTCAGAAGCACTGACCATCCTGTGTCACTGAGTAAATAAATAAAGAAATAAATAAGAATCACATGATGCTGAACTGTTTCTGTGGAGTAGAAGCTGACTTTTCTCTTTGCACCAGCTGGCAAGTGGGAGTCAGAAACAAAGTAAACAAACAGCCAAGAAAAGTAGGAGGAACAATGATGATAGTCTGAAAACTGACATATTAGTGGAGCAGCATGAAGAATAACAAACTCCTATCACAAGGCGTTTGCGTAGCAATAGAATTCTTGTCTTCAAGTGGACTTTACTGTAGCTGTAGCACTTGCTTCCTGTATGAGACAGAGCTGTTGTACTCTGAATACATTCTAATCTCTGTATCTAAATTGGACTCATAATTAAAAGGAATCAGCTGAAGGAAATGATAGTGAGCTCTATTGCTCCTGAAAGTATTTCCTCTTATTTTGCTGGCAGAGAAGCAAGAACAGAAGCACGTGTAAAGGAAACAGATTAAAGATGAACTTTTTTCCCCAGGTGCTGAATGCTGTCTACAAACAACTTTGTCGATGAAGGAAGAAACTGATTGGGAATTGAAAGCGCGAACTAGTTCATAACACTGTTCAACATGCGCAAAGGGGTGCCAAAGGACCCAGAAATAGCTGACCTATTCTACAAAGATGATCCCGAAGAAATATTTGTGGGTTTGCATGAAATTGGACATGGAAGTTTTGGAGCAGTTTACTTTGTAAGTACAGTTCTTTACCTCCTGTTTGCAAAATGGAGCTGTTTTAAGTGACGCTGTAGAGATTTTCAGCATTTGTAAAACTCAGTGTTCTTCAAGCCCTCAGTGCTTTGTGCATCAGCTTTCTCGTAATACATCTCAAAAAACAAGCATTTCCAGAGCACTCCTGAGTACTTTACTGTTACAGCTGCATTCACAGCAGCAATTTACTACAGACTTAATAGTGTGCCCAGCCTTTCAGGTTAACTGTATGGTATTTTGTGCTGTCTAATGCTGAAAGTTGAATCTAACCAGATGGAAATTAATTTACCAAACTGGTATTTCAAGATCCTCCACTTGATGCTTGTAAATCATTGCAAATTAATAGACCTAGCGAATTAATGATTCAAAATGGTTTTGGAAGTAAAAGCTACTTTGTTAATTAATTGATATTGGGGCTGCTTGGGAAAAGATGCCACAGAAGTCACAATGGATTACATTCAGGGTGATTTCTCTGCTGCTCTGATGATTTAAGAGTTAGAGGTGTCTTTGAAATATTATTCTGTTCCCCTCACCACACTTTGTCCCCTTGTTCATCTTGGACTAAAGTAAATGATTACCTGGCAAAAGCAAAGACAAAGTCCTAAGAGGAATAGGTGTTCAAATGGGAAGGATGTGTTGCATAAATATATACAATGAAGAAGATTTAATCTGGAAAGCAAGAAGAATAGTGCTTTTATAGCTAGTGTTAAACAAAGCCAAATCCAAAACACTGTATTTGAAAGTAATTTATTATGCAATCTCTATCAGTGAAACTAAAATAAAATTCAGCATGAAAAAATCAAAGGGAGATTAGAGCTGCTTGGTAGCTTGGCTTGCCCCTCCAGAAGATCAGGTTCACCAGAGCTGAAATTTCTGAATATCAGACATTAAAGTATTTAGATAAGTGCCCTGACACCTGTAACCCAGAACCTGGCAGGAACTGGTGTGAATTACATGCAAGCGCTTCAGTTCACTGTTTATAGTTGTGTAAAGTGATGAGGGCATTGATGGAACTGCTATTAGAACAGGAGAGGGGCCTGATATTTTGTGTCAGGTAAGCAGTGCCTGTCGTTCTGAGGGATAATGTACAATTCCTCAATGTATCATCTGAGTAGTAATGGTACAAGGATTTTCTGCATTGGGATTGTAAAAAAAAAAACTTTGAAGGAACAGGGCTTTCTAGGTCATTGTGAAGAATGTGGAAGAGACTTCAGATACATAAAAAGGGGCAGGACATGAATTGTTATGCTGTTGCTGCATGTCTTTGACCTCTTTATTTAAATTGTTTCTGGCACTGCTACAACCAGTCAGCACATTGATCTCTATCTTGTCACTGTTGTTATGGTGGATTAATGTGATTAGTTTTGTATAAACTTCAATTTAAGTTCCGTTTTCTGCAAGCTGTTTTGTTTTCAGTGTGCTATTGCCAGGGCTTGGCAAGATAGTGTGGAATTTCTTTTCTTGCTTGAAAGAAATGATACATCACGTATCAGAAAGCTAAGAAAAAAATGCATCGCTTCTCACTGAGTTTTAAAGTTGATGCAAGCTTGACTTGAAATCAGCTAAGTTTATCAACACTTGACTTAAGAAGTTTTCATCAACACCAGCCTACTTACATCCATGTTAGTTATCTGTAAACGTGATAAAGCAGATGAGAGCAGTGTAAAGGAGGTTCTGCAAAGAAAATGTGCTTGTTTCTGGCAAACTTTTTACTAAAGATCTGCAAGTGTGGCCAAAACCAATGCAGCAAGTGGATATTTCTGTCCAGTCTTCTTGTAGAGGCCTTTCAGTCATTTCAGGCAGGAGGATCCCCAAGAGCTTGGTACAACTAGAACTTCACCCACTACTGTGAGAACATGGCAGCACACTGTTAGGCAAAAAACTACAGCTGAAATTAGAGATCAGTGTTCACGTAAAGATAATTGGAATTAATGTAACAGACAGGAATGCTTGGAGATTTGTTTAGAGCAGCAGCATTAACTCATCCATTTGAGTGAAATACTCTGGATCTTTTATGTGCTGAATGAGAATGATGAATGGTTAGGAAGGGGTTTGCCTTATCCAAAAGTTATTTGGTTTTAGTCGTCTCTAGCTCATTTGAGGAGGAGTCTGAGTGTGTCAGCTCCCTTTAGTAATTCCCATGCCATATTGGTTCACCCAACACAATTTTCCTTTGAAGTCACTGCACACATCAGGAAATGTCTTTCATTAATACATTACTTGAAAATGTAGCACTCATCCTCTCAGGTGGTTGAAAGAGGGATTTACCACATTTAGCTTCTGTTGTGTTCTAAGCTTTTAACTGTCAATAATTTTTTGTCGCGAAAATGGTAAATGGTTGGAGGTACAGAGATTTCAACGACTCTAAGATTTAAAACCTTTAAGTTTTCAGTCCTTAACATGCAGAAATGAGGGCAGTGCTAAGCCAGGGAAGTAGAACTTTATCTGAAACAGAGTTTTCAGCCTCCGGTCGCCATCCTTGTATTGCACAGGCTACAGAAACGTCGGATTTTTCTGACTGAGTAATATTCATGGTACAACTGAGATCTGGTACGGCAAAAGGAAGATTGCTTTTTAAATTGAGATCAATTCCAGAGTAAAGCAACTTCTTGCAACTGGAAATTGAAGTAGCTGCTTGAGAGTATCAGTGTTGTATGGGGGTTTGATGAAATTGAAGAGATTTTGACACAATTCTTTATTTCTCAGATAAACTCTTGGAAAAATATTTTCCAAAGACTGTTTCTACTGCAATTCCAATAAAGCTGTATTGCTCTATTTAGTATGTTCTGAGTAGGTGCAATATTGGGCCTTGGTTTGTGTATCGGTAGAAATGTAGCAACCACAGTAAGGGCCATGGGATGAGCAGTGGATACGGACAGGTAGATGGAGTCAGGAGAAAGAGTCGGAGTAGCTGTCTGGTAAATCTTATCACAGGGAAGATGTCTCTGAAGTGTAGGAGCTTGCACAGATGTGATATAAGAGAAAAAAACCCCTGCATTTGCCAAAGGCACAGCTCACTCTATGGGGAAGGAAAAAAAAGAAACTGTTCTCAATCTATTTCTTTCTCCCTTCTCCAGGCTACAAATTCCCACACTAATGAGGTGGTGGCAGTCAAGAAAATGTCCTACAGTGGAAAGCAAACGAATGAGGTATGATGAATAAAGCCAATTCTGCATGCAGAAGCTATTGCAATCATAATGTAAATCTGAACAGCTAAATTAGCTGGGTATTCCATTTGACACTCACAGCCCAGCTTTTTAATGCTGTAGCTGTTGCTCACTTCCATAGGAAGCATGGAGGTTGGTAGAGAGAAAATGAGTTTATGCAAATTTTGACAAATAGTTCAGTTTAAGGAAGCAAATGGGTATTCAGAATGCTTGTAGGGGTGGTTATTTCAGTAATAAGTGCATTAAGAGCATGCGGGCTACTGGAGCCATAACCACAGCTCTCTGATGTGTCAGCTGAAATGTATAGCTGACTGGAGATGCTTTTCAGGATCTATAATCTAAAATTACATAGAACTGTTCAGAATATCAGTCTCACTTCAACTGTTGCTTGGTAGTTGCTCCTTTGATATCTTAGCACTGCGATACTTTGTACTTGGATTGATTCTATTCACTTGAGTTAGTGGGTTGATAGGTGGTAAAGAATGTGTGTTTGTAGGAGTAAACCAGGATGCTTTAAACCCATTTTTCCGTACCTACCTGCTAGTGTCCCACATGTGCTGAGGTCTTACAAATGTCACTTGCCTTGTGCTGTGTCACAGAAGGAAACAAACTGCCTGCTGCCATCTGTAGCATGTACTGTAGGTGGTGGCATCTGTTTTGGGATAGGAGGCATTGTTGCCGAGTTTGAGACCACTGTTCAGTGAACACAGGGGTAGCAATGCTTTAAGTGAAATATATTGCAGATAAAATAAGGAAAAAAATACTACAATCCTCTAGCTATTTACATTAAGACTCCTTCAAGAGGTATTTAACTGACGTATTTAACTTATGTTGTGTACAGTTGTGCTTTTGCAATTATGATGTCTTCACATTGTAAAAGCATTTTATAGGTTGTTTTTCACGCTGCTACAGCATGTGGTGTATGAGCACATGTAAGTGTATGAGAGCAATGTTTTTATACCTTTTTGCTTTATTTTATTAGAAATGGCAGGATATCATCAAAGAAGTCAAGTTTCTACAGCAGCTGAAGCACCCCAACACCATTGAATACAAGGGCTGTTACCTGAAAGAGCATACGGCATGGGTGAGTGAGTGGTGTGGCGTTTAGAGGCCTTCCTGAGCAGAAAAGGTACGGTACAGCAATCTGATATTCAGTACATGCAGTGCCTTTACATGCAGCAGTTTTCATCCCATGCTGCCTGTAGTTCCTTTCATCTGAAGTAGCTTCCAGGTGATTTAAANCCTCCTCTCCACAACCTCCCTTCAGGTAGTTGTAGAGAGCAATAAGGTCTCTCCTCAGCCTCCTCTTCTCCAGGCTAAACGACCCCAGCTCTCGCAGTCGCTCCTCATAAGGCGTTCTCCAGCCCCTTCACCAGCGTTGTCACTGGACATTGGAACAAATTCAGGACGTTGGAACAAATTGCTGCCTCTGTGAGGCAGGCCTCTGTGTTCATACAGATTAAACAGTTATGGACCATCAATGTCTCCCACAAACCTCTTAGTGCCTAAGTCTTCATTACAACACTAAAAGGTGCCTTGACATTGCTGGAATGTTTAGAGCATTTTAGTTCATTCATTGCTTATTGCATTCTTGCAAATGAAGGTTTTATTTGCTTCTGCTGTTTCTCAGCCATTCGAGTAGTGACTGTTTCGGGGAGACTCTACCCTATTATTTAAAAGTGTGCTTTTCTCTTGCAGTTGGTTATGGAGTACTGCTTAGGATCAGCTTCTGATTTACTAGAGGGTAAGTTTTATATAGTCTTTGATTTTCTTTTTGCTAGTGCCCCTTCGGAGTGTGGTGGGAGGCTGTTTTCTCACATAATGGTGTTTTCTGAATGGTAGGGGCGGTCTGTCTGTACTACTCCATTCTGTATCTAGAATGCCTGTATTTGTGATACGAAGGGTAAGTTGAGACTTTCGCAGCAGGCCAGTGCTATGTACAGTTGGCATGCACATTTATATGTTGTAAAACCAAAGTATAAATGTATATAAGTGTATTCCTGTAATTTGCTCCCTCTTGGTGACTGAAGCAGACCGCCCATTTTCTGAATATCCATAACAAAATCCCACAGAGATCACCTTTGTCCTTCTCTTACAGTTTGTAGGAATAGTTACAGGTGATTTTATTGAACAAGAGACTGATATGATCTCAGAATTAGAAAAACACCTGCAGAGGAACAGGGATTCTAAGGTGAAGTTTGCAAAAACTAGCGCTCTCTGTGGGCTATATCTTTTGCATCTAAGGTACGGTCATCCAGAGTCACATGCTGGCCATATTTAGGGATATATGAAAGGTGCTTTAGGTGCTTTGCAGCACCTATTTGTAGCTGATATTCCTCATTTTCCTGTGTTGCTGTCTGTTGGGGTAGAAAAATGGGAAATTTTCCTTGCAAAAGGCCAAACAAGTCTTTCAAATGCACTCAGACACATCTCCTGATATTATCTGTTGGCCCTAGCAGAAATGTGAAGAAAAATGTAGTTTCCTCTGATGTGAACGTGCGCACAAGCTGTGCATAGACTCAGAGCGGCTGATGGCTGTGGGAAACTAGTACAGTGAAGGTGATGTTCACCTCATAGCTGGCAAAACTGGTGGGGTTCCTTCTCTTTGAAAAGTCTTCCTCTGGAAAAGATCTTATGTTTCTTTCTTTAATTGTTTCTGTAGTTCACAAGAAGCCACTTCAGGAAGTGGAGATCGCTGCCATCACCCACGGTGCCTTGCAGGGGCTGGCCTACCTGCACTCTCACTGTAAGATTCATAGGTAAGACTGGAGCTCAGAGCTGCTTACATGTCCGACTTCTGCTTTCTGGAGTCTGAAGGTTCCTTTGCTGTGTTTAAGCAACTTTCATAAAGGTTATTCTACCAAATTTTCTCTAATGGACATGTCATTACTCCTGATACACCTGGATGTTGACTGACTTGGCAGGAAAGTATCACCCTAAATTTGCCAAATAAAGGGGAGTGGTGGAGCTAGGATGTCTTTAGGACTAGACATTGTGAGCATTTTTCACATATGAATAAGTAAAACTTATGCTTTCAGAAATCAGTTGATGACACTGTAAGTCAAGGGTAAAACTGTCACAGGAGAAATCAGAGCAAACAGGCAAAGGAAGATTTTATAACAAGCTGCTCATGATGCTGGCTCCTAGATCTGTCTGTCTTAAAGTGGTGTTTTTCAAAGTTTGGGTATCTTTTCACTTGCTTGTGGAACAACATATATTCTCATGTTCTGGGGTTTTCTTTTGTCTAATTTTGGGTACTACTGATATATCAGCAACTTGTGAAATGGATGAGAACCAGATTAGTGTACTGAGAGTGGGGAGTCATCAGAATGAAGCAACTTGAGACTAACTTATGGGGTTAGAAGCCTCTCTGTTGTCTAACGGCAAGTTTGAGGCAGAAAATTGGCATATCCGAGGCTGAGACAGTGAAGGGCTTTTAAGGAGACAAGGATTACTTGTCATTTGTTAGAGCAGCTATTTTGATTGTATCTACATGTGGTTATTAAATTCAGGAATCCAAATTTATGAAATTAAAATAAGTTACTCTTTGAGCAGCTCTTTGCATGCATGCCCTATTTGAGTATAAATCTACCTGGTTTGAAATATTTTACATGCTTTCAAAGTGCATTGAATTCTTATTTTTAGTAAATTACTCCCTGTATGGACACTATTGAGAATTAGTTTTTCTCAGTGCTCATTAGGATTTTCTAACATTGCAGTTAATGTGTTATGAATTCGGCAATTTCATGTAGTGAATACTAGCTGCACTCTGTGAGCATCCCATTCACATGCTTATTGCAGATCAAGAATAAAGCTGGTTATTTCTTTTTCATACTGGAAAACATTACTTAGTTGTTGTGGCATGCACTGAGAACGACTGGAGGTAAAGGCACTGCTGGAAGTATCACACAGGTCTTTCCGATCTCAGCAGTGTTCTTCCAAGGGTGTTCTATCTTGTAACTTCTGGGATGAGAAGACAAGTCTCTCTCAATTAAGAGGACCAAGAGGTATCTAGTTTTCTGATAGATGTAGCTTAAAAGGCATGGTGAGAGTGTGCCGTTACCTGGCTTCAGTGCCATGCAGAGCACTCTGCTGCTGTGCACAACTGCTCACCCACAGGGAAACACTGTGCTCGCCTCCGCTGTGAGTTTTCATGGCTTTGAGAGAAGTGAAGCAAGTGCCGAATGAGAAGGGATGGAAGCTGGGACAGCTGTGGTATCCCTGCCCCACAGTGAGGAAGGCAAGACGAGGGTGACCTGGAATGGAGGGACATCTTGTGGAGATGCAGGACAAAGCAAGGCTCCGGACTCGCCTCCAGAGCTCCCTAGGCAGCTCTGCTCTTAGTCAGTTCTCATGTCACACTATAGAATGGCAAAGGATGAGATTATTTTCTGTTTAATTGCAGGTACAAGGCCAACCTAAGTAACAGATATGTTTGCTGATACCTAAGGCAGCCATTGAGTCCACTGTGGATTGTTGGACAGTGAAAGTGGCAGAGGAGATGATTGAAAAGAGCACAGCCTGTGCTGTCTCTCATACCTTTGAGGTGTACATTCTTGCACATACCAAACATATTTGACACAGTTTCTCACAGCATTCTGCTTAGGAAGCTGGCTGCCACTGGCCTGGACAGGCACACACTGTCGTGGGTGGAAAACTGGTTGGATGGCTGGGGGGCCCATAGAGTGCTGGTAAATGAAGTTAATTCCAGCTGGAGGCCAGTCAGTTAATCCCAGCTGGACTTGATGATCCAAGAGGTTTTTTCTAGCCTGGCAATTCTATCATCTTTAGTGCTTGTCCTGCAGCAGAAGTGACCCAAACATGGTAACATGTCTGGACACATTTCTGAGTAGCACATGTGCACAAAAGAAATCTATAGCACTAGTTTTGAAGTGATACTGTCTCAGGAGTGAGGGAATAGAGGTTCTGACTCTAGCTCTGCTGCTGGGATACTGCAAGCAAATTCCTGTCTCTGTGGCTGTCTTTACCCCAGCTTTACCTATCCTGCTTGCTGCCCTGTGGAAACAAAGGCATCTGTGGCATATACCTAGTGTGTAATTTTCCCTTTGTTACTGAAGTGCTGCATCAGGGTTCTAGGGAACTTTTGGTATATTAAAAGTCATTTGTGCTTGGGTGAGTTCATTCCTGACTTTGAATAGGGTCAATTCCCAAGTGTCTTAGAAGGTATGCAAATTGAGTAAACCTTTCTCAGCATTTCAGGGACAGTTAATTTGAGATCAACCTATTAACTGCTGGAATTTAGAAATTAATGGTGCCAAAGGTGTTGAATGTATCTTATGCCTTTTTTTATTACAGTGGCTTCATTGTTGTTTATCTCATAAATGTATGGATTATCTGAGAGATGTAGAAAAGATAGGATTTGAAAGATGGAAAAAACATGCCTGGTATTGTTTAAGATGTCACAGCTGGCTATTCAGATACACTTCTTCTGGATCTCAGTCTGTGGACTCAATCTTGGCAACCATGGCTCATCTCCTTTTCCCTCATCCCCAGACCTTTTTGGGTGCCATCAGATTTCCATTCCAAAAAAACCATGTATCTGATTTCTCTATCTTTCTCTTTAGTAGATTTGTAAGTATTCTCAGGTTTTTCTTAATGTTTCATTGAGAAAAAGTTAGCGTTTGTAAATATATAAGAGTTATTCTACTGTCACTACAAGTACTTTTTTTCTTTTGGTCTTTTAAAGGGATATTAAAGCTGGAAATATTCTTCTAACAGAACCAGGTCAAGTGAAACTAGCTGACTTTGGGTCTGCCTCTATAGTCTCTCCTGCCAATTCTTTTGTGGGAACGCCTTACTGGTGAGTAAAGCCTGCAGTACCTCAGTCCTTTAATGAGGTTGCTTTCTTCCATTTCCAATGTTTCACAATCTTTAAAGAATACTTGGGCTAGAAACTTTATTAAGCAAGCAGTTATCTTTAATCCCCCATGTTTGGCTTTTCAAGAAATGTTTTCTATCTCGGTGCCTGTGAATAGGGGTAGGCTGTGCAGCACTTCGAAATGGCACCAGTTAATGTTTCAGCTGCTGTAATGCCATTGACTTAAACTTTCATAATACTTGCCATAGTTAACGGAACTAAGACAGACACATGGAGAAAGGGAATCCTGTTAATCTCGCCATGCAGCATGGAAGTCACACAACTACTTAAATTCTGTTTTGAAGAAACGTGCTTAAGGGTCACTTGAGTTGCTTGGCATTCCTAACATAGTGGAGCAGTGTAGCTTTATGCTCCACTTATTTTGTGGCAGAGGCCCCTGGCATTGATGGGAGGTCACCTATCGCCCATTCTCTGAACAAGTCCGTTTGGCCGGAAGCCTGCTTCATCTTTGAAGAGCAGAAGTGAAGAGGCTGAATTTCTGCGGGCTTGGCCCTCTGCTTCTTTCCCCCCACACACATCCTTTTATCTTGGTCTGCTGTATTTCCCCACTGTTGCAGATTTCCCTGTTCCTTTCATAGCTACATTCACAGGCTGCATATATCTGCTGGAAATTTCTCGTGGTGTGCCAAAGGAAAAGTCACCATCTCTGGTGAGAGTGAAAGTGATGCCTTTAGGACTCTTCCAGCCCTTGCTGTCTGCCTGCAGGTACAATGCCTTTGAGATCGGTGTGGGTCTCACATGTGCCAGCATGTTGCACTAACAGCAAGATGATCAGGTTGGCCTCTTCTTTACTTTCCTTTCTTAAACTGCCTGTTGGAAGAGCTGCTAGTGCAGGAAAGCATTGTTTCATTTCAGCATGGCTTCACTCAGCCCCATGCTGGCTCTTTAGGTTCTGGTCCATTGCTCTGCTGAAGATAACAAAGCCACCTCATTTTAAGCTGTGTGCTGGGAGTCACAATTAGTAAATCCTAACCTGCATGTTTTGCGCTGTGGTTGGTAGGATGGCACCAGAGGTGATCCTTGCTATGGACGAGGGACAATATGATGGAAAGGTGGATGTCTGGTCTCTCGGGATCACGTGTATTGAGTTAGGTGAGTAAATACTTGGCAGCTGAGCTGAATAATTAACTACCTGAAGTATTTATTAGGAAGTCCTGAAAACAATAGAAGGTTCTTATTCCTCATAAGTGGTTTTGATTTTGGTTTGGGGTTTTTTTTCTTTAAAAAGCCTGACTTGGAAAGCTCCAACAGTTAAGTTAAATCTTTTACTCACTAGCAAATCAAAAGCAAGCCACTAATGCTGCTGTGCTTTAATGTTAATCTGGTGTGCTCAGTTATTCCCTTAATAACTAGAGGATTCTTAAATGAGAAGAAACTGTGGTTTCTAGTCTGTATTTTTCAAGATGGGTTTTGAGAACATATTCCAGCTATTGTGTCAAGGGAACTGATGCACTAAGAATTGTGTCAGAAAAAGCCTGCATTTAATTTTCAATTCTTCTTACTTTACCATTCTCTGAAATAAAAATTTTCTATCTCAGCTGAAAGTTTGTGTCATGACTCAATGTGGACAGGTTCTTTATGTGAGAAGAAAAGGGTTTGCACTGCAAAGGGCAAATAATATGCATCTTCACAACTTGCAGATGTAGATGTGATAACAGGCGTACAAAACAGATGTGTGCACTTCAAGTTTGAATATTGGCATTGCATGTTCTGAGTAGATTATTTCCAAAGATACTTTTGGTATGGATTGTATTTAACAGCAGTAAATCAAGAACTTATTGTAAGGGTGAGCTCACTAAGAATATTATTCATAAATGTTTAATCAGCAGAATTATATGTTACAGAATCATGGAATCACCAGGTTGGAAGAGACCCACTGGATCATCGAGTCCAACCATTCCCATCAATCACTGAACCACGTCCCTCAGGACCTTGTCCACCCATGCCTTAAACACCTCCAGGGAAGGTGGATCAACCACCTCCCTGGGCAGCCTGTTCCAATGCCCAATGACCCTTTCTGTGAAAAACTTCCTCCTAATGTCTAGCCTAAATCTCCCCTGGTGGAGCTTGAGGTCATTGCCTCTTGTCCTGTCCCCTGTCACTTGGGAGAAGAGGCCAGCTCCCTCCTCTCCACAACCTCTTTCAGGCAGTTGTAGAGAGCAATGAGGTCTCCCCTCAGCCTCCTCTTCTCTGGGCTAAACACCCCCAGCTCTCTCAGCTGTTCCTCATAAGACTTGTTCTCCAGCCTCTTCACCAGCTTTGTTGCTCTTCTCTGGACTTGCTCCAGAGCCTCAACATCCTTCTTGTGGTGAGGGTCCCAGGCCTGAACGCAGTATTCAAGGAGCGGTCTCACCAGTGCAGAGTACAGAGGGAGAATAACCTGCCTGGACCTGCTGGTCACACCGTTTCTGATACAAACCAGGATGCCATTGGCCTTCTTGGCCACCTGGNTCTGCAAACTTGCTGAGGGTGCACTCAATGCCTTCATCCAGGTCATTGATGAAGACATTGAACAGGGCTGGACCCAGCACTGAGCCCTGGGGAACCCCACTTGTGACTGGCCTCCAGCTGGATTTAACACCATTTACCACCACTCTCTGGGCCCGGCCATCCAATCAGTTTTCCACCCAGGAGAGTGTGTGCCTGTCCAGACCAGAGGCTGAGATATATGAGATACTGAAGAGGGGGAGCCATAAATGGGAAGAACCATTGACTCCAACAGAGATGTAATGATGTAGTTGTGTTGTTTCATGTGCCAGCACTAATGCCTTGCTGACACAGTCTGTATGTTGATGAAAAGAATGCAATTATCAGAAATTCTAGAATTCTGCTCTTCTACATGGCCACTGATTTTGTGTGTGTGGAGTTCAGACTAGTTCTGGCCTCCCAAGGAGTAAATCACAGTGGTAGAATAGATATTATGCTGTACTATGTGGGCACTGAGTCTTGAAACTAGAATGGCTAGGGAGCTTTTCAATCAAGAACATCAAAGCTGTATTACATAGCTGATGGGTTTGTTTGGTTTTATATTAACCTTTTGAGAAGTATTGAACTTTTTAAAAAACTTTGAGCTTTGCCTTTGCATGATTCCATGTATGAATGTGGGGTTCAGGTAGCAGTGGGAGGAAATCTCTTGTTGAGCTCCACTTGGCTTTCTCTGAATGCTTAATGATGTCTTAATTTCTTGTGTACCCAAAAGTAAGTAGTGTTTAGAGAAAAGAAAACATGGTGGTTTGCGTGCTTGCTGCATATTGAGGACAAGTGATTGCTCTGACCTGACATGAACTCAAAAACCCTGGCATCACTGCCTGATTGGCATGAGTGACCTTAGATGGTGGTGAAAATAAGCCCTTCTCAGCTCCTGAGGGGAATCTGCTGCACTCTGGAATGGTTAGGGGGCTGGTAGGCAGGTGTTCACTTGGAATAAGGACCAGGAAGAATTTTAGTTACGGGGAGTGAACAACACATCTGGGAAATGGATTTGTCAAACTGTCCTGCTTGCAAGTGACTGCCAGTGACAAATCAAACAGGCAGCCACTCTTTTCCCTATATACAGACACTACTGCAGTGCATCAGGGATCTGTAGGGGTCAGTACATGCGTTTCCTGGTCCTGACTGTATGTCTAAGCTCAGCTTCTGCTGATTTTGCCATAGCAGCTCAGATGTAAAATGTAGTTAAGGTAAAATTTACTGGAAATTATTCCTTATAATTTGCATCCTGTTCTCTCTCTGGTTTTCATGATCCCTTCTTCAGATGAATAACAACTTTCCTTGAGTGGCTGTCCTGGTCTAACCTAGAATATTGAAATAATTAGCTTAAATGTGGTGAGAACAGTAATGAGCTATTGATTTAGCAGTGATACTCTGCTCGTATTTCCATGTCTTTCTCCTTTTCTTTCCGGAATGCCTTATCACACCTTTCTTTTTTGCTTTCTAGCTGAAAGGAAGCCTCCACTTTTCAACATGAATGCAATGAGTGCCTTATATCATATAGCCCAGAATGATTCCCCTACATTACAGTCAAATGAATGGTAAGAGAGCTATTAACAGATCTTTTTCTTTCCCCCCACCCTGAAAATGCTCTGCGACTCTCTGCGTGGTTAAAGCCTGACAAGAAAAGTGTTTGTTGCAGCATAGTGATTTGACTGTGCTCTCCAATAATGCTTCTGTGTAGGCAGGCTCAATTTTGACCTTCTGTCACTTTGGCTGTGCTACAATCTAAATGTGTGGAGGTGTTAATTACGGGGCTGTAGATGCTGTAGGAATTAAAATATTCTTAGATGCACTAAGCCAGCCCTAGCTCAGCATCAGCAAAGTTTCCAGCTGCAAAAGATCCCCAAGAGAAGAATTGCTAGCATTGTAGTGCAGCTGAAATGTGGAGAAAGGGAGGGGAGAGTTACATGGATTATAGAGGTATTTGGATGTTTTTTCAGTGAGTGACTTCAAGAGTCATCAGAGCTGTGTGGCCAGTAAATTCTCCCTGTGCTGCAGGCTTGTTTCAGAAGCTGGGCTTTGATACAGAAGTGCTTTGTTATTCTGTATGAGCAAAGGGTTTTACCATGTTCCCTGTTTTCTGTGCCCAAGAGTGAAATGTGGCAGAGTCTGCAGATGGCTTGAAACAGCAGCTCCTGGAGAGGTGGGATGTTCCCCCAGTTACACTGCCAGGCTTTATTTAAGCAGCATAATTATTTAATTGCTAATAATCTTATCAAAACCATTTCAGTTTCCTTATTTCACCGTTTCTGGTCCATTTTTCAAGATTCAAAGAACTTGGTCTCTTACTTTGCACACTGATACTCATCATCTGCAAAATTTGCAATGCAGAGTAGAGACAGCTTATGAATACAGTGTGAGAATCGGTATTCTTGATTGCAAGCAGTTTGTTTATAGTCACCTGTTTGCTCTCTGTGGCTTTGAGAACACAGAGGATAAACAAGGTGACTTTTCTGCTGCTTTTGAAATCAATGGTACCTAGAAGATTAGTTTTCTTCTTTCTAGTTGTGTTACAAGCTCATATATAGCCTAAAGTCTTATTGAACTCAGCATCATATTGAGGCACTTTATGAAGTCACTGTTACAAATTGTGGGAAGCTGCTGGAGAGCACAGAGCCATTTCATCAGCTAACTTAACATTTATGGACTTACCAGTAATTTCATTGTCATCTGTAAAATTGAAAATAGTGACTGATACATAGTTCTTGCTTGGTTTTGAGTTTGAGATCAGGGATGATTATGCGTCCATGTTTGCTTCAACAGTCTTGAACTGTTGAGAGACCTTGTGGGATCAACTTAACTGAACTTTTCCAAATCCTGAGTAATTTCTGTGCCCTAGAACTTAAGAACAAATTAGTCAAGGTTTTTCTTTTGCTTTGCCCTAATAAGTTTGTGTATATGCCACATCCTAAGCTGCTTTTTCATTTAGAACCTTTTTTTTTTTTATTTACAGGTCAGACTCCTTTAGGGGATTTGTTGATTACTGCTTACAGAAAATACCTCAGGAAAGGCCATCATCGACAGATCTACTACGGGTAATGTTTCAAATCTTTTTCAGAAACTGTGGAAAAATCTGTTTGTCTATGAAAATAATTGTAAAGATGTTGAGAAATATTTGTCCTTTTGAAAAAAAGTTGTTGATTTTGCTCGCATCTGAATTAATAAAGTTTTGGGGTCCTGTGAAGAATGATTTAGGTTGTTTAACTTTATTTCCTGACTTTTCCTGTGATGTCAGTCACAATTGTCTGTACTGGGATGCTTAAGAGTTGAACTAGTAGAGAAAAGAAGAGGTAGGCTGTGTGGTAAACCAGTTGCATTTGTGAATGCAGAGTTACCTGAGGGAACAGCCTAGAACCCTGCTCCTCTTATGGCCCGGAACTCTGCAGAGGTTACTTTTGTGTTTGAGAACTTGAAAGCCTCTTGGGAGAGTAGTGTGAGTAGGAGCTTTTTAAGCTGAGGGAAAGACTTGTCAGCAGGATGGCGATAGAAGGATTTAATATTGATGGGGTTTTTTTTAGGGTTTTTTTCCTTAAAATAATGCTGTACGTACTTTAACTGGAGGTATTATCAAGGCCAAAGAGGTCTGGAGCTGGTTTAGTTAATCTGTGCTGCAGAAGTGAATTCCAACCAATAGTTTTCTGTGTAGGTAGGGCTTAGGAGTATGTTTTCTACTGCTTGGAAGAAGGAATTTTCACCAGGCTCTCTACTATCCTGTGGTGTCAGTAGGATGCTCTGAGTTGTGACCATGCTGCGCTGGATGGTGTCTGAAAGAGAGGCAGAAATGAGGGAGGACACTGGATGCAACCCTGTTCACCCTCTAAATGGGGGTAGGAGGAGTGGGAAACTATAACTTTATGCAGCTAGTGTGAAAGCAAAGACCATTTTGGAGCAGTTACCTGGTTTTGTGTAAAGTAATGTAACTGTTAATTGGTTGATGCTCCCTTCTTTTCTCTGCTTACCTTCTCCAGTACAGAAAAAACAATGTTTCTGTTCTGTAACTGGCAATAGGTGCTACCAAGTTTATATGCAATTTCAGTAAGATTCAAGGCTTGTAATTTGTTACAGGCTTTCTCTGTGGAAGAGGCAGAAAATCTGAAAAGCCATTTTAAATGCTACTCAAAATCTTGACTTAACAACTCTTCCTAGGATGTGTAGACAATAACAAATCTTTTGCCAAGCTGGTAGTACTTTGAGAATTATACTCCGCATGATCAGAGGATTGAACTCTTAATAAAGATTTACAGGCAGTAGCTGATGATTTAAGGGAACATGGATATTGGAGATGGATAGAGACGGGGTGACTCATGTTCATCTCCTGGCCAGAGCGGGGTTGTTCTGTCTGGGGCACTCCAAACTGTCCTGTCTCTTTCCTGACAGATGCAGATGAAGTTCAGAAAGGTTATCTTCACCTTTTTTTCTCTAGTAATGCTAATGTCAATGTGATTAATTCTTCATCTGTTCATAACTTTTGGATATTTTTCTTTTTGTGATCTTTCTGCCTAATCTCAATGCAGCTTTTGGTTTTGCTTTATTTTTGTAAATCATGAATCTGGACCTTTCTGATTCCCTTTCTGGTTGTTTTCTGTGTTTGGGGCTTTTTGGTCTACAAATGGCTGGACAGACATTTCTGGCACAAATATGTGTATCATGAAGCGTTGCTTCAAGTGTGGTTACGTGGGAGCTGAGAGAGGCTGGCTCTGCACCACAGTGTTACAAGGCCAGGGGGTTGGGTGTGATGTTGTTTTGGCTGCTGTCTTGTTCAGAACTCTCAAGAAATTTATGGATTACAACTGTAAATCCCTCCTTGTATAATTACTTGGTAAATGTACTCTGCTTCTATGTTTTATTGTGTATTTCCAGACATTTTTCCAACTCCTTTCTCTACTCATGCAGTGCTGTATTTCTCTCTGTGTTCCTGATCTCCACTTTCCAGTCACTTCGTTGTCCTAAATAGGTTTTGAGCAATTCCTCAATTCGTTCACATCTTGTAGTGTGTTTACTTTTTTTATACATTGATGCATCATGCTTAATTGTTAAGTTGAAAGTAGCACTAAGAGAATAGAGCTAGGTTAGCTTCTTTCCCTAAACCAACCACCAAACACAAAAGTTGTTTATATCCCTTTAACAGTTTCAATACTGAACCAAATTAATTACAATTCATTTTGGAAATAACTGCATTGTTTTGGACTTTGCTTTGTACAAGTTCGTAATTGCCAAAAGGGTGTAGGAGGGGGACCACTGCTCGGAGTGATGTGTGCCAAGGTTTGTCAAAGTTCTGTCAGTGAATCATAAATTAGTTCCAGTTTATTAAATCCTCAAGTTTCACTTTACCTGAGAAACATAGGAACTGCTTATAAGTACAAGGCCTTTGTGTCTGGGGAATTCAGGAGCAGCCTTAAGTTATAAGGTAGGGATGTGTGAAATCCTGTCCAGCTCCTTTTCTATCAGGCTTTTTTTTTTTTTTTCTTTTGAGTATTTCCTTTATTTAATAGTGATTAGTGGCCCTACTACTCCTCTGGTTGCCATGTGTAGCTGCTGGTGAGAATTGCATGACATGCTGCTGTTCCACACCAGGTAAACAGGACTCAGTTTTTCCTTAAGCCTCGAGCAGAGGAATTGCTAGCTCCAGTGGGTGTTCTGCTTAATTTCCACAGCAGGTTCGATTGCTGCTCTGTGTCTACCTGACAGCCTTTTCATGCTGATTTTTGTTCTAAGGCTACCATTCAGCCTTTGTTTTATGGCTTCTCTTGTTGCTCTTTCAGCACAGTGAAATGCATTTTCATGGATGTTTCTGAGCTTCTTGGTTCTTGAAGACAGAAATAAAAATCCTGCGCTCTGTGCTAGCTTTGCCCTTTCTTCTGGCCTTGCTTTAAGCTTGGGCCACATAGAATATTTAACCCTTGTGCCTTCACTCTCCGGGTAAAGGCAGATGAACGAGCTTGTTGTACTTCCTCTTCAGCGCCTATTGTTTTTTTTCCTGCAATACATCCATGCTGTGGCATATAACCGGCATTTTGTTCTCTGCTTCTGCTTGCAGCTCCCTGACAATCCTTTGACC
The DNA here is from genome assembly GCA_013389865.1 of Piaya cayana. Lineage (NCBI taxonomy): Eukaryota > Metazoa > Chordata > Aves > Cuculiformes > Coccyzidae > Piaya > Piaya cayana. The sequence goes on along the minus strand of WAAB01012908.1, from coordinate 8,294 downwards.
AGCTAATAGGTTTATGTTGTAGGTTTCAGAATGATTCATTCATGTGGATTGGCAGCCTTTACTGCTCTCTAGGAACAGTGGAAGTTCATCGAGGGATAGAATATCACGAGTACCTTAGGTTGGAGTCTGTACAAATTATTGGAGCCAAGATCTTCCTCTTAAAACATGACTATTCGGTTGCTTTCAGAAGAATACCCTAGATGTTCCCTTCTGCAGCAGCTCCCCCTAAAGCCTGCTAGACTATGAAATTGAAGATCTTTCTGGCTTTTAAGGGTTTTTGACTTGCATTTGGTAAACAGGAATAGGTTTTTTGTGGACACGTTTTCATAGAGAACAGAATTGTAAATGAGATTTGAGATCTAATTCAGTTTCCATTCAGTCTCCCAGATGAAAACAGTCAAATAACTATAATGATATTGAAACACAATCGAAGTAAAAACTAAAAAACAAGTAAAAACAACAAACCCCCAAGACTATCTCACTCATATGTTTCACTTTTAAAATGAAAAGCAAGTATAAATTTTTTTTTGTTTTCCCAATTTTTCTCAGCTTGCATGACATTCCCAGGAAACTTGAGTTCTGTTGGTCACTCTTCCAGCCCGTTTGGAATATGCTTTTCGATAGATAAACCTCTTCCTCTCTCTGAGTCCATTTTGGTTTTGTTGTTTGCTTGTTTGGTTGGTTTTTTCTTGCAACTTGGAGAAAGTAGGCAAAGTATGTCCTTTCAGCCATCATTTCTTAGAGTTGCATAGTACCTGGCAGAGGGGTGTCTACATCTCTTGTGTGCAATTTATGCAATTAGGTAATGCAAGTGAGCAGCCAGAATTGGATTCTTGTTATGCAAGAGCCTTTTGCTTCTGCCCTACAGTTTCCACATGATTGCTTACTGATATTTGAATAGTGCCTGGGTACGAAGCACATAGTCTTTCCAGTGAAATGAATATTTGCACTGCTAAAGAATATACATAAAGAAGACACTGGACATGGAGGATGGCTTCAAGTTCAGGATCATTGTTCCAAATACATTACTGCTCTCTAAATATTACCTACAACTAGATAAAAATGGTCACCTTTTTTTCTAATCATAGCTAAGCTGCAGATCGTTGCTGTTTACAGAAAAATAAATGGTGGTCGTCTGCGTTGAGGAGCAGAAATGATTAATTTTACTTCTATATGAGATGATGTTTGGAACTTTTAACTGCAATTCAAAAATAAACACCATCACTACTAACAAAAAATGGATAATGACTGGCCATCCCCATTAGCAAAACTCAAATGCACAACAGTTTGAATTCAGTTACAAATGAGAAATAAGCCTGTGGCATGTACTGTCCATGTTTGTTTACAAATCATTAAAACAAGATCAGCTCATCCTGTCAACTTTCTTTGTATGTAAGACTCCTGTTAGAAGGGGGACTGGGTTTCATCTATCGGTCACTCCAGCTACATGGATGTATTAGTTCTTGAATTTGAGGAATGGCAGCACATCTAGGTGAGACATCCTTTTCCTTGTCCTGGGGAGCCTTGAGCTTCCCAGATGTGGAAGGAATTGTGAGGCCAAGGCAGCAGAAGTGACCCTGAGAACTTCTCTGCGGGTAGGGCCCAGCTGTGAAGGCTCTCTAGCCAAAGGCCATTGTGAGGTTTGTGATGCAGAGTAGAGAACCACTTTTTTTCCGCCTTTCTCTTTCATTTTTAATGTTTCTGGAAATGTGCGGAAGGTGTTTATGCCTTCAGGCCATCTCCCTTGATCGATAATAAGCAATGTACCCAACTGGAGTGATCCTATGTAGAATTTTGGCAAGCGTATACTCAGACTGTCTAATTCAGTCAAAGGTTGAATGGGAAAGCTCAAGGCTTTCGGCCTCTACTGCTGGCTGTACGGTGCAGGAGATTGCATCTGATAAATCAGAGAAGAGCCTTTAATCATGTACTTAAATTCCATTAAAGAATTTATTAAGCCTGCACTTAAAACCTGCACTTCTAGTACATCCTTAGCAGGAGTTGGTAAGAACCTGGTTTTACTTTAACTCTGTCTGCAAATGCTTTAAGTATAAATAAACTTTGCATTCTTATTAGTGGTTTTATGTATGAATCAGAATGGATAGGTGCAGGATGAACCTTTGGATGTAGTTGATGCAGGTAGTCTTGCATAATCAGGATTGATTCTTTGTCTTTTATGCGTTTTCTGCATTTTAAAGCCCTGTGCCTCTGTGAGGTCTGAAGTGGCACTGTCTTGTTCCTTGTATGTGTCAAATGCACGGGCTCAGGAAGGGACGAATGAGTTGTGTTCCCTGGAGAGCTCAGAAAATCTGGACCTTGCCCAAACCATTTCACTTCAGACAGAGAACTGAATCAGGGCTAAAGAGAGCTTGTGAGGGGTCAGGCTGGATTCTCTCCTTTCCACCTGTTGCCCAGCTTCTCCTGCTGCCGAAGCTCCTGCGCGCATGCGTACACGCACATACCACTTTCAAGTGGCAAAGTGATTTTGCCTCACTTCTCTGTAATCTACATTTGATTGAGTTCTGTGCTTAAGCAGATCTTCTGCTTCTGAACAAAACATTTTGCAGCTACACTTCGATACTCACAGGGCGTAGCACCATCAGTTTGAATATTTGACACAGTGATGAGCACAGTCAGCGTGTTCAGTGCTGAGTGTGTCTGGAGTCTTTCATAATGGATATTACTAATTATTGAATCTGAACAGACCAATTACTGAATATGAACTGTCATTTCAGGTGTCTCAGAAAAGTCACTGTGTCCTTGTTTTTTCATCAAACATACTTGGGTTATGTCTGAAACTGTGTGGTTTATTTCCTTTAATTCAGCATGATTTTGTTCGCCGAGACCGACCACCAAGGGTACTAATAGACCTCATACAAAGGACAAAAGATGCAGTACGTGAATTGGATAACCTGCAGTACCGGAAAATGAAGAAAATCCTTTTCCAGGAGACACGGAATGGCCCACTGACCGAGTCTCAAGAAGAGGAGGAGGTACTTTTATTTCGTTACCTCATTTGCGCTGTTACAAATAATTTTAGGGTGAGGTATTCCTGTCCTTAGGGTGCAGACCAAGCACAGCCTAGGTGAGGATACAGTCCTTGTTCTTGGAATATTGTCAGCAGAGGTGCAGGGTAGGGTAATGAGTGACGGAAGCCTTTAGTCACTGTTAGATGTGCATTGATTGGCAACCTAAAGTTTGACATTTTCTCAAGTAGCGGCCTTTCTTCTGAAGGCTTTACAGAAGAAACTCTTTTAGAGGGAGATTCTCTGTGAGACAAAGTAGCTTAGAGCTTGTGTGAAAAGGTCTGTTGGCAGGCTAAGCTTTTCAGTCTCAGAAGCACTGTCAAGACCGCTTGGTTAACGTTAATATTTTTTCAATTATGATAACTTTTTTATAAAGTAATTGGCCAATCATGAGCTGAAAAGGAAATTACCAAAATAGTAAGAGTTATTTCTCAGATTCTTTAATAGTGAAGAAAAGATTGAAGACACACAATTTAGCTTCATTTGAAATCTTACAATAAACAGCTCACTTAATCAGTGTATGATAGTTGACACTAACTGTGGCTTAGAGAAGGAAACCAGTCATTTTCTAATTGATGAGATTAGATGGAAATTAATGTAATTTGGTACAGGCACATGGGGTAAATAATTCTGACTGGTTCTCAACAAAAAAATAGATAGGTGAGTTGATGTTTGTATTCCTTTTTGCTGTGGTACAGCAAGATAGTACAAAGTGAGATGCCCATGCTCAGTGTATATTCTGAGAGTTGGTTTTGAGGCTTGCGTACATCAAATGTTCCTTTAAGGCTAAACTAGAGCTCTGGTTTACTAAATGGTTGAGCCTGGATGTCAGGGAGGAGAGCATAAAGAAGGAGAGGATGGCAATTAGCACTGCCCCTCATGCTGAAGGAGTTGCACAGAAGGAGCAAGAACAGCAATCACTGTAGTTACACTACAGAGTGCTTCTGTTCTAACCCTTCAGCAAGCCAACTTCTAAACCTTGAGCTGAGTTTTCAGATTATGGAGATCAGGGAATTGTCAGATATTTGTACTGAAAACTTCAAGCTTTGTCTAACTGTAAAAAGTTACTAGGAGAGTCACAGAGTAGGAAAGCGCAAGGGAATGGGTTTCGCACCTGACTGTTCAGCAGATCCAAGTTCAACAGCTAAGTGGGATACACGTGGTAGTAGTTGACTCCAAGATGTATCTTCTGTTCCTCCGGTCTCCACCTCTACTCTAAAAGAGGAGGAAGAGAAGAGATTGTATCTCTAGGAATTAACACTCTAATGAAGCTTACACTCTGCATGTGCACAGCATGCTCTTCACTGCTTTTTACCACTGAGCTCGTGTACCACTAAAGAAGGTTGCATTGCTCATGCGGATCGCTAACTTGACAGTGGAAAGGAGACATAGCACTTGCTTCAGTTACTACTCAACTGGTTAACAGAAGCTGCTCAGTTGTAAAACCACAAGGCAGTTCCTTTATCCACCTTAGACTTCCAGTATTGGAAAAGGAGCGTTACAAACTTTGATCACTCAAAATACTCCTAATGATTTCCTCATAGCTCTTGCAAGAAAGTTAAGGTCATTTGAAAAGTATTCAAGTCAGGAAGCCAGTGTTAAGGTTGCATATGCAATCTCGTCTCTAGCCTTTGTGCATATGCATTCATTAATTACATAGCCATATCCTCATCTCAGATGCTTAATTATGTCTTTTTTTTCCCCTGCAACTTTATATAAGCATCCTGGAAGTATTTTCATCCTCATGTACATATATTTTACTATGTAAAATAGCATTGGTTTGTGTTTTGGATCTTAACTGCTCTTACACAGGCACTGAATTATCTGCTGATTGCTTAAAAAATCATCACACAATCAAATACAAATCTGTTAAGCCTGTCAGTTTTATTTTTCTGTTGGTTTCCAACAAAATGAAGACCCCTTTCATTGATTTGTGATGTAATTCTCCCGCAAGCTCACTTTGGAGGCCAGGACAAACAGGGTGCTGTAGCAATCCATTCATTTTGGTGAATCAAGGCTATTTCAGACCAGGAGCTGCAGGATGTTTGGAGTTCTTGGTCCTTGCTTTGAATTCCTTGCAAGCTTCTTCAGTGCCACTACTTAATTACAAAGGACTCCATAAAGTCTTGAAGCCAGTCCAGATTAAGCGCGTACTCTGGCATTACTGTGCTTGTATGAGTATGCAACAAGAAAAAAGGCTGCGAACTTCTAATGTCTGTAGAGATGAAAATATGCTTTATACGAGGAATATTTATTTACCTGTGTCTAAGTAGATTATAATGGTTTTAATCATTGTAGTAATGCAGGCTCTTCTGAGTCAGCTGCTTAAAGGTGAATGAGGAATTTATCTTGGCTGAAAACACAAGGTGGAAGGGGCTTTTAGCTTGACAGAATGTAATTGCTGACTGCTTGGGACAGAGAGGTTAAAACCTTGACGCCCGTTAAGCACCATGTGATATTTATCAAATAATGATCAAATGGGGGCATTGCCTTATGTGTTTTCTGATGCACAAAATGTGTTATAGCATGCCCTGACTTGGAACACTTTTAATACAAACTCAGATCACTCCTTTTAGTGATGAGACTTCTTCCAACAGCCATCCAGTATTCCTGGCTGTCTCCTGTTCAGGCCTCGAGCTGTGACCAGACTAACTGATCTGTGGAAAATGGCTTTGCAGCCTGATATAGAAAGAATGCAGGAGAAGAGGCAAAAGCTAACTGCCCCGTATGGAGTATTTCATAGCCCAAGCAGCCTTGAGAAGTGTAGTTGCCAAAGTAATGAGCAAAGAGCCGGTAACTCTGCAGAGTTACCTTTAAAATAAACTGTGGGTGCTGCAGGCATATGCTAGGCAGGGAATCTCCTGCAGAACTTGTAACTGATGCCCCTTGTTTTATAGGACAGTGAGCATGGATCAAACCTGAGTAGGAAGATGGACAGTCTGGGCAGCAACCATTCCATCCCAAGTATGTCTGTGAGCACAGGCAGTCAGAGCAGCAGTGTGAGCAGCATGCAGGAGGTCCTGGATGAGAGCAGCCCTGAACTTGTCATGATGCATAGTGACGAGAGCACAATTAATTCCACTTCCTCCGTTGTTCATAAGAAGGTATGTTCTCTGGTGCTCTCCATAGCTTCCCGCAGTCTGTGCTATTGCTCACGCTGGCTCACCTGTGCAGGGTCCAACAATCAGTGTGCTGTGGTCTTGTGCTGAGCCATCTGCTGAGAGCAGGAGCTGGTGCCGGGCTTGTCAGAATCAAGTTCTGTGTTTTTTTCTTTACAAGCTAAACTGCATTTAAACAACCTCTGAAAATAAAAAGAGGCCGCTCATGAAAGGCAGCGCTTTCACTGTCGAGGCAAGGTTCCACAGACTTACTGCATGCCTCCTTCCCCAGTCCTGCATGTGCACTTCATCTCTGCTTGTAACATCAGTCTGTGTTTCCTTGTGAATGATTGTACTGTGTTATGTAGTATGGTGAGAAGTGGTCATAGCAGCTAAGCTAACTGTTTACCAGTCACAGTGTGTGATTAAAATCTGCTTGCACTTGGATTTCCCTCATGAGAAGTGGAAGTGTGCAGAACTGTGGACCGTTGCCACGAGGTATGTTTTGAGTCAAATTCCACTCAATGCTTTTCTGCTCTTTTGCTGCATGTTGTGATCTGTTCCCTTTTGTTTTCTTAGTGCTAGATATCAAACTAAGGTTATTTAGTGTTAAGGCAGCATCTAATCTAAGATTTTTTGGCTAAAATAGTTCTGGCTTGGCCTTAGCAGTGTCAGTTGCTAGTGGGCAGTAAAATGTAGGTTGTTCCTGGGATTGCATTTGCAAAGAGCTTCAAAGTGTACATATGCTTTTTGCCAGAGGAGATAAAACATTACAGCAGCATGAGAAGTATGAGTTTCTCATTTTACAGTAAAGCCTAGTTTTAACTAACTAAATATTTGTAAGCAATTTTTCCTCTGAAACACAGTGTTTGGGTAATTGAATGTTGAAGTGCTTGAGAAAGGAGGGTTTCAAGAAATTTGGTCTTCAATAAAAGATTGCCTTATTTGTTTAATGGCACTGGCACATGAGCTGCATGGGTTTCAAGGGTTTACATCTTTCTGAAATATATTTGCGGTAGCACCTTTGGAGAAGATTTTATCTTCACCTTTCAGAAAAAGACAGTGTTGGGTACAAAATGCCAGCCTGAGGAACCAACTCAAATGAAAAATGGCTCTGGGTGGTTACAGTTAGAACTGTAGGCTTCAGAAATGTGTATTAACTTCAATTTCATGTTGTTAAGTAGTTATATTTCCATATTCATTAAAGTAGAAGTTTGATGGACTGATCTACACTGTGGTCATATGTTGTAATATTACTGACTGCTCAGTGTCATTTCTGTTGATGGAAATAAAATGTGAGTCACTTCCATCAGACATAAGTTGCATTTGTGAAAGAAGAGTGCCTGTTTGTTTTAAGACTAATATTTTGTTTTCTAGCTATTGTATGACACTTCTAAAGTACAAGTACAGGAAGGTTTCTGATGCTATGAATTCAGTCTCTTAGACTTCTGTGTAGCTGGTCTCTTGTGATTAAGACATTCAGTTGCGTAGAGTGAATGAAAATGACTGTGCATGGAAGTTTGTGTTATCTGTTTGAAAAGACAAGGTCTCTTGCACACTTGTAACTGAAATATTGTAAAAAATAACCAGCTGTAGATCACTTAGCACAAGTGTTTTAAGGTAATTTTGGAAGCACAAAACCCAGGTCTGCACTGATGGTCTTTACTGACTAGTTAACAATTGACTGTGATGGCTGATTCTTGAAGGGGAATAGAAAACACCTCAACTGGCAAATCTTACCTTCCACTATGTGTATACACAAGGCAAATTCGGACTATGTGTAGCAGGATATATTCCAGTCTGCAAATGTATTGTTTTACTTTAGTATATAAGTTTTTAGTCTCCGTTATTTCTGGGAATGCAGTTGTCAATGGAAAACTTCTTCATGTGTGTATTATGCATATATTAATACATGTGGAAAGACTAAAATTGGAACAGGACCGTTCAAGGGGTTTGTATACACCTATGTCCTACTCTGTTTTCAAGTTCTCTATTCTGAAAATACTTCCGTTTGTCTTTAGCTTGCTTTAACTGCAACTGGTTGTCAAGTCTTGGAATAGGCTGCCCAGGGAAGTGGTGGAATCATCCTTGGAGGTGTTCAAAAGAAATGTAGGTGTAGTATTAAGGGACATAGTTTAGCGGGAGAGTTGGCAGTGTTAGATTTATAGTT
>WAAB01012907.1:96203-122278 GCA_013389865.1 Piaya cayana | reverse complement strand
TGTGAGCTCTACGCCACGTGGTAATCAGACGCTGCCGCCTTGGCAGGTCGATCAGCCAGTTCCAGTGATCTCGTGATTGCTCGTGGGGGCTTGGGCAGTCTGGTCTAGTGGGATGTTCCTTCCCATGGGAGAGGCAGGTGTGTGTGTGTAATTAGATTATCTTTGAAGGTCCTTTCTAACCCAAGCTATTCTATGATCTTTAAATATCCCTTCCAACCCAAACCCTGATATCATTCTTTAATAAATGAGGAACAGGTCAGTCCATTTTCTATTTATGGATCAAGAAAAAAGTTTGTGCATTAGTGTTCAAAGCACAGGATTTGGACAAAGAGCTGCTGGTTCTCCACCAGGTCATGCTGATCTAAGGTAAACCCCTTGAGCTTTTCATCACATGTAGGTAAATAAGGCTGTTGTTCCCCAAATTTTTGGAGCATAGTGAGACTTCTAGGTTGATGGTGATAGGATTCTAGTCTCTCTGCTACTTGGTTTTTCAAACATGATAAAGTTTTCAGACATGTGTCCTTCTGTATGGTATCTATAGGTAGAGTGGTTAAAACATCCATACTGTGTATTGCTGGTGTGGAATGGTTTTTTACACCATATTTGCAGAAGGTAGTGGTGTGTCTGTGCTACCCTGCATTTTCTTTCAGATGACAAAGTATATATGGCTACTTGTACATAGATGATTATTTGACACTTGCACTATCCCCTCTACAACCCAAACTGATTTTTCTTCACCTTCCTAAAGTGGAAGTTTTGCTTCAAGTATGAGAGTGCTTGCCCTTTCTTTCTGCCTTTCAGCACAGCACTGTTCACACCTTGATGTCAGGCTATACATTTAAGATTCCACCTTGTATGTCCATGAGCCAGTTTTTACTTCAACTTATTTGCTGTGCTACCTTCCCTTATAAATGGTATTGTAGTTACCATCTGCTTTCTTATTGGTTATTAATCTGGCACCCATCTGTCATGACTTTGTTTATTACTTCATCCATGTGCAAAGGATCCAGTTAGCTTTACATGCTTGGTTTATGTATCAAGTAGTGTATTTTATAAGGCCATATCTTTCTTCATATCCTTACTGGCTGAGAGAAGTCAGACTGTCACAGTTCCTGTTTCCTTTTCTCTGAGCTGTCCTTCATTTTGGTCACAACATCCCATGCCTCAGATGTAAGAGATAACTGCTTTTCCCAAATCCTTGTGCATGTTGCCTAGCACTCCGATCACAGCTAAGTTTGCCATAGCCCAGCACTCAATTGCACGACCCGTGTATAAATCTACGTGCGTAAGTCAAGCACGGAATAGCAGGAGACTGCAAATAGAATTCTGGATTACTGGTGGAGATGTGAGAGGGTGAAGGACTGGAGAAGCAGGGGCTGCTATGGGAGGTTCAACATATTACATGTAAGCACTCATGTGTAAGTATGCTTATGAGTATATACTTATAGATACAAAATTCTTATTGCTATTATGACTGAAAATCTTTGGTCTGGGAGTAGCTCTGCTATACAGTGAGCCTAAATACTTTTTGTTTTGCAGTGATACTGTGTTGTTTCTCAATATAACTGAATTAATAGTTCTCGCTATAATATTCCTTTGTGGATTAGGTCCTCAGCATTACAACTACAGCCTTTCCTTTTTTATTCTTTATTCCTGGATTTATTCCCAGTTTTGTCTATGAAATGATCATTTAGTGCATGAGCAATATTCTGACTTCTTCTTATGGTTATTGCATTTTTTGTTCATAAATTAGGAATTAATTTGTCTTTTTTGGATCCCTTGGTGCTTTTCTGTTTAATAGCCAAGTATTTGGTCTGTGTAATCTAATTAAAAATAAGAATAGTAGATAGTGAAAAGGGATATCCCTGGGAACCTCTTGCCCCCTCCAGAACCTGGGGGAACCTCTTTTTTTACCTTTCTCTATCCAGGAGACCCACTTGCATCTGTCACTTGCTGATAAGAGACTTGTGTGCTGTTTGGTAGTTAAGAGATAGTCTAGGCTGAAAGGGAGGAGGGGTTAGTTGTCAGTCACTTGGGATCGGTCTGCAGCCCTGCCACTAAATTGTTCTGTGACCTTCACTTCCTTGTATAGCAGAATAATTGAAATCAGATATAAAATAACTCTAACTGATCCAGTCATTCTGTTTCACTGCCAGTTTAATTCCACATTGCAGCTCTGTAATGCATATGCATTTTGCTTTGTTAAGTTTAAAACGTCTTGGGTGCTTTTCTTTTTGTGGACTCTAGTAGAAGTCCATGTTGGGAAGATTACAGGAAATCTGTTCTGCAAGAGCAGTGTAAAGGGCATGGTTCTTTCATCCCCAGCACTGTTTGTATTGGAGATTACCAGCTGCAGATGCTCCTGCTGCATGAAGCACGTTCTCTTCTTTCCCTTGAGCAAAGCGACTCTCCATGCAGCATTCGCATCCCTGGCTGATCCAGGGCCAGTGGCTAGATTCTAAGTTCCCTTTCATGGGTTTTGCTCTTTCACCTTCAGTGCTTCTACTTTAGAGAGAAAAATTCAGCCCCCAAATTATAAATCCTGGATGGTCTCCAGCAAGGTAGGGCAGAGGGAAAAAAAAAATCTTAATCTTGAAGCTTTGTCTTTGAAGTTTCTCAGGGGGCAGACATTCCCTTCAGGAAGGTGAGGGTAAGTGCATAGCTAAACAAGGGGGGAATGCACCCAACACCAGGTTGCTCAGGAACAGTGATGGTCAGTGCAGTTTGGGATGCAAGTGCTGGAATTTCTGGCAGGTAAATCCCTGAGCACAGCCACTGAGGGCAACAGCCCTGTGGTAAACTCGTTGTTGTCCTTACTTTTGCAAGTGTTTTCTCTCCATTTGAAAATATTAAGTCATTTGAGAAATATTTTTTTTTCGGAAGGATGGAAGACTGGGAGAGACCTCCTGACTCTTTCCTGCTGGGTTCCCATGTTGATATACAAGCACTGGCAGATGAGAGGCCAGCAGGGATCCTCTTTGTGTGAGGCTGTGTTTGCCAGAGAACGTTTAACAGTGGGAATGCAGGGTTGGTTTCTGTGTTTTTGGGGCATGTCTGACATTTGTCTCTTGCTGTGTCATCTCCAGTCTGTTTTAAAGGGCTTTTAATTTGCTAGTTTGTAGGGTGCATGATGAGCTTACAGGAGCTAAATAGTTAACCTGGCAGTGATGTGGGCTATCTGTGCTACCTAGAGAGGAAAAAGAAAATCTGACAACATAAACCATAAGGAAACAGTTGTGAAATTCCCATTCAAGCAGGCTACTCTCTGTATTTCTGAGCCTCTCCAAACTCTCAGAAGTCACATCTCACCCACTGTTTTCTTCTTCCCCAAAATAGGCTGTTGCAGTCTTGTCTGTCTGTGTTGGGGATTGGGGAGGGTGGAGGTAGAAGGTGGCAAGGGAACACGGAGCCATAGTTTCCCCACTTCCTGAAGGGCATTATTATTCAATACCCAGTTTAGTCAGATGTTTGGTAGATGAGAGCTGGGGGACCTTTCCATCCCTGGGGAGAATTTATGCAAATCTAGAGACTGTAAAAATGCCCCTGAGCCAAATGAATTTCTAGAGATAACACTGTCACTTTTAGTGGGAAATTAAAAATTAAAGGAGAGATAGATCATGCTGCTTAAACATAACCTGCTGTTTCTCCCTTTCAGCCTTATAGACAATCTAAAGAGAAAATACTAAGATACAAAAGCTACTCAAAGACATTTCTTTAAGGTCTGTATTTCATTAGCTGTGGGCACCTATCCTTTGCTCACGGTTAATTCAGTTGTTGATCTCTCTTTTTTCTTTTTTGAGTAATTCAGTGTATTGTTTTCGCTTATCATCAAAGGATAAGGCAGTATATCCACTGCTTATGTTATTTTTGTCTGGGGGTGGGGGGGAGGTGGGGGGGCACGATGTAAACTATGTTGTTTCTTTAATACAGACTCAGTGCTCATTTTTCCATGTGAAAGCTGGAGTAAGCGGACAGAATGATGTACCTCCACAATTTAGATGTAGTCTATACTTTAAACTCAGAACATGATTTTGTAGCTAATAGTTATTTTTAGCATTAGGTAGCCCTGGTAAGTGCCAACCACCTGGCAACTTGTGAATGTGGGCTTCTGGAATGTGTGTCTGACTAAGCCATGCTTTGCATTAGGTTTTGTACATATAAGATGCAAATTACATGATCTGTCTTGAAGCCATGAAGTCTGCAGCAGGTACTTATTTGGAAATTATTAAAACAAGAGGATATTATGTATGGGAAAGGCTCTGTACATTTAGGGAGACAGGAGAGCTGGAAACTGATTGAGTTTAAAAATATAGTAGTATTTATTTAGCAAGATTTGTAAGGAAATACCTCATATGGAGCAGAAATAGCATAGTGATCATACTGTGCAAGTGAGATATATTAACTTTGTGGAAACGTGCTCTTGTCGTAAAGCCCTCAAGTATCTGGGCTGTCGTAAGTGTCCATAGTGAAGTCTCCTGCACTGGTAAGATGTACAGAAAAGGAGGCTGGCTTGGGCTGCCTTGCCTAAGGTGTGATGACCTGGGCCAGGGTGGTAAGTAGGGGAGCCTTGAGAGCTCTGTGCAGTGGTCAGGCCACTGGTTGGTATGGGATGTGTTGGTGGAGGTGTGCTGGCTGGACGGTGTGCATGTGTGTTAAGGGGGAAGCTCCAAGACTAACAGGCTCAGAGTATCTAAACTGAGGGTATGCAACGCTGAGATGCTGGGCAACTACTACACTTTGAGTATCCATGCTGTATGAAGGAAGGGTGTCTGTCGCCTGCATGAGGTTGGTTGATGGACTCAAGATGCATTTGCAGAGCTGCATGCAGAGGAGGCACTTTGACTTGCTTTTCTGGGTGATACAGGAGCTCCCCTGTATACACCATGTGATTTTTCCAGGTCCCAGGAGTTGTTTTCCAACTTATAATTGTTTCTCAGGCAATAACAGCTTTAGGCAGTTATTTGACAGTGTTATGGGCAATGGGGATAATTGCAGTCAGGCACCATCTCTTGTGGTGACAATGTTTATGCATGTATCTTCCAAAGAGAGGATTGGGAAGACACAAAGATGTTCCTTCCTGCAGCCCAGCTCCTTGCTCTCCCTCCCCTCAGCAGTGCATGTACTGCCGCTGTCTCAGAACTTTCTTGCACAGGACCGCACAATTACCCCGTGCTCACAGCCTCACTTACAGGTTCTTTCATTTGCTGACAGGGGAAGTGCTGATGCTGCAGGTTAATTCTGTCACATGGAAAGAGGAAAATACCTTATTTAAATAGGTAACTATTTTTGTTATGAACAGACCTGTCACACTCAAATAAGCAATGCTATCTCTAAATCTTTGCACTTAGCTGTCTGTCACAGGTGAAGTATTGGCCACAGGGTTAGGGTGGCAAGATTCAGAGGTATTAGCAGTCCAAAAATTTTGGAGCATTTGAAGTGGTAATGCCTTAAACTATCTTGTGTTATTCCTTAAAAGAAGTTAGCCTAACTGGCTTAGTGGTCTCTTCTGACTCTGACAGCTGTACATCCTGTCCTTGCTGCTCTTGATAGCATAATGCTATGTCACTGGTAATGAACTGGAGCATTTCAAAGTCTGAATGTCACTGCTAGGATTGGCATTTATGTCATTATTCTCATTTTGAAAGTGAGATGTAGGAGTCAAGATGACATGGCAAGGGTTTCAGGTTAGCTGTAAGACATGGGACAGAATCCAGACCTCCTTGTTCCCAGCCCTTTAGGGCCCCTTGCTTTTGTGGTAATAACTTAAAAATCACCCATTGCAACAGGTAGCAAAATTGTTATTTTCCAGCCTTGGTGCGATGAGAAATGGTGAGTAGACTGTCACTAGTGTTACTAGACTGAGAAGTGCAGTAGCTCTGTGTCTATGTATGATAGACTTTAGGTTGTGACTGTATGTTGCATCAAGTCTATGAACCTCTGATGCTCTATGGAATTGGTCTGCAGGGGAGAGGGAAGAAGAAATAAGACTCATATCCATGAAAAAATGTGAGCATCCGACTGCTACCATGTATTAGAAGTCCCAAAGAGGTCAATGAAAGCTAGGTGCCTAAGCATCTATGCAGCAATGTGGACCAAGATCTGCAAATTGTTTGGTATGTTTCCCTTGGTGCACAAGTTGTGTTCCTGACTTCAACAACCCTTTCTACACTGATTTCAGTAGACTGCTGTCTGCCAGCTCTAAACTGTGTGGAAAATGCCACGTTTTGATATTGAGATCTGTCATAGTAAAACTTGATTTGTCTGATACTTATGGGGAAGGTGATTTGATTTCTTAAAAAAAAAAATGTCTTGGGATTTTTCTGTTTAGGAGAAAGTAACTAGAACAAACAAAACACTAGAAAATATCTTATCAAATAAACATAATACCAGAAGAATGTGAATAGAAAAATAATTTCTCTCTATCTCCAAACTCTGTAATCTGAGGACAATAAGGGACGTCAGAGAAGAAATAAGAAATGAAATTATCTTGTGCTAAACATGAATAGAAGTATGCATAAATGGTTAAGATACGAGACTGGAGCTAGAGAAAAAATTCTCTTTGTTCCTTTGCAGACATATAGCATGACTTTGGGTAAACCTGCTATTGCATCATGTGCCTCAGACTTCCCAGTCTCTAAAGAAAGGCATTTTCTTGAGTGGAACAAAAGCAAAACTTTATTGTGAGATTTTAGTCCTTTGTGTTTGTAAATTATTTTGAAGTCATGAGATGAAAAGGTTATAGAAGCAGAGTTTTGTTTATAAAATGGAGTGAAAGGCATTTTTAAAAAATATTTTGAGTTAGCCTCTGAAACCTATTGTGGAGTGATGCTGTTAGAGCACAATTCTTGACTACACTGTCTCAAGCTTTAGACATGTGTTATGACTGTGCACATACATGGCAGTGTTGGTCATAGAAATCCATTTTCAGGTTCTAACTAGCATGAGGTAGTTCCATTATACTTATAATAAAATCCTGACACAATTTATTTCTTTGTAAGAAATGGTCCATGTCAAACAGTCTAGTCTAGGGGAAAATAATGAAATGCTCATCTTTTGGGCCTTAGCAAATGTGCAGGCTGAAGCTGAGTGGGATGGAAGGATTTGGGTATTTTTAATGAACACCCCAGAAAGGCTTGTTTATTTCTGCTATGATCCAAGACAGAGCATTTTTCTATGTTTTAATCAGAACAGTAAAAATCTTATCTGAAACAAGATCTAAAAATGTACTTCAGGGCAACCTGCTGCTAAAAGAGGCCAGGCTTGGGAAGGATTTTTGTTGGAACAAGCACATGGACTAGCCAGGTGCTTTGTTCTGTGCTCACTGCTGCTGGATCAGGGGCCTTTAATTCCTTTGCTTATTTATTTTAGTGCACGAAATACTGTAATTTACTTTCTCTTTCCTGTGCTAGTATTGCCCTCTACTGGATGAAATAAAAACTGCCCATTTGTGTTACAGACCTGATGTTGCTAGCAGATAATGAATGCATCATCTCCTTTCACTCCTCTTTTGTGCCTTGGGCTAACAGAGCAGGGAGATTAGAAACAAACCTCGCTGTTGACAGAAGTGATGTCTGGCCAGGGCATGCAGATTTGAGCTCTTAAATAGCTGCTTGTTTGTGGCTATGCAACCAACACATTTCCTTAGTGTTGGCAGTTTGGGCTACGTAAGGAGTTGTACTTATTTCTCAGGTGCAGCATTGCTCTTGTGCAGTGAGAAGAGCAACTTAGAGCTGGTTAAAGCAAGGTCTGTCAAGCAGGCCTCCTTGGACTGAGTCAGAGGCCCAGAATGAAACAGATCCTCAGTGGTCAAGTTTGGAAAATGAGAGGTGCCGAGAACAGTGCAAACTGATGAAGGTCCTGAATGTTATGTTCTACAGCAGCCTTGCTTTGGGGACCTCATCATGGTCTTTATGGTGAGATGTCCCAGTCTCTTGAAAGAGCTAACACTGTGCTTACATGTCTTAAATGTGAGTTACTGTATGCAAGATTGCTCATAAATCATCACTAACCTGGTGCAAGATCTGAAAAAGAACACATCACTAGCACTGAGATGCACCAGTTGTGCATGCAGACCAAACCCAAATGTTACAACCTGTCATGTGGAAGTGGCAAGCTGATTCTGGCCTGAGGGGCTTGGAGCTTCCACAAAAGAAAGTAAGTAGGGAGAGGGGAGCAACACTCTGTAGAAAGTTCAGCCTAGAAAGGTTTCCAAGATTAACCATAACTTACAGGTAAAAGTCTGTTTTTCCAAATTCCAGGAACCCACACAGAGTTTCTTGAAGCACCTTTGTGGGCAGCATCTATGTCTATGTTTAGTGAAGCGCTTTGCTTGCTCACTGCTGGACAAGCACCAATACCCAATAACAATGCACATGCTTTTATAGGTCCCTTGGTAGTAAATGCCCTTGGTTTTACAAAAGCGCAGAGGGCTTACCTGTGTTAATTGAATATAGTGTTTAATTTTACAAAGCGTCGGATTACAAAAACAATCATATTTTATTTTAGTATTAGTTTTCTGTTTTGATGTTTGGTAGCCTGAAGGTTTGGGTGCTGCGGGTTGCCAGTGCCCCCTCCTGGGTGAGACCAGGCTTGTGCACAACTGCCTGGTCCTGCCAGTGCTTCCCCTGAAGTGACACCATGATGAGCCATTGCTTGTGGAAAATCTCAGCTCCCACTTTCTCTGCCTGTTGCCAAGTGATCTTACCACAGAGTGATAAAATCCCGGGAATAATGCTTGGTCATTTTGATCAAGAAGGAGTTTGTGTAGATCAGAGTTTATTTGTCCTCCTGCATAGAGGAGGCGAGTGAAGTGTCTGCTGGATTTATTCTGCTTTTGCTGCTTGTAAACTAGGTAATAAAAAAGGCTAGACAGTGCATCATGTGCTACAAAGACCTGGAGTTGTCAGAATTATTAACTCTCTAAGGAAAAAGCAACTCACTTTCCTCTGATAGACAATGATTCATAGAACATCCTGCATGCCTGCTTTCTGTGCAGTGAAACTGAGGCACAGGGAGAGGAATTGGCTTAGCCAGATCTACCAGCAGATCCACAGGAGCAGACTTGGGTTACTGTTTTTGACATATGTCCTATAGACTGAATCCTGCTGCTTCAGTTTAGCAAAAAATACCAAATAGAATGATAACTAATAAATGGAGATTGTGGGATTCATTTGGGACTTGTCAGAGGTTTGTGTTTGTCAGATCCTGTGCTCATACCCAAATACCATGTAATTTGCAGCCTGTTACAGGTTTGTCTTTGCCTGTACTAGGTGAGTACTTGTACTTATATGTTTCTTCAAGTTCCTCTGTCTCCCTCCTGTTTCCTCTGTGTAGGATGTATTTTTTTATTAAGATTTGGTTGCTTTTCACAAGCAGTAATAACTCCCTGTCCTGGTGTGACAGCTGTTGAGCTGAAGTATTTGTTACTCTTGATGGGTGCCCAGATTGGGTTGTTTGCTGTTTGTGTTTGGACAAATTTTATTTCTTGCATGTCTTACAGTTCAATAAATTGCAGACAGAGATTTCTGTCTTTAACAGGGCAATAAAGAATCCTTCACTCTCTGGAAGTCTATCTGCCAGCATGATGTCCTGTGGAAAATCTTTAGTGTTTATATGTGCATCATACCTCAGAGGGAGCTATCAAACAGGACTTGGGGCTGTATTAACCTGACTGATGAGGAGGAAGGATGCAGGCTACTAAGGGACTTAAATACTGGAGGGTAGAGAGATGTTGTGGATAAGAACTGCTTATGGAGGGACAACTCAGCAACAGGCTGATCAAGTTGCAACCATTTCACTCCACCGTGAGTAATCGAACAACAAAAAAATTGCTGGTAGGAAAATGCAATTATAATTATGGCATAGGTTTCAGGATTACATTGTGGGGGTCCTGCTTCAGGAGAGCTGTTCTTTGCTTCATTAAATTATTTTGAGCCATTCACTGAAGTTCCCTTGAGCTGTGAGTCAGTCCTCCATCTGACAGCTCCAGCTCTCCAACTGCAAAGTACTAGCAGTGAGGGCAGATAAGAATTTCTTGGGGAATCCCTAGCATGCTTGCCAGCTTTAGATGAGATGTGCATATATACCCAAATGTATAGTTTTCTTCTAATAACTGAGGCTGTTTTTGCCACTGTGTCTTCTGTGGTATCTTATCTACCAGCAGATGGGACTTTATCAGCACAGCTCCTGCCACAGTGGCAGATGAGTGCAGATGAGTCTAAGGGTACTAACTTTTCACTGCAACAAGTCATAGGAGGCATCGTTGTTGTTATCAAAGTAACTGTTTTCCTGTGTTTGCCAACTGCTGTCTCATTCCCTCTTCTATGTTAGTGGAGATCAGGAACAATACCCCCACTGCCAAATGCATATTTTTCCTCTTTTACTCCCCACTACGTTCAGAAAAAGAATAGCTCTTTGGAGAGCATAAAGCAGATTATCAGTAGAGATGTAGATAAGATAATGCACTACTTCATCTCCTGGGTGCTGGGCTTCACAAGCTATGTTAGTTCAATAAATGCAAGTTTGCTTTTAGATGTTTTGCGTGTTGCTATGTAGTTTAGCAGTTGGCAGATGCTCAGGTTTTAGGTGCCTGAACTGCGCTAATGGCAGGGATGGTTAAGTTTGAGATTGAGGAGCGTAGGAGAGAGCTTAATTATTAAAGGCTGAAAGAGTGGGTCATGTTTGGGTGCATTGGCAAAGCACTTCCCAGAGTTCTAAGTTCAAAATGAAATGGCCTTTTGCTGTGCTGATCTCAGTTACTTTTCTCTAATTGGTTTCCCATCAGCTGCCCTACCAAGACATATCTTCAAAAATTCTACTTACATTGAGTGTTGTGCTTTTATATTGAGAGCATCATGGACCCCCTGCCTTGTAAAATGCTGCTGCTTGCCTTGTCTTTTAACACAGATTTCATTCTTAAAGAAGAGATACCTCTAATTTATATTTTCCCATTAGAAGGAATAACTTCCTGGGTAATTAGAGGAAACTATTATATGTCCCTACAAGACAGCTGAATGTACTTCTTTCTGAATCCAGCTTTTTTTGCTACGTCTGTTTCTAGTTAATGTTCTTGTGTCTTTGTTTCCTCTTATTTACCTGTTTTGTACTTTTTCCATCAAAATGAGAGACTGGGACAAGGCTGCTGGATTACTTGGATCCACTCCATCCAATTGCTGTAGGAGTTAGACCAGAACTATCTTCCCATAGTCTCTGATTTGCAGGGGTAACACTGATACTTTGTCCAGCCCCTGGAGGGTTTTTCTGGTGTGTGTGGCAGTGTGATAGCCAGTGAGGAAATTTGGGTCATCTTGGGAAGATGGTGCATGCGCACCAGTAGCAGGGGCTGGTTCTTCTTCTGTGCTCTTCCTGCACGGTAGAAGGGAAGCCTCTGGCCGGATGAGGGCTCTAATTGTAATGGGCAGGATTTCTGCTCCCAGCCAGGTATCCAGCCAGTCATAGCGAGTTCACTGTGGGCTGGCACAGAGGATTGGAGGGGGAAAAAATGCAACCAGGGTTTGCAGACATGAAGCCACACCAACCCCACTGCTTGATGAAAAAGAAACCTCAGCATGCCACTGGGGCTGACTGAGGAAGACCATGGCACCTCATTATTCATTCTGTGGGGAAAGGCCAAACAGCAGCAGCTGTAGTGATGACGTGAGTAAGCAGAGGTTAGAGACAGAGCTGAGGTGATATATGTATGTTTTTAGTCATTATGGCAAACAGTTGAATTCCTTCCTGTAAGTGGTGGGCCTGGACCAAACTTGCTGATGGTTGTAAAGACCTTCTGATGTGTTTTCTACCTCCAGAGTCAAGCAAGTGTGTCATAACCCATTTCTCTAACACCAATCTTAGCTCCTCTGCCCTGGGTAAAATTCAGTCTGTAGGAAAACCTGGAAATGGCCAGATGGGGAAAGTCCCTGAGCAGCTGTATCCTTAGGGCAGAGGCCTCTCTGGAGATGACAGTGGCTGTTCTATGCTTTCCCTTTCAATACTTCTTTATGGTGTTTGGTTATTACAGCCTGTCACTCCATACCACAAACTTTACTCTTACGAAGTAAGGATGAAAAGTATTTGTATGTGGGTAAATAACTTAGGTTCTGACCTTGGAGCAGGAAGAGAAGAGGAGAAGGGACCAAGAGCCAAAGGATTGAATAATAAAGTTAATCTCCTTCCTTTCTAATAGCTTTGCACAGTGCCTGTCACCAGACCTTACCAAGATTTATAGCTTCCCTTGCATTATTGGTTTGCTTTGCTATTTAGAGTCTAAACAAGGCTGGGGAAAGTACATGGTACTTTACCCTGTTGCTGGCAAACTTGTATCAATCAATTTAATTGAAGTTCTTGATAGAATCATTTATGTCAGACAGAGTTTCCATTTCCTTTCTTTTCTCCTCCTTCTTACAGCCCAATACTTGGATTTTGTTTGCTGGGA
Source organism: Piaya cayana (assembly GCA_013389865.1). NCBI lineage: Eukaryota > Metazoa > Chordata > Aves > Cuculiformes > Coccyzidae > Piaya > Piaya cayana. The sequence continues at coordinate 109,845 of WAAB01012907.1, read as the reverse complement.
CTAATCATCATTCTCAGTGTCAACTGGGGAGAATAAATCTGGGAGTGGATGCTATGGGCAGTCCTGGGGTTAGGTGGCTGTTGCTGATCCTGAGCAAAGATGCTTTTTGCATTTGATGCTTGAGGGCTCTATGCACAGATGAAAGATTTGGTGCTGATTTATGACTTCAGCTAGACTGTAGCCTCTACTGAACATTTCTTGTATTTGCTTTTAAGTGCAAAGCGCATAAAGCAGACTTTAGGAGAGAAGACAGAGAAACAGTGGACACATCATGAAGAGATCTGTATGAGAAGTGAACTGCAGATTGATTTGGAAAGGATAAGGAGTTATGAGAAGTTTAGAGGCAACATCCAGAAGTAAATAAGGTGTGTCTAGACAAAAGTGCTCTCTGGAAGATGCAGACCTCCTATTCCAGAGTTTATATCCTTGTATGTTAGATGTCTGACACCTGTGACATTAGCTAGAGTGATTTCCCATCCTCATGCATGTGCATGTTTAAAATTATGGAGACAGTTTAGGTTGACTTTATGGTTCACTTCAACAGCCAGTGCTTCTAGGGAGTCAATATTTTTTCTTTTGTTTACAGGTTTTCATGGGCCCATTGAAACAGATGTTGGAATTATTTACCTCTGAGTGGAGTTGGGTGGACTATTATATGGTGCATAAAATAATTCGATGAACCATCAGCCATTTTTCCAACATGTGAATGACACTCAATCTTTGCTTGTTATGAGTTGATTCATAACTTTTTTGAAAAGACTATGTTTGAGTTTACTTGCTATATATGATGCACATGATTGTTCACTTAGAATCTGTGCTATCCATAGTGTGACTGGCCCTGTGAATAGCATAATATTTCACGTTGTGATCTTTGGATGTCTGTGGGTTTGTATTGACAAGTTAAGCAAATGCCAAACCTGTATCCGTTGTGGATGCATTTCATAGCTTCCCAGTGCTAGTGCTCAGATTATAATGATCTTTCCCAACACTTGTAGCTATAAACCCACTTAGAAAAGGCTGTCAGAAAATCCAGTGGATAAATGCTTTTAATGTATAAGGACAGTACAGCCTAAACCAGAGAGCTTCAAGTTAGGGGAGTAAATTGTATAACAGAGTATTGTATAAATGACGATAATTCTTCAGTGGATGCTGGTGGGCTCTTCAACCATCTCTAAATGACTTGAAGGACAGGTGAAGGGAGTGTAACAAACAGGTCAAACTGTCATGGGAACAATAGGTTTTTGGAAAGTATCGTGTTTAGAAAAGCAGTTACTTTTCTGTTCATGACAGTAACTTCATCCACTTGGAGCCTGCATTCTCCCCTGGCATTCCTGCTTGTCATCCAACTAACTGCTGCTTCTATGGGAACCTGGGATTTTTGATATGTATTTGTCAAGCTCCATAGTCCTCCTGCTTCTTGTAGCCCAAGAAGACTTTGCCGCATTTCTACTGCTTGTCTTCATGCAGGTTCGTCATATGACATTAATCACCTCTTGGGAATATAAAATGATTGCGAGTGAAATACTGAGAATGAGAACAGGAGGGAGAGAGAAAATAAGGACATGGAATATTGGTAATGGGGAGGGGGAGTTGGGATACTTGTTTCTGATTATGTTTAAAGAGGAATCATGAGTCTGATGATCTTTGCATTCTCAAGGCTTCTAATCCGCTTGTTCTAATCCTCTTACAGCATCTGCTGTATTGGACTTTGATCTTTCTGTCCCTCAAACAATCTGTTGAAGCTTCCCATGCTGGAGTCACTTCTGCCCCTTCCCTGATATCTTCTTGCCCAGATGTAGTCAATGGACTCCACTTATTCTGGGATCTTTGAGTCTACTTTGAAATTGTTTAGGCCTGCCTTGTCTGTTACCCTTAATCAATATGGGTTTGGTGCAGCACTGGAAATGGATGCGGTAGGACTTCTAGTTATTTGTGCTCCCTATTTGACACATTCAGATTCTCCTAGACTTTCAAAAATCATCAGTGACTAGTAAAATTATCATGTCAAAAACTTCCCTTCTGTGTTTTCAGCTGGAGAGCATTTGAGGGGAAATTACAACATCATCTGCACAGAACCCTCCAAAAAGAACTGTGTGCCTCCTAATTGTGCAGAATAAAGGATTAGTGGACTCCTGGAGATTCTACAATTTAATTGTCATATTCTGCAAGGTGTATCAGTTACAGGCTAAGATTAGCTGAGATGAATATGTTGAACTTGAATAGGAACAGTTTTCTCTTAGACCTTTGAGTATCAGAAAACATGTTGCATGTTTTTGCATCGGAGAGGCTGGTTCCATGCCACAAAGTAGTGTTGTCTTATGCATACCTATGGGGAATGATTTAACTCTTCAAGAGTTGCATGAAGATCAAGGCAATTGTCAAAACAGAGTAGATTACATGAGCAAGCTATATGGCATACTAAAATGCTACATGACCTTGTGTTTTGGTTTCTGTGAAGGTCTTGAGAGTGGTTTTTTTTTTGTTTTTTTTTACACTGAGCCTTGTATGCAGTGAGGCAGAAGCTTTGCAGTTGGTCAGATAAAACCAACTCAGATATTGCTATTTTTGAGGACAAAATCCTCACGTGCCCAAAATGCATACAAACTGCAGGACACAGATCCTGCTAGCTCTCAACAGCTTCTTCTTTTGGTCCTGCTGCCTCTCTGCTAGAGTGCCAATACACTGACTTAATGAAGGTTAACAGTATAATTAATCATATGCACCCACAGCACAGTAGTTCATGAGACCTGAGTAAATGTGACAGCTGTTCTGAGGGAGAAAGGGGAAAAAAGCCCACAATGTTGACAAGAAGGAAAATGAGATCTTTGGTGAAAAGGAAGAGTCAAAGCAAAAAAGTAAGGGATCAATGAAGAAACGGGCTGGGAGCCTTTATGAGCAAGGCAGAAAGCAGACTTCCTGAGCTGTACTGTTGTAAAGGGTGTGAGATGCAGGAATCCATCTGTCTCCAGATGTTTCTGTTTTTGAAATCTTCTCCCTTTCCTATTCATCTTCCTTCTCTTGACCCTGCTTTCTTTTAATTGTGCTTGAGGGTTTTTTCTTATTTCTTTTTTTTCTCTCTGATCCCTTTTTCTTGTTCCCTTGCTTTTTATCAGGGTTGCACTCTTCGGTATTTCTGCAGGTGGTGAATTTTTAGCTTTGGTGGATGGTGTAAAAAGGCTTGGGTAACAAGTCCAGCTATACGTTGGGGGGATTTGAGTGTAACTGGTTTAGTTTGGAGCTGATGAAAAGGCTTTGGTTTCCTATGATACATAGACAGCAGAGGAATGCTGAACTTTGTTCTAGTCCCTGAATGTTATTCCCTCAATATTCTGTTACTTATAGCTAATATCCTTCTTTTGTATCCTCTGTTCAGCTTGATTCTTTTCTGAGGATGACAGAATAGGCAAATTCATTCTTTACCATCCTGTACAGCACAGAGACCTGTGGTGTTGTGCTGATTTGACTGGAATAGGGTTAATTTTCTTCATGGTAACTAGGATGGCTCTATGTTTTGGATTTGTGCTGAAAACAGCGTTGATAACACAGGGAGCTTTTAGTTATTGCTATGCAGTGCTTAGACAGTGTCAAGGCCTTTGCCTCTCGCACCACCTCACCAGCAAGCAGGCTCAGGGTGTGCAATTCCTGTACTGCTGTGTCAAGAAATGGCTTCTATTCCTCTTGCAACCTGAGTGTGTGAGCAAGTGAGAGACAGGAAGGTACGATGCATTGTACTGTGGAGGACTTGGGCACTAGCCACTAGCACAAGTTTTATGTATTCTTGCTTTACGTTAAGGGAAGTCTAGAATCTTGGGTACAAAGAAATATACATACCCTTGTGTTTGGAATTAATGTCTGAGGATTCTTGTGAAGTCCTGTTAAATGACTTGGTAGCTTTGTGATAAAAATTAGCAAATAAGACTGAGAGCTATATCCACAAAAGAAAATTTTGATCTGGTGCCATCTAACTGCCTCTCAGGTGCTCAGATCCTCAATAGATCTTCCAAATTGTCTTTTATTTTTCCCCAATACTGCTTGATGCTGAAAGTCTGCTGTATTTTGTTTCCTGAAATGCCTAAAGCTCCATGCAGAGTTATTTCTCTTGACAGTGCTGTCCAACACCAGTGTCTAGCTTGTGTCTGTTGGGATCCATAATCTTGGCACTTAGGCTAATAGTTGTTCTCAGGAGTATAGTACCAGGCTGCATGTGGAAGCAATGGGAGCCCTTCTTTTTGTCTGTCATCTCAGTGGCTGCAGCACATGTCCTGCTTGTGGGAGCCGCTGGTTGGGTAGCATTTCTCAATCTGCTGTAGCCAGCAGATAATTTCACAATAGAAGGTATAATTCTTTCTGTGTGTTACTGAAGACTCTTCTCTGCTTGAAGAAATCAAATGTTTGAGAGTACAGTGAGAGAAAGTGAGCATACAAGCATAAAAGTGACTCTCTACTTCCTTGTTCAGAATGCTCATTGGGCAGGAGTTGGGAACTCGGTTTTCTCTTCATAGTGAAGACTGTAATAATGTCTGAATGCAGAAGATCTGCACTTTGACACAGATCTTTCTATACATCCATGGGTTGGTGCCTAACTTGGGATTGTAGTTTCCAGTAGATGGCAGAGAACTGAAGAGTGAAGGATTGCAACACCAAGCTATTGGTCAGTCCCAGCTGGAATAGCATTTACTGTTTGGAAGGACTGTTGGGAGATTTGATTGCAAATACTGTATGTAAGTGTAGAAATACCCTGGTTTATCAGAGATTGAACAGTGATCCTGTTTCAGTAGCTCCAAGAGAGAGTAAGAACTTGAGGATTCTTTTTTTAAAGGAAAATTGCTCCTCTTAAGTATTTGCCTGATGAGCCTGTATGGTTTTTCTGTCCTTGTGCATTATCAGGCTTCCTGGTCTACCCAGCAAGTCTGCATCACCTCACATGCTCTGGAGGTGACATCCCCACCACCTGGTCTGTGGCCATGGGCTTCAGCACCCTGTTCTGTGGGGAGAGCATAGAAGTAAGGTGATGGACTTGGGTATTATCAGGTTCTGGGGACTAGCTGCCTAACTAGGAAACTACCCAGTGCTTTTCCATTGTTAATGTAATGCGCATTTTTTGCATCTACGTTCCCCCAGTGGTTTGGAGATGGTGGGCCGTGGTACTGTATCCTTGGTATGGTGAGAAAGAGAGAGAAGGGCCTGGTGCAGATGGCCACCTTGTCAGAGGAGCACTGAAAGCACTTTCTCCTGAGGACGGCACCAGCAAGAAGCTCACAGGAAAAAACCAAATCTTGCCTGGATGGCAAAAGAAAGCCCTTTTTTGAGGGTGCATGTGATTTTCAGCTTTTGATTGCTTTGTCTGCTGTCAAATGCTTTTTTTATCTCTGGCCGTATAAAACAAGGGGAAGGAAAGGCATCCAGCTTCACTGTGTTGCAGTGACATGGCCTCTGTGGAAACTTTAGGGGAAGCTTGCTTGGCCTTTATTTCTTCTTCTTCTTCAGTGGAGTTGTGTTGTCAGCTGTTAAGGCAGTTATGAAACTAAAAATTTTTGGGTGAAATTCCTATGGGAACAGCCATGTTTAGCATTCTGGAAAGCCTGGAAATCCTCCAGTGGTAAGCGTCCTTGCTGATGGCCAGGGAACACATTTTTGTCTAGGGAATGGTGTCTGCAGAGGGGAGCAGCCTGCCAGGTTTGTCTGGAGAGCCAATGTTGCTGCTGATGGGATATCTATAAGAGACATGGCTATGGCATGTCATGTGAAAAAACAGTACTATCACCTTGCATCCCACTTCTTTTACTCCAGTCCTGAAGATGATCCAGCCTATCCTTATGATATTCTAGTCCTTTGTATTAACAGGAACTCCTACCTGAATGTTGGTAAACTTGTTTAGCATATTTCTGTCTCATGCCCAGTGAAATTAATGTAAGTTTTAAGAGATGTGTTGTAGAGCTGAATTCTGAGCAATGTTCGTACTGATTCCTTCCAACCCAAGAGCTCTCCTGCAAGCTAGTCTGTTGCTGTTTTAACAGGGCTCCTACTCAGCCTTCGTTCTTCTGCAAAATCCTGTCTTTTCTGATTTAACTAAGAACGACTACAGTTATAAGAGAGTATGTGTATTTGAATATCTTTTTAACAGCTGTACTCACTGCTTTCTCAGAATTTAGCATTGCCTTTTAGTTCATTTCAGGACATACACAGAGTGGCTGAGACTTGCACAGTGATGGTAACACAGAAGAATCTTCTAAAATACAAATGGGAATTGCATGTGCCAGTGATTGTGCTTATGCCTGTTTGATTGAGGACAAAGAGAAAAGAAATGGCAGAATTAATGCTTGGGTATATGTTTAAATGACTGTATATTTGTGAGTTGGACTTTGTGATACTATATGGAAGTGAAGTTTTGTGCAAATGTAAAGAAAAACCTTTCAATATGCAGATGGGTGATTTCATGAGAAGGTTGCGTGACTGCAGCTTTTTGGAAGAATGCTTGTCAGCATACATAGTAGATATGCTTATGATGGGAAAACTGGAGATGTGTTATTTCAGGCATTTGCCCATTATTCATAAGGTCAGTTCCTGCAGAGACAAGACAAAGTTTCCTTTGGTTTGTTTTTGTACGTCAGTTTCTGTGACCAGCTGGTACAGCCATGAAAAGCAGTGGTTGGTCAGACTGAGTATTTACCCAGTTTAATGAGAATGGCTCAAACAAGACCACCCAGCTTAAAATGCTATTTAATTGATATAGGAAGCAGAGGGCTGGAGAGCAAAGATCTCTGTGGCTTTGAGCCTAAAGCAATGGATAAGTGCTACCTGACCAGTTACAGAAGCTTTGTGTTTCCCTGAATATGATGAATGCTACAGTGCTCCACACTGAGCTGATTTGAACTAAAGATGCTCATAGTATTCCCAAAGATTTGCTGGATTTTCCTGTAATACTGAAGTTGTCTCTTTTCAGCCTCAGTCTCTTAGACACATGGTATTATAATGGTCTTGTCAGTTTACTATAAAAGCCAATGCGCAGCTTATGCAGTTTCAATCATTTCAGTAGCCCAGATCAAAACAAGGAGAATTGCAATGATCTCATTTGTGCTTGTTTCTTCAGGTAAGGAGTTGCATTGGGCTCTCCTCAGAGTGGAGATAAGTTGATGGCAGCTGTCATATGACAAACATAAGATTGGCCATACTGGCTCAGAGCAAGTATTGTAGAATAGAGTCATAGAATTGTTTGGTTTGGAAAAGATCTTTAAGATGACCCAGTGGGTCTTTTCCAACCTAGTGATTCTATGATTCTAAATCCAACTGTAAACTTAGCGCTACCAAGTTCATCACTAAACTATGTCCCTAAGCACCTCATCTGCATGTCTTTCAAATGCTTCTAGGGATGGCAACTCCACCACGTCCATGGGTAGCTTGTTTCAATGCTTGGCAAGCTCTTCAGTGAGGAAATTTTTCCTAATACCCAGTTTAAACTTCCCCTAGTGCAAGGTGAGGCCATTTCCTCTAGTCCCTCTCCTTGTTATTTGGGAGAAGAAACCAACACCTCCCTTGCTACAACCTCTTTTCAGGTAGCTATAGAGAGCAATAACGTCTCCCTTCAGCCTCCTTTTCTCTAGACTAAACAATCCCAGTTCCCTCAGCCTCTCCTTGTAAGTCTTGTGCTCCAGACCCTTCACCAGCTTCACTGCCCTTCTTTGGGCACACTACAGCACCTCAGCATCTATTTAGAGTGAAGACCCCCAAACTGAACACAGTATTTGATTTGTGGCCTCACCAGTACTGAGTTCAAGGGGTCATCACCTCCCTGGTCTTGATGACCACACGATTTCTGATGCAAGCCAGAATGCTGTTGGCTGCCTTGACCACCTGGGCACACTGCTGGCTCATATTGAGCTGGCTATCAACCAATTCTGGAGGTCCTTTTTCCCCAGGCAGCTTTCCAGTCATTCATCCCTAAGCCTGTAGTGTTGCATGGGGTTGTTGTGATCCAATTGCATGACCCAAACATCATCCAAAAGTGGATGACTGTGGAAGAGTATAAAGACAAGGCAGGCTATAGCATGCTTTCTAGTACAGTTTCCTTCCAGCACAATTCTAGCATCCAACCAAGAGTGTTAGAGTAATGACCTGCTCTGTGATTTGGTTCTTGCAAAAGCTGCTGAGACTCATTGCTGTAACAAATATATTGACAGGCTGGACAACAGTCTGTTCCAACAGCCTTGTAAGTGTTTGAATTTGGAAAGCAACTTGAGGTATTTCTTGTAACAAACCTAACGAGACCATTAACTAACCAAACAGGAGGCAGTAAAGAATAAATTGCTTTTAGTGGTTCTTTTATTCGAACAATGAAGAGCTACTCATCATGAATGGGGATGGGCTGCAGGTCAGATCAGTGGGAACTCAATACTACCTTACTGCTGCGGGGCTGAGTTGATGTGAATAGCAGAGGATTCAAAACTATTACAGGGTTTTCTTTTGCAGATATACATTTCATTCTGTTGAGGATCTCTATTGTTTTTGCTTTCACATCTACTGACAAAAAATAGGTACCTTTGAGCACTGACATGATCTTGGGGATCTCTACATTGTAAGCCTCAGTCAATAATTGATAAGCTTCCATCACAGATTTCTTTGATTTCACATGAAACTTGATATTAACACTGTTTGCTCTTGTTCACTCTGATGTCTTCCAACTGAGGGTAAGAAAAAGTCTGTATTTGAACATGCATCCACTCATATTGAGTGAAGTGATTGAGCCTTGTTTCACTGTAACAGGTTAGGAAATGTCCTATAACCATCTCTTTGTCTCTCCCCTTGTACTCTTGGTTCCAGAGCTATATGGTTAGTCTTGGGCTTTTTTTGTGTTGGACTTCATATATTACAAGGTTTAGATTTTTACTGACTTAACTTTGAATTGAGTCAAACCACTCTTGTTCATTTAGCACATTTGTTCCCATTTAGATTTGAAAATGAGGCTTATGTGTCTTATAGTATTTACAGGTGGTTTATTTGGTGACACAGTCTTTACCAGTTCTTGATTAAAAAGAAGGGAAACCTTATTTGCTTTGAATTGAAAAAAAATAGTTATAAAGGATTGTGGGCACAGAAAGTTGTTGATTGGAGTGGTTCTGCTGGAAACTGGCTCATTGTGAGGGTTGTTACCAGCACAGCATGCTTTGTGGTGAAGGACTAGCAGAAAGATGCTCATACTCCATTCTTCCCGCGTTTGCTTTCTGCATGAGTATTACAGAAGGATGGCCTAGCTTGGCAGGAGGGGGGCGGTGCCTGTTGGGCTGGAGTGCTGCAGATCCTTTGTAACGTTCAGCTCTTTGTTCTGTCTGAATAGAGCAAATAAGGTAGTCAAGCTAATTTGAAAAGATGCTCGATTAGGCATGGAGTGTTTAATATTCTCCCTCGGTCCTCAGCTGCTGTAAAGCTTCCATTTTGCCTTCCTAAAGCTCCAAATGGAGCCTGCTGCTTTCCTTCTGTAGAAGTCCTGGGCTAGATGTGAAACTTGATGACAGACGGGCTGAAACAGTGCAGTTACACAAGCAGGTTCCTCTGGTGAGTGCTGTAAAGTGCTTGTCTCCCCAGGACAGCCTGTAAACTGTACTGAGATGTGTCAACGGCTAGCAGAGAGCCAAGGAGTCCGTGAGGACTGTTAACATGTGGCATCAAGCGAGCCAGAGGCAATGGTTTGTTTATTGATGTGTCAATTAATTGTGGCAAGCGCTTGGTGTGCTACCCCTTCCAGTTAAATGGTCTTGCTAAATAAACAAGGATTATTATTGTCTGAGTTTTCAGCAACCTCTGCAGTTTTTGCAGCAGGTGATTAACTTGCTTAATTTGGTGCACATCGGCATTGGGGATTCAAAAAGCCAGGCCAGTCCCCTCCTCTGGCCCCTGGACAGTCCAGCTTCCAGCCACTTTGGCTGTCTGACTTTCAGCGCTGTCTGTCCCTTATGTGACTACCACCCTGTGCTACAGCTTCTGTCACTTTAAACTTCCTGTGCCTCTCCAAAACTAGGAATAACTGCTGCATTACAGGAGGGCTATTTAACATTTAATGTTTGGTATGAGATCCTTAGTAATGTCTCGGAGCAGCTCTCTATCTAATTATAAATGCTTATGCTAAATATACTGGTGAAAATCTAAGAGTCTGGTAGGACAAATAAAGCTTACTGTTTTGCACAGCAAGCATCCTTCATCAGCTGCTCTTTTTATTATTTTTTTTTGTAAAATACACATTGAGGTACATCATACTTAACCTACATCGTCTTTGAGTGTCTCTGGTAGAGAAGGAAAAAGTCAACTTTGAAATACACTTATTTTTTCTGATAATTAAGGAATGAAATTTGCCACATGCTTAGATTACACCTTTCAAATGTGACAGTCATTACTGCTGGTGAAGCAAATAGTTTTCAATAAGGAGAACGTGAATGTTACTGCATATGTCTGAGTGTTTGAATTCATAAAGGAAGATGTTTTCAGTGTCTATTTTTTCTGATAGGGAAGAGTTTTTATTAATTCTGGAAACTTCCCTGTTGTCTGTTCCATCCAGAGCATTTTGCAGTGTTTCTGCATTGCTTGTAGCCTTTTGCCTACTGAAAATAATTTAATTATTGCTCCAAATTCTGCTTCTTTGTACTTTGTTGGGTTTTGTTTTGGTTTTAATGAGACAAATATGTGTACTAGGTGACACAAGACACTCCTTGTGTACAGCACTTGTCACAAAGTCTTAGATGCACTAACCTGGCACTTTCCATTAGCCATTTAGTTTATTGAAAAATGTAACCATTTGAAATGAGTCTGTGTGCACATGCACCCACAAACAGGTTTGCACATCAAGGAGAACTTATGGTCTTTTAAATAAATAGTGGTACATGCAAACAATGGCAGCCCCATTTGTTTCTCTTTTATAAGTAAAGCCTATCTAAAAATTTTGAGCAAATTTAATAATTACATGTAATGACTGCATTAGGGCTGTAATTTAAGGAAAAAATAATTGATTCCTTGAAATGTTTGTCTTATCATTTAATTGAAAAGTAGCTTCCCCCTTCTGCATAGGCTAAATGAGCCCTATATGCTATCTCAATCTCTTTGAAGTTAAGTGTCCTGTAGACTCTCCACTCATTAATATTGGGAGAGGAAGCAGAAGCGAGTCAGAGGAGGTTAGCAGGAGTCTTTTTTTGGCACTGCTCCTCTCTGAGTAGGCAGCTATTACTATAGCTACATCTTCAGTTTAGGAGCAACTGGAGCTTTGCTTAATGAAGACCTCCAAAAATTATTTAGTTTTCTGAGTTTGAACACCAGGTTTTTAAAAATATTTGAACTGTGCCTGTTCCTCTGTAGTGTTATACTATATGGCCTTCTGTATAAAATACAGATATAACAATTTCCAGGTGCTCTGAACTTTTTGGATAGAATTGTACATAATTTTTATGTAATTCTATTGTAGTATCTGGGTATACTGCTCATTGGAAAGGCTGGGGTTTTAGTCAGTATTTCTACTACTTCGAAAATGTTGTAGAAGTTTATCTACCTTTTTCTTCTTGCTAAGAAGATCACATAATGCTAATTATAGAATAGAGACCTGAAAAATCCTTTCTCACCTTCCTGCTGAGTCCACTCTGGGTGCTGCCTTGGGCACCCAGAGCTGGCTAGAGCTACCTTATGGGTGAACCTGTGCCCAGCCCTGTGAGATGAATAGCTTGCTTGAATGGATGTGTAAGTGTTCTTTCTGCAAAGCAGGTCATAGATGCTTGATTCTGAAAGCCACTCTTGTCTTAGAGTTTTTTCTTTGTTACATTATCCCATTCTTTGTGTTGTGGTCTGATACCTTCCTGTCTTTATGTGCTCTGCTCCCCACCAGTACCAAGGATTCTGGCAACGTTTCCTCCCTCTCAGCCTGGAGCCCTCCTTCAAACATTATTCCATGAATTATCTCCCCTCCCTGTTATGCTACTTTGTCTCTGCTGTTCACTTTCACACAGTAGTGTTTTATAAAATCAGAACTTCCATCTGTTCTATCATTCTGGGTGGTCAAGTCAGCAAAACCTGAAATAAAAAAACCAAATGTGCCCAGAGGAAGTGGTGACATGCATGTTCACATTGCTGCCCAAGTTTCTTGGCCTTCCAGAAGAAATTTCAAAGAAATTTGTCATTTCTTAGCAGTTCTGGCTTTTGTTGTATGATGTTACCCAGGGATAGGTTTGAACCTTCACCTCAGGATTTCTTTGAAGCTCCTGTCTTTAACTGGACAACCTGTCCCCTCATGGCCTGGATGTTCATTACTGGAAGCAATTTGATCTGTTCTGTCCAGCTGCACTGCTACTAGCTCACCTAGGATAGCTGAATTGGACAGTGTTCATTAGACCCTTATGGACCTAAGAAAGATCTATGGGCAGGGAGATCGGAAACCCTACCATGGCACACAATAGAGTCCTTCACCTGCAGCTCTTTGGACCACTGTAAAGACTTCAGTGACTTAAGAAGGGACTTTCTGACAATGAGCTGACTGATACACAAATCACTGCAGTGTCACCAGCAATAAGGCCAGTGACTGCCCTTCTGTGCCTATTGTTCCCATGAACCTCTAGCTGTCTTCTAGATACAACTGAGTCACAAAGTCATAGGCGATCGCTTTTTTGGTTTTGTAATATTATTTAGGCAGGAAAAGCAAATAGGAAGAAGGTAAATGGCTTGTCTGTCATCATCAGCCACAAATAAGGAGGTGCCTCTCTTCACACCCAGTCCTGGACTTCAGAAGAAGGCTGTGGTTGCACAAACTGGTTGGTAGAATTCAGATGGGACAGTAGTGTGCTCTGTTCCATGAATCTCTCTTTCTTTAAAGAATCTCTGAAGTTGTTAAACTGATCTCAACTGTTCACTAACATCAGTGAGCCAAAGCTCACTAAAGTAAAGGAGAAAAAGGTGATGGTGAGGAGGGAGATATGGTGAGAGGCCAGGGGTAGAAGGAGGGTCCTGTTTGGCCACAGACTTGATGAAGACATGTGGCATGTGGGGGAATGGTACACTGTTGAGTTTGTGTGGCATGGTTTTGGTGGAGGGTGGGGCTGCAGCAGTGGCTTGTGTGGGAAGCTGCTAGAAGCCAGAGCCAGCTGGGTCTGAGGCATACCTTCCTTTGGCCAAGGCCAAGACAGTCAGCAATGGTGTTATTGCCTCTGTGACAACATATTTAAGAAGGGCAAAAAGCAGGGAGGAGGCTGTAGCGGGAAGAAGGGGGAAGCATGAGCCTCTCCCTTGCCTGTGGCTAGGCTGCCAGGACTTGGACCACTTCAACAGAGAGAGAGAAGTGAGATGTGGGATCAACAGTCCTGCAGACACCAGGTGCTAGAGAAACAGCTATGCAGGCATCAGATATGTGGAAAAGGGCACTGCAGGGAAACAAACATAGGTCAGTGAAAATGGAGAAGATCATAGAATCATAGAATCACCATGTTGGAAGAGACCCACCAGATCATCGAGTCCAACCATTCCTATCAAACACTAAACCATGTCCCTCAGGACCTTGTCTATCCGTGCCTTAAACACCTCCAGGGAAGGTGAATCAACCACCTCCCTGGACAGCCTGTTCCAGTGCCCAGTGACCCTTTCTGTGAAAAAACTTCCTCCTGATGTCTAGCCTAGATCTCCC
>WAAB01012907.1:84986-95222 GCA_013389865.1 Piaya cayana | reverse complement strand
GGGGTTTGTACGCAGAGGGAACAACTTTCTTTACAATTAAAGACTGAGGCAAAGAAGGCATTAAGTACCTCAACCTTTTCGTCATCCCGTCACTGTTGTTCCTTCTTTGTCCAGTAGGGACTGTATGGTCTCCCTAGTCCTCCTTTTATAATTCATATATTTATAGAAAGATTTTTTGTTATCTTTCACAGCCTTAGCCAACCTGTTTTCTAGTTGAGCCTTGGCCCTTCTGATTTTTTCTCCACGCAATCTCACTTTCCTCCTGGAGTCCACCTGAGAGGCCTTTCCCTTCTTCCAGAGCCCATAAACATTTATCTTCTTCTTGATGTCACTCAAGATCTCTCTGTTCAACCAAGCAGTTTTTTTCCCCTGCCAGCTTTTTTTTCCAGAACATGGGGATGGCTTTCTCCTGAGCTGCTAGGATCTCCATTTTGAAGAGCTCCCAGCCCTCATGGGCTCCCTTGCCCTTAAGTACTCTCTCCCATGAGACCTTGCCAACCAGCCTTCTGAATGAAGATGCCCAAGCAGAGATTCCCTTGCAGCCTGTGAAGGAGATTATGGTTGGACAAGCTCTCCCCCTGCAGCCCATGAGGAATCCTGGTGGATAGCCACCCTAAGCCCATGCAAGACTCCGTGCTGGAGCAGATGGAGGTGCCCAAAGAGACCATGATCCTGTGGAGGAAACCCATGGTGGAGCAGGTCCTGGAGAACTGCAGGTTGTGGAGGACTGCAGCCCATGGGAAGGACTCATGTTGAGAATTTTGTAGAGGACTGTCACCCATGAGGGAGATCCTGTGCAGAAGCAGGGGTTGAGTGTGAGGAGAAGTCTTCTGCAAGAGAAGGAAGGAGTGGCAGAGACAATGTGTGATGAACCTCCTTTCCCTGACTCCTGCACTACTGGAAGGTGAGAGTAGAATTTTGAGAGTAAAAGTCAACTTGGGAAGAAGGCAGGTTTGGTGAGAAGGTCATCTTTTGGGGATTTGGTCTTGTTTTTCAGTATCTTTATCTGATTTTGTTGTTATTAGATTGATTTCTTTTCCCAAGTTAAAGCTGTTTTGCCCATGACAGTAACTGGTGAATAATCCCTCCACATTCTTATTTCTGCACATGAGTTTTGCCTTTGTTTCCTTTGATTCTTCTAACAGAACTCAGGAGGTAGAGGGGTGAGTGAGTGGCTATGTGGTTCTTTGTTGCTTGCTGGTGTTATCAGCCACATTTGTCACCAGCTTTATGAATGGCCTAACCTTCACTTGAAAATCATCTTCCTACAGACAGAAGGATATCAGAAAGGAGGCTGCTGAGAGAGGAGGAAGAACAACTTGCTAAGCTTGGCAGTCACGACTGTGAGCTGGTAGTTTGGTTAGCAGCTCCATGTGGGTGGAGATGTAGGAGAATGCCTGAGATGGATGGGATTTTCATGTTGTTTAACTTGCTACTGTTCTCTCAGTCTCCTGATTAAAGGCAGATTGTACCTGGGTTTACTTTTCGGCTTAGGCCAAATTGGGTGTCTCAGATAGCACTGTGATGGCTATATATTAAAGGGGGTGGAAGAAGGTGAGAACCGGGCATGAACTCTGTCATCCTTTCTGTCCTTAAACAAAAACTCCCCTCATCCCCAGTAAGGAACTAAGGCATTCCTGAGCCTTAGCATGATAACGTTCTAACAGGTGCAGCTAAGTGTGCAAAAGCAAGCTCATAAGCATAACCCAGGGCAAAAAAAAGGACATCTTTTAATAAACAAGTCCAGCTTAAAGGTGAGGAAAGGAACATCCTTGGAGTATCAGAAAACTTGCATCGAGTTATCTGGAGTGAAAGAAAAGCCTGAATGCCAATAGGAGCTGTGAAGCAGCTGGAGGAAGCTAAGGCCTAGCCTCCTGGGTTGGATCTGTTATGCTTCACCTACTGCAGTGGTCATGTATTTATTCTGAGTGGCAGAGCCATGTAATTGTATTTGTGTTCAGTGAGTATCAGTGTTTCCAAGTGTGTTTTTCCAAAAGGTCATCTCATGCCAGAAGAGACTTAATACCATAACTGTCTCAGGTCTGTTGGATTTTTCTTGATGCTTCGTAGCCTTTCCATAGTAGAGAATAGAGAGTGAACCCTGCCTTTAATTCTCTGAAATAACAGTGATGCAGCACAAACTTCTGGTAGTGTTGATCTCTGCTTGCTAGTTGCTGCTGGCTGAAAGAGATGGACGATCTGTACATTTTAATGGTGAGGTTGATACGTTTGGCAATATGCTTGCTTTGATTCCTATCCCATATTATTTTGAAAAAAAACCAAACCAAAAAGCAAACAACCTTCTCAACTGCTTCTTAGTGTCTACTTATGGCTTCCCGTCATTCCTTCTGTGTGATATTACAGGACTTCATGATTCTTAGTGAATGCCTGGCAGTTCCCTGCTTCCTCTTCTTCCTGAATTGCACTACTTCTATTATTTATCTCCCATAGTGATTCACTGAATGTGCTTGAAGTTAATTTTCTAGAGTGTACTTTGTGTAGTCCTAAAATGATCCTGCATAGTTGGGAGCATCTCCAGCATCCTCTCAAGTGAAGGCAAAGAAAGGGCTCATACTACTTAAACAGACTGAAACAGAAGTGTCTGTAAGGATGATTAGAGTAGAGGAGTACAGAAACATGGGAACAGGGAGAATTCATGGCTAATGGAAGCCAGTCCCTTATTGTTCTAGGCTATCTTGACATATAGGAATACTAACTTCTTCAATGGGATGCAGGTTGGGAGCTGAGGAAGCTTCCTCTCCAGGAGGGCTGCTTTCTTCGCTAGCTAGTTCGTCTGAATTGCCCTATTTCTAAAGCCACATTGATATAAAACAGCCTCACTGGGAAGGACTTCAGTTAGCAGGAGGAGAGTAATAAATTAGCTGTAATTAATTCTTTCCTTTTTCCTTCCTTTGCCTTTCCTTCCTGCTAGCATCCATCAGCAGTTCCAAAAAAGGGGAAGATTGAACTCGAAGCTACTGAAAAATAAGGTGGACAAATTTACACTGCACAGTGCACTTGTTTGCATGTTCCAACACACCCCCTCACACGCCACCCCCGACACCCCCCCCCCCGCCCTTTCCCAATTCCCCTGCACAATTAACAAAGAGATTAAAACTAAGAGATATTTCCTCACCAGCCCCACTGCACCATAAGCCTGAAATCAGGCTGAGATGACCCTAATTTGAAGTGATCCTTGGGGCTACAGAAAGTAAGCTATACTTCAGACTTGTGCCTAAAACATGAGGTTGTCTTCGTGGCTTTGCAGAAGCACCTGGCCACATTTTCAAAGCTGTTCCTAAAAGAACAGTAAGTTCTGGGAATGTGATGACAAAGGGGCTTTTGTTTATTTAAAATAGATAAAGAAAGCGAAGGGATGAGTAGAAGCATGATTTTACTTAAATATGTGATTATAGGATGCCCAAGAAGAGACTAGGGTACTGCAGACATGAACTTGTACCTCCGTAAAGCCACAGCACCAATTTTGGCAGTATCTCACTGTTGCACTAGAGGCTTTCCAAATTCAGATTGGATATGTACAGAGAACCTGATCACCTGCTTTAAATGGCACGTTTTCATGGAATCCCATCACTCATGTCACAGAGGAATAAGAAAACAATGTTGGGCACTTGTTCACTATTATAAATCCTTAACTGACCAGGTAATTGCTTTTGAAAATAATCATAGAATCATTAGGTTGGAAAAGACCTTAGAGTTCATAACTCAAATCATACCTCTCTACTACTATATGATGTCCCCATTCACCTCATCTACCTGTTTTTTAAACATTTCTGGGGATGGTGACTCAACCACCTCTCTGGGCAGCCTGTTCTGGTGCCTGATAACCCCTTCTGTGAAGAAATTTTTCCTAATGTCTAATCTGAATTTCCCCTGACACAGTTTGAGGCCATTTCCTCTTGTGAGAAGACGCTAACACCTTCAATATCTGACACTGCAAACACTGTATGTATGGCATGTAGTTGTCTTGCACATCTTGTTGCAGTACATTTAAGACATTCTCCAGACAAATCTCTCTTGATTTATGAGACAATTGATTATGAGGCAGGGATGCATAATATGAGAGGTATTTCTATCATATGAGCAATATTTCTATAATGTATCTGAAATGTTGTGATCCAAGTGTTGATGAACCTTCTAATTTGATTGTTTTTCTTCTGAATTATGTCGTATATCAAGCTTTCTACCTGAAGCGCTATCCATAGAGTTCAGTGGTTCTGTGTACTGGGTTTTATGGACAAGAACAAGTGCAGAATCAGGCATAGGGTTTTAATGGAAGAGAAATGCATCATGTACTGCAAAATGTGAAGTAATGACACCCTGCAGAGCAAGTCTGAATTGAAACAGTTGGAGGATAGAACTACAATATATTTTCCCTGTTCTTTCCCTCTGTTAGACATTCATGTATGGATCACTGTGGGAGCAGGAATGCTAGGCTAGATGGATATGTCATCGTGTCTACGCTCTTGAAGCTGAGTGTAGGCAGGAGTCCTTCCAACTAGTATATGTAAGCAGTCAGCTGAACAGTTGTTCTCCTTGCTGCAATGCTAATGTATGCAGCCTGCGGTGCAGTTGATGCACATCTTCAGATCTATGTATGCCTTTCTGAGTCTTTGGAAGGCAGAGCAATGCGTATTAAGGCAAACTCTCTTTTAAAGTCCTGACTGTGAAATGAGGCATATAGAAGTTTCTTTCTTCTTTTTAAAATAACACAGACTGAATACTGATTTAGGAACAGTTAGCTTATAGGAGTAGGAGCCTTCTACTTTTATCTCTGTCAGTTTTGTGTATATATTTTCAGCTGCCTTCCCCCTCTTCTGAAGTTACAATAGTAAGATGAGATCCAAAATCTTGCCATTTGATTGTTGCATATCTATGAAATCTGTTGTTGTTTTTATGCTTTATTTGTATTTCCTCTTGGCTTCAGTCATGTGCTCTCTCCCATGTGTTTTGCTCTGCACTCAGAATGATGCCCAGAGCTTACTCCAAAACAGTCTAAGCTCAGTAACTGTGTAGAGAGAGAGAAACCAGTTCATTAGAGGCACAAACTTTCACAAAGCGGAGCCTTTTTGGTTAACCAGTGGCCCTTTCCAGACTGATTTTCCCTGACAGAAAGGAACCTTCCTCATTGACCAATCCTGTTTCAAGCAAGTAAGGAGACATCAATTGCAGCTGCATGAATGAAATGTTCGATAACCTGAAACCAAAACTCTAAACCTTAAATCTAAAATTATCTCACTTCTTGTGGGTTAGGATTTCCCATTTTCCTCAAGACTGATGATCCATCTGCTGGCATAGACAGTCTAATGGCTCTGAAACTCAACTTCACTGGGTGTTTCCTGATAGCTTTTTAGAAAAAAGCTTTGTAACTTGAGCTTTTTCTTCAAAGGCACTGAGACGTTTCACTGAACAGCAGAAGGTGCTTGGCTCTGATATGCATCCCAATATTTGCCTTGTTATCCTGACACAGGGGAAAAAAACCCCATGTAGCTGAAATAACTAATTGATGTTCTTTAAATGAACTGTTAATTTCTAATTAAATCCTTGCTTGAAGTGCAGTTGGTGTAACCTATGCATTTATGGAATCTACTGCTTGCCCACTACAGCATCTCAGGTGGCTCAAAGGCACCAGTAGTCCTTCTGACTAAGGTGGCAAAAGCCTCATCAGCCAAACACTTGATAATTTTACTTATGTTGTGGTGTTTTTTTCAGCTCTTGTATTTTGTCACCATCTCTATATTTCCTTCCTGTGGAGAGGGAGCTTCCCAACTTTTATTCTCAAAGGCCAGTAGGCAGAAGCAGATCAGGGTGCACAGGCTCTTGTGTAAGATTAGGCAAGAGGAGGGCCTGGTTTCCAGCATGTAGCATGCTGGATCTTGACATGTTGACATGGTAGGGAAGAGACATGTTTCTGTATGGTGGGAATGGGGAGAGGAAAGACAAGCTGTTCATGCAGGGCTGTGTGATTTGCAGAGGAGTGCAGCTACATGAAATTGTGACAACCCTCAATATTTTCATGGTTGTGGCATTACTGGTGACATCATGGAAGAGGTTAATTGCTCACTGTGTCTGTCAGAGCTGGGGAGGGGGAAGGGATGAGGAGCAAAAAGCTTCCATTCTGTGAAAGTGGCTTTCTGCTTTGAGGCAGCAACAGTGATATTTCATGTCTTGTTTGGTGTCTCCCGTTTTAAATGTCAGTCTCTGCAGCCAGCCTTATCTCCCATAGCACATTTCAATTAGGTATTCCAAATCTACTCTGTTCTCCAGGACAAATATGCCAGAGGTGATATTTACTTTTGCAGTAGCATTTTAAATACTCCCTGCTTTCTTGTATTTTTTTAACCAAGTGAATGGCAGTTGCTCTTTTAATAAGAATTCCATTATTGATAATAATTTAATAATAATAGGAGAGAGAAGAATTCTGGGCCCTGCAGTGGCAGCTAAGTGATTTTAATGAAGCAGTTTTCTTTTCCTATGCTTTAGTTCAGCAGTGAAAGCTATTAAGGCTACCTCTTCATTGAAGTAATCCCAACACCTCGTGTTTTTCACGGCAGTGTGTCAATGTGTGTTTTCAGCCTTGTGCAGAGGCTATTTTGGTGACAAAGTTGACAGAACAGATATAAGAAAGCTCTGCTAATTCAGTAACACAGACCTCTCCCTCTGAAATGAAGAACCAAAGAAATGGAGTTAAACAGAGTAGGGAATACTGAATTTTTGGGCACCTAGGAGCCAGGATATGAGATGCAGGAAGGCAACGATGAGTTTTGACAGTTGACTGTATTGGTGTGTCTGTTTTAAACCTTGTAGGAGAGCCTGTGTTAGTGATGTTACTCCTCTGAATAGGATTCTCAGGATTGTTTTTAGCCACTTAAGGACTCTGAGGCATCAGAATGGTAGATAAACTGAAGTGTCTCCCTGCAGGATCACAGAGACCCGCTCAGTCCTGTCCTTTCTTCTTTTGCGAGGGCTTCAGGGCTTGTGTCACTGCTGCTTATTCTTCTGCTGCCTTCAGGCTCACCTTGCCCTGAAGACAGAGTGCCTTGGAAAGAACAGGCAGCAGCTTTGCTATTGGCAACAGTCTGTATGAAACTGTATCCTTATTTTTCTTTCTGGTCTAAGAAGATGCAGCCTTTCAATAGTTTAAGGGAGCTTATAAGAAAGGCGGGACAGATTTTTTAGTAGGGCCTGTAATTACAGGAGAAGGGGTAGTGGTTTTGTACTAAACCATGGTAGATTTAGACTAGATTTAAGATTTTTTTTTTTTTTTTGTGGTGAAACACTAACAGATTACCCAGAGAAGTTATAGATGCCCTCTCAGAGAAACATTCAAGATTAGGCTGGAGAGGGCTCTAAGCAACCTGATTTACTTGAAGATATCCCTGCTCATGGCTAGGAGTTTGGACTAGATGACCTTTAAAGGTCCCTTCCAACTCAGACTTTTCTATGGTTCTATGGAGATACTTAAAAACTAACTTTGCTGGTGGCAAGGCTGTGAGAATTCCATCTGCCACAAAATTTTCTAATGCAAGAAATCAGCCTACAAGATACATCCTGGTTTCCCATGCTATGCATCTACTAAGTTCAAGTTCTTGTTCCAGATTGTGGAACTGCTAGAGCTTCCTCACAGAAAACTGTAGAACCTGCCAAATTGTGTATAACTTGCCAAACTGAGAAATCATAGATGACTGAGAGTAGGATCTCATAACATGAGGAACTGGGCAATCATAGTCCTGGGCAGCTGGTAACTCCTTTACCTCCCTGCACTGCTGTTTGGACTCCTAGAGGAAAGTAGCGTGAGCTCATAAATTTCAGAATTCTAAAGCCAACCTGCAGGGCTGAACAGAATCTGTTGTAGGGTAATAGTTGCTCAGTGTGTGGAAGCTGTTTTGAACACTGTCAGCCTTTCTGATTAAGTCCAAATTGGGTGGGGGAGGGGGGGGCGGAATGGGGCAGACTTGTGTGATCTGTGGTGGTGTGCTCTCTAAATACAGCAATGCATGACTGTGCCAGTTACAATCTTTCTCTCTTCACTATACTGGTCAAAATGCTGTGGATACCATCTTCAATGCTGTATTGTTTTTTTAAGCAGGCCTCAATGGTGCAGTTTTCCCAATGGAATGATTCTTATTTATACAAAGACTGTCTTACAATTTCCTGAGAAGTGTTCACTAGCTGTTTAAGATAAATGCCCCTACATTGGTGACTCCTGTAGTTGTTTCACTTGCATAAGTATGTAGTGTATTATGTTTAATTGGCAGTGTAATCTTTTGCTTTCATTGCATGTGTTTTGCTAAAAACCTCTTTAGGGTTTAGCGGCTAGATGGCTGACTAATCTGTTTGGCCTCTCAAGATTCTGGGGAGAATAGTGAAGGGCTCCAGGGCACAAGTAGTTTACCTCTGCCATTCCAACAAGAAGGAATGAAGAGAGAGAGCGCAAGAAAAATCAATCAATTAATATCTGGTTCCAAACCTGATGTGAGGACCAAAACTTTGTGTTCTTTGGTTATGGACTGGCCTATACACCTCCAGGCTTCCTTACCAGGGATAGCACACGCTTCTCTCCTAGGGGTACAAAATTCCTGACCAAACATCTAGCAGGGCACATTAATAAACTTCAAGCTAGATGTGAAGGGTTAGGGGGATGAAGCCAGGCTAGACAGGAGTGAGCCTGGAAATGGCACTCCAGTGCCTGAGAGATGGTGTACTGGCGAGCACCTCAGTATATCAACTCAGAGCGAGTAGGGACGAGTACATTTTATGACGGAAAAGATGTAATTGTCTCTGATTGGTTAGATAATCCAAGGACCAGTCATTTGGGAATGAACACTATTCCTTTTATGAGATCTGAGGGTTTAACAGCCCAGCTGAAGTGCATCTACACCAATGCATGCAGCATGGGCAATAAGCAAGAGGAACTGGAAGATGTTGTAGGGCAAGAAGACAACAATATAGTTGCCATCATGGAAACGTGGTGGAACGACTTGTAAAACTGGAGTGCTGCTATGGTGGGATGTAAACTCTTCAGGCAGGACAGGAAAGGTAGGAGAGGTGAGTGGGGTAGCCCTTTATGTTAGAGAGTGTTTTGATACCCTCGAGCTCGATTATGGTGATGACAGCATTGAGTATCTGTGGGTAAAAGTCAGAGGAGCTCACAAGAAAGCAGACATTGTGATGGGAATCTACCAAGAAGAAGCAGCTGATCAGCACTTTTACAACCAACTGGGAGAAGTCTCAAGATCGCTAGCTCTTGTCCTTGTGGGAGACTTTAATCTACCAGATGTCTGCTGGAAGTACAATACATCAGAGAGAAAGCAGTCTAGGAGGTTCCTGGAGTGTGTGGAAGACAACTTCCTCACACAACTGATGAAAGAGCTGACAAGTGAATGCGCCCTCCTGGACCTGCTGTTTGTGAACTGAGACGGCCTTGTGGGGAAATGTGACAGATGGAGGATGCCTGGGGCAAAGCGGTCATGAGATGTTAGAATTCTGTGTTCTAGGTGAGGTGAGGGGTGTGTGTGTGTAGCAGAACAGCCAACTTGAACTTACAGAAGGCAGACTTTGGACTGTTTAGAAGGCTAGTTGATGAAGTCCCATGTGAGACAGTCCTTAGGGGCAAGGGAGCCCAAGAGGGCTGGATACTCTTCAAGAAGGAAATCCTGCTGGCACAGGAGCAAACTGTCCCCATGTGCTGGAAAATGAGCCATCAGGGGAAAAAACCAGCTTGGTTGATCAGGGAG
Source organism: Piaya cayana (assembly GCA_013389865.1). Lineage (NCBI taxonomy): Eukaryota > Metazoa > Chordata > Aves > Cuculiformes > Coccyzidae > Piaya > Piaya cayana. The sequence continues at coordinate 85,467 of WAAB01012907.1, read as the reverse complement.
ATCTGGGTGGACATCAAAAAAGAAAAGGAATGTCTATGAACTTTGGAAGAAGGGACATGTGTCTTGACTGCACTACAGGAAGGAAGTGAGATCATGCAGAGGAAAAATCAGGAGGGCTCTGACAGGACAGTTCATTGAAAGATAATAAAAACACTTCTATAAATACATCAATAGTAAAAGGAGGACCAGGGTCAATATTCCATCTTTATAGGATGCAAACAGAACAACTGTGACAAAGGATGAGGACAAGGCTAAGGTACTTAATGCCTTCTTTACCTCAGTCTTTAAGAGTGAGGAAAGCTGTTCCTTGTGTGTACATATCCAGGAGTTAGAGGAGCAGAATAAAACTCCCATGATGCAAGAGGAAGTGGTTAGAGACTTGCTAGGCCAATTAGACACTCAAAAGTCTATGGGACCAGATGTGATCCACCCAAGAGTATTGAGGGAGCTGGTGGACATGCTTGCCAAACCCCTTTCCATC
>WAAB01012907.1:0-84492 GCA_013389865.1 Piaya cayana | reverse complement strand
TGGGCACTGGAACAGGCTGCCCAGAGTTGCCGTCCCTGGAGGTGTTTAAGGGATGGGTGGATGAGGTGCTGAGGGGCATGGTTTAGTGTTTGATAGGAATGGTTGGACTAGATGATCCTGTGGGTCTTTTCCAACCTGGTAATTCTGTGATCCTGTGTTCTGCCATTCTTAGGTTAAATTGCTTTTATCACTTGTTTAGTCCCACTGAAGCCTTAAAGGAATAATTTATTTTGTTCATATTTGGAAAAGGAAGAGAGAGGCAGTATGGGCAAGGGCTAGAGCAGCAGAATTAAACTCCATCACTGCTGGTCTGAGACAAATTGTTATGCTTTAGGTTTTCTCCTTTGTAAAAAAGGAGACAGTGCTGTTGCTTTCTTTTGTAAAATGTCACAATGCTTCTGGAGGCAGAATAACACAGAAAATTGAACATTGGTATTTGTTTCCATTGGAAGGTGTATTTCTTGCAAAAAACATGTAAGCTGTAAACAAGCATAAATAAACTGGCTGTATCTTAGCTATCCCTCTTTACTTCAGGTCTGTTCCATAGTCTAGCAGCCTTTGCATTTTTCAGCTACTTGTAGACTGGGTTTTCAGAAAGCAGTGGTGATAAAACAGAACCTCTTGATATTTGCATCGTTCCTGCATGTTGTTTTTTTTTTTTTTTGTCTCTTTGTTCAAATATCAGTCCTAGTTTGTAAAACAGTAACTGAGTTTGGAGGGTGAAAAAAACCCCAGTTGTGCTTCATATGTGCCATTTCTGCTGATGTCGAGCTGTACTTGCTAAACCTCATTGAAGGCAGCTCACTTCATTCCATACCTTTTCAAAATCTACCTATATGTAGATTGGCAGCCAGACAACCATCTCTTCCCTGATGCTCCATGGTCAGTAACTCCCAGTGCTCACTGCCTTTCCAGCCCGGAGGAGAGACTGTAATGTATTGTGCTTCAGGTGTATGTGGTGAAGACTGAATTTTTAAGGATCTGATTTCCAGTGATTTCCTGTGGCAGCAATTGGTAATATAAATATGTCAGTATCATAATTTTTTGCTGGAAAGTAGTTTTCTGAAGTTAAAAACAAAATCTATTTTCTTATGGGCTGTATGTGTGCTATTAAGGCTTTACCCTAAATCCACAGTACTTCATCTGTTCTTATGCTTGTTCTAGCTCCATCTAGTAACTGCACCGCTGAGTGAACGTGCAAATGCAGAAATTGCATTTCAGGAATATTAACCTGAAGAGATGTCATTATTTAGGACTTAGTGTGGTCTATAGTAGTATTTGGGCTCCTTTGTGCAGGTGTAGATGATTACCAGGGCAAGTTCAAAGAGATTTGATCCACACAGGGAGACAGAAGCAGATAAGAGTCTGCAAATGATGAAGGGAATACAAAACACTTAAAGCCCCAAACCATAACCCAGCAAAAAAAAACCAAACCAAACCCCACAAAAAACCTTAACCCCAAAACGACCCGCCAAACCACAACCCTCCCCAAGAAACCAGAAAAGCACCCCCTCAAAAAAAAACCCAACCAACTAAAAAAACCCCACTCTGATTCACTGACCTTTGACTACATAGGGCATTGATGAATCAGTCTTTTTGACTGGAGTTGCTGTTTTTCTCTTTTTCTCTGCTCTGATCTCTGCTGGCTGTTAGATCAAGCTTACACAGCTTTTCTCTATCATCAGATGGAAGGCTATAGTCAGTGCTTCAGGACTTCTGCTGGGAATTACGCTTGGAGGGAACTCATTTCTACACATGAATAAATATGTTTAAGGGAGAGTACTGTGATTAGTGGCAGAAGTAGGAACAGAAATGGTCTATCATCCTTTCTGCTCACCAGGTCCTGTGGTGGCGAGAGCAGCCCTCCCTGATCAATGCAGGTGGGTAACATGATATCTGGAAGATCTTGGTCCCTAGTTCCTATGAGATTATGATCCTTCTTGAAGATAAGCTGTTTAGTCAGGAAGTGATTAGGTAACTTTCACTCGTGTTTTCCTTCTGAGCAAGTAATGCTGTTTTGGGGAAAGCTGTGAAGATACAGACATGGCACTTGCAGAAAAAGGGAGAGCTCTGGAATGGGGAGTGGCAGAGCTGAATTCAAGTGCAAAATAGTTTAGTGGTAATTCAGACCCTCTAGAGACAGCAAGGGCAGCAAAAAAAGCTAAACATATTAACTTTTACACTACTTGTTATCTTTTTGCGATCTCATTTTGCATAGTAATTCAGACATAAAGCATTCTCTTTAAGGCTTGAAGTAACACTAAATTGTAAAAGGGGTGCTGCTGGTGGCCTGTCATTCTCGTTTGTCACATGGAGGAACATACGATAAATGTCAGTAGCAAAGGTAACTGTCATGAAGGAAAAATGTCAGTTTTCAATTCTGTGTGAAGACCATTGGATGTGGTCTCAGACAGACTGCTGTCAAAATGAATATATTAGTCATGCTACCATGATTTACATACAAAAGAGGAACTGAAGATGGAAGTTCTCACTCCAACCACATCTCCAGTGACAGATCTCTTTTCTTACTTAGCATTTTTTTGTGTGTGTGTGTGTGTTAGAGGGTTAACGTGCATTTTCTAGAAGTTTGTATAAACAATTTAATGCTGTGATTGCAGCAGTTTGTTAGTGTTACTCTGTGGCAGTGACTTCCATAGTTTATTATGCATTATGCAAAAAGATCCTCATTTTCTTGTTCCTACTGTGTGAAGGTGTGACGAATGTGTGTACTTAATGCTTCATTGTTTCTTGTGCCTCTACCTTATCCTTTATTTGCTAAGAAAAACTAGGATGCTCTGTATGGAAGTCATCTCTCCTATCTTTCTTATTCTCTTGAGAACATTTTCTGTTTTTGCTGGTGTCTTTTAGAACTGAGTGACCAGTTACTGCACATTATCTGAAGACAGATGTTCTGTCTGTTAATGGGTTATGGTAGGGATGCTTGTGTGTGACTTACTAGACGTACCTGGGACCCTTTAACAGGACCTGTCCTGTTAAAACAGTCTTTAACACTTTTTCAGGGTGAGAACTTCCATATTCTTTTGTACTGTTGGTGTGAGTGGACTAGATCAATATGGATTTATTCAACCAGCAGCCTAAAAGGTACAGTATCACAGAAAGTTAAATGTTTTATTATCAAAGACCTGAGTTTCCAGAAAAACTCTTGCTTACGGCCAATGTTAGAAAACATATTAGAAAACAGTTTGACTTTTCCTCCCAGCCCTTGCATTAGGGAAAACAGCACTGGGATGAAGGTCAGGACTATAGAGCATGGGCAGAACAGTGTGTAAGAAGTCTTCACCTGGTCTTACGAAGTGTGAGATAGGTCAGAGATACTGTGAGCAGGTAACATGAAGAGAGACTGCTCATGGTGGTCTTTTATACTATTTTTGTCTGATGTGATTGTTCTCTCCTGGGTGATCATTGCTGTAATGCTTCCATGGTGAACAGACACCCAAACAGCTCAGTGGTGTCTAAACACCTTGTATACTGGAGGGGATGTAGTAAGTCTGCAGCAGAAATCATAGAATCATAGAATGATTGAGTTGGAAGTGACCTTAAAGATCATCTAATTCCAACCCCCCTGCCATGGGCAGGGACATCTCCTGCCCATGATCTGGCTGATCAGGCTACCCAAGGCCCCATCCAATGATGGCCTTTGAAAACTTTCATGGATGGGGCAAGAAATGGGTGAGAACGCAGAAGACGAACACACACATGCATCCAGAGTTACTGTTTCAGTTTGCAGTCAACCAGTGCAGATTGAGTGATTTATGCAGTCCTGAGTTGTGTATTTCTTCCTAGAAAATGTCCATAGTACATCTATCCTGCTTTTAGGGCCAAGCCCAGAGTGCGTGTTAAAACCCATTTATTTTGTGCTATACTGGGCTTTGATTCCTTGCACAGTCTAGTGCTCTGCTTTATGCACATTTAGGGGCTTAACAGATGGTAATGATTGATTTGTACACAGAAACTGTGGGAGTATGCTGAGACCCACAAACACAGTGACTCAATGTATAATTTAATGTAGCTTCAAAATTTGATAAACCTTTAAAATAATCAGTGTGTTTTATCTGCTAAATCACATTGCAGTATCCCAGCAGATGTGTTGGAGTGAGAACCAAAAAACGTTATTATATGCAGTAGTTTGAATTAGTTGCAAATCAAGAAAAGAAATGATTTAAATGTATGTGATAGTTTTAAAGTTACAAGAAATCTTAAAACCTAGTTTTTTTAGGAAGAGGTGTTAGTTACTTGGGAAGGCTAACAGTTTGATAAGAGCTAATAGCATCTTGTTAAAAACAGGAGACCNCTAACCAGAGTTAATTAAGTAGGGATAGGAGAAAACTGGCAATGAATTCACGTTGGACATTGTCCAAGAAGAGAAAGGTAAAAAGTTCATACTGAGAATGACTGTTTTCTTCCTCAGAGGTAGAGTATGGGTAGGGTATGAGCTTCATCCCAACGACCACCAGAAGGAGGCGCGCAGGCGCAGAAAGGGCTGATGTCGTAATTCACCGATGAAGTAATCGAAACATACATATGCATTAGGCAATGATGTAACCTGTTGAATATACATTAGATTGCAAAACCTCGCGAGGATATATATTGCAGTCGCGTTGTAACGGGTTTGGGGATCAGATTTGGGAACTGACTGTCCCCTGATCCCTGGGGACCCCCCCCAATAAAGTGCCAACATATAACTCTTCCTGGAGCATTATGTGTTTATTGTCATGCCGATGTTAACAGATGCAGTGTAAGACTGGCATACATATTTTATTTCAGGCTTGCTATGCATTGTATGTAATTGTATTAATTACTTATATCTTGCCTTGACCTACCCATGTGTGTGCAATAAAGTTCCACTGCAGTGAAAGACATTTAATAAAAGAAATGCAGTATTATTTGTATAATCCTTCCTGTGAAGGGCAAAACTGCATCTGAGGATAGTCTTACAGTTACAGGACATTTTGGGACATACAAAGATTTGTCTTTCTGGTTATGCTGAAAGAGTCTATTTACGATTTTGGACAAATCACTCTCTTTGTATCTTCCTTTTGCTTCTTGTGCGAATACTTCTACTGACCTTCAGTAGCCTCTAGGTAGTGTAAATTGTATGAAACTAGATTAATGAATTTTATAAAGCACATAAAATATTCCAGATGGAACTTGCTGTTGAAAAGCAGACACCTTTAGAGAAAACATGGGTTCACTTTTAGCTAATTCTTCATAATCTGTAACATGAGACTAGGTAGATTATTCCTTTTCTGCACCCCCAAAGATGGTATTTTTTAAATGAGATTTCATGCTGCAAGTGTTCTTTTGGTTCTAGAGGAATATTTGAAACTATGGCTTTCTCTTGCAATCAAAGTTCAGGAGAAATCAGTTTGCATAGATAGTGGAAAAAAAAAGGAAAGTACAAATGATTAATAACTGCATTTCTCTGGTAGGATTTAATGGCCTTTATTTAAGGGGGAGGGACAGGGTGCAATTTAAGTGGTAAAATAAGCAGTTTCCTAAGACACGTTGCGTAAAGATGATGCCAGCTGGAGGTTTTTGTATTAGTGGTGAATTCAGCCATCAGGCAATTTCTTCCTTTTGTTAGAAAATCATAATTCTAGCAGCTTTTGCATGAATGTTTCAATCTGAAACACAATTGTAATTGTGTTATAAAGGCTTATGGGTCAGGTACAGGCTTCTAGCAAACTGTGTGTGAACTTTGGCAGTGCTGGTTTCTGAATTCCCAATAAGTATGTGGGCTGGGTTAAGAGTTACGGCAAAAACTTCCTGTGAGTGTAATTAAAAGAGAATCTCTTCAGTCATTTTGAATGCATGGGCTGATGCTTGTTGTCTGTGGCAGCATGGTAGCCTTTTTTTGGAGGGAGCAAGTTCATCAAACAGCAATGCACCCTAGACGGTTTGGATAAACACTGCCTACCATCCTTACAGCTCCCCTTCTTTTGTTGTTTTTGGAGTACTGGTTTCTTGTTTTTCAAAATAAATGCCCCAATTAAAACTCAGCAGCAGCTGCCTGTGCTGAAATGCAGGAGACAGTAGCTGTCAAGTCACTCAGGTAATGGAAGGGAAAACATACACATACATGTTTGTTGAAGTGTTTAGCTTGTTATAAGGTACTTCAACTTTCTGCAAATGTCTGGAGAGAATAACATAATTTAGTTAAGGGGAGAAAATATTTTCTGTCTTTCTACATAAAAACTTATCAATAGCCTCCACATAACTCCTGCCACACTTCACATCATGGGAAAAAATCCTAACATAACTGCCTCTTCTTCCTTTTTCCCATTTTCCTAAATAAATATAAGATATCAATAGATTGTGCTATAAAACTACAAATCCTTATCTGATATTTGTGTTTTATTCTTGCATTTTATAGGGCAGAACTGCCTATAGTCATGTGTGCCACTATCCCTGTGTTATTAGGGAGATTCTCCTTTTACATAAGCAGTGTTAGAGATTTGTCCTTTTCAAGTATGTGGATGTTATTTCTGCCCTTACAGTTGCTTTAAGTGTCTAATTGATCACAGTTTGTAGCACGGAACAAGGATGAATCTTTAGCTGTTGCAGTTTTTTTGAGTATATACGTTTCTCAGCTTACTTGGAAAATACCAAGAACCAACTTAACAAGAGAGAATAAGAATGGCTGTCAGGTCAGTCCCAGAAATAGACGATTGAAACAAGAGAGTCCAGAACAATCAAATGCACAAATGCTGAGATTTAGATTTATTTGGGATTATTTTGTTTGTATCAAGATAATATCTGTCTGCACTTTGCAGTCCAGATAACCAGTTATTAATTTTTATGGATTTCATAAATCTTTTCTCTCTATTCTCTCCCCCCCCCTTTTTTTTTAAAGGAGAAGTTCTGCATTGAACATCAACTTCTTACAGTTTGTGGCAGTGTTTGGGTAGCTAAATAAATGAGGTGCAGATGTCATACTGGTCACTGAACTATGTGAAGACCAGATACCGACATTCTTGGCTTTTGGGCAGCAGTTCAATATTCTTACACAAATTACTTGCCCTTTTTTTTTTTTTTTTGCGCCTTATTTCCCCTGCTTTGTTATCCCTTTGACCTCAGACTAAACATATCCAAAGTATATTTTGATAGACATCTCTTCTGGGAAATGAGAAAAGAGCAGGAGATACCTCTGAAGCAGATGTACTCAAAAAAATGCATATGTTAATTTGACTGTGTCTTCTGTGGCATTTTTCCAGCTCTGGTTTTTTTTGGATGACAGTCATTCTTAATGCTGGCACTGCTGAACTTGGATATCAGAGCACTTTCCGTGTTATGACATGAAGCAGCAGTTGACACAGCTTCATCTCAAGACACGTGTCCTTTCCAGGAATGCTCTGGCTGCCAACGTGTATTTGCTAAATGTTTGGCACACAGGGAATATTGTAATGTACCAGATTTACTAGTGGAGGCAGGAAAGCAGCCATATGTCACAACACACAGTGATGTGCTGGCACTATCAAATGAAGGTGTGATGGAGTAGATTCCCAGGTCTATCCAGCAAGATGCTGAAGCATCACACAATCAGCTCTTGGAGTGGTGTTGATAGCAAAACTTGGTGAATTGGGCAGCAGGACCTATAAGAGACTATAGGCAGCTTGAGGATGTTGGTCAGGCAGTACTGCCTGGGTGGAGGAAGCAGTACATGCTGTCCTCTTCCAGTCTCTGTAAAGAAAGTTGTCTTAAGGATTGGGAGTGTTTTGCTACTGTGTTTTGCCTTGGAGAAGCCATAGACCCATAGGTATAAATTGAATGACCTAGTGCACTGTGATGCTTAAATCATGAAACTTAAATTTTCTAAAGCCTGAGAAGATTGAAGTAGGACTGATGGTAGATATTTCTGTGTTGCCTACGAAATAGGAGAAGTTGGAATATGTAGGCAGCGGCTGCATAAATGCCTAGCTACGAAAACCTGTCACTCTTGGGGGTAGTCCACAATGTGAAGAAGGTAATAACACACATACTTCCTTTCTGCTGTCACTGTTGTGTGTTTGGTACAGTGTGAGCCCAAAGTGCTGTAGGTATAGACACAATGCTTGCAGCCCAAACATTAGAGAAACATCTTGCTCTCGAAGAAGAGAGGCTCTCATAGTCCTATTCCTTTTACAACTGCCAAAACCTTTCTAACAGCCTATTTTTTTTTCTTTTTTTTCTTCTACCGTTCTCCTCCCAAATTTGTTAATCACCCCTTCCCCAAATCAGCTTAAAAGAACATGTCCAACTCTCCCTTGGTGATCTGTTCATTCATGCTGCCTCATGCAAAAGCTTGTGCAAGTGTCCACTGGAGGCACTGTGAACTTCTGCTGGCCTCAGCCAGACTGAATGCTCCATAGAAAGGTGGTGCTGCATTTGCTCCTCAAATATGTTACAGAAATGTACAGAAAGGAGATTTCTGGCTGACTCTGATTAGGTTTATTCATAACCTGAGCATAGAAGACCTCAAAACATGAACCACCTTGTTGTTAGATTTTTAATGCTGACAGGCACGAATGTCCTATTTCATGCTCTTTAGTCAATGGGAATAGTAGTCTTGAACCCTAACTAGTTAAGCTCTGCTCTGTCTATTTGCACAAAACTATGTACATTAATTTGCATATGTAAATCTCTCATTTGTAAGGAGTTTGAAAAGGCTGGAAAGAAGTCAAGAGAATGTCTATGAAAACATAACTGAGACTTGAGAGAAAAGAGACCAGAGTTATGGTTTCTTCTGAAACTAAAACTTGATCTCCCAAACTGATGAAACCCTATGTATTTTACTGAATGATTTATAAATCTATCATCATATACATATTTTAGATACATATACCTATATACTTGTCAATGGATAATTAGACAGGAGAATTTACTACACAGCAGGATTTAAATGAAAATTTGGTAAAAACTCAACAAGGTACTAAAATATTCATAGAAGTAACATGAATAACCTATGTATTTACATCTGCTTTTTGAAGACTGGAAAGCATCAGTTCAAAGCCAGCACTAACTTTTGGAGTTATGAGTAAAATCTCCATAGCAATACATATTCCTATGTGCAACTACTTGGAAATCTTGTTCTCTCTGGCATCATGGGCTATTTTTTCAGGGCAACCTTAATCAAGGCGAAGGCAGACTGAGATTACCATGTGAGCACTTGGATGCTGCAGTGACTTTGCAGCTCAATGCCATATGATGGCATTGTTAAAGCATAGATTTTGTGATACTTAAGGTCAGTCAGCAGTTCTGTTAGCTGAACTTCCCTCTTGCCGTTTCAGAGTTGGTTTCAGAAGCTTTTCTTTGCAGAGTTCAGTACCCTTGGGGCACCCCTTGTTCTCAGTGCAGCTGTGGCTCTGCAGTTGAGTGAGACATGGTCCTGCATCATTCATCTTATTAGTATTGCTTGTGTTCTTTCTGACTGTCTTCAAAAACAACAGGAAAACCGGTCAGATGTCTGCAGTGCTTTAAACAATACGTGCACACTTCAATTGTGTGGAGTCATCACTGCTAAAGGATCACTGTGTTTGTGCTGAATACTTGATGAAGATTTATACTGGCTCCTTTATTTTTAAAGGAATACATGGCAGTATTCACTGTACCAGAAATCCCTTTAAGTAAGGTAGCATCTATAAGAAATGCAGACTGTCTAAGACTCGTGTGATTGTAGTACTTGTGGATCTCTGAAATAGGGTTGATTGGGAAGTATTCCCATGTATGAGTCTGGACATTCCAGATTTCCAGACTGGCAAAAGAATGGTGTAAAAGAATGCAAAAGAATGGTGCTTGGTTCTTGCAGTCTTGGCTTTGTACTCACTTTTGTAGTGACTCAGGAGGCCTTGTCCTGGTGTCTGAAACACTGTTGTTTGTGTTGCCGGTCAGAGTTGCTATCTTGAAATGCTTCTTCTGAAACAGGAGGATCACCTTATTCAAGATCAATGTAACTTAACCGTGAAATCAGGAAAACCTACTTGTTAGGTCACAACTTTCAGTTAGTTAGTGTGTGAATGCTGCTCCGTTTCTTTAAATTTTGGAGTCAGAAGATACTCATGTTAAGCTCTTGCTGACCCCCTTTTTAAGCTGTGCTGTTTGTATTTTCCTTTCCACAAACAATAATTACTGACCATATATAATTTTCTGAACTCCCCCGTGTTCACCATGTCAATCAGCTACTCTGGTGGTAGGTACTGTGCTATGCGAGAAGAGATTGTTGAGGCATGCAAACGCTGGATTGGCTGGAAGTGAGGTAATGCTATGCAGTGCAAATAGAGATGCAGGGCTGAGGATGTATCCATCTGCAAACCTCACTTATTTCTGCCTGTAGGAAAGGATGGGGACGCGCACATCTATTGATAATAGAGATAGACTTGAAGTTGACAGGGTGGATCAGTATAATAAAGATTCTTCCAGGTACTTGTCTCAGAAATAAAGAAAACTGTAGACCTTCCTCCTTAGTGTTGTATAATTTCTTAGCTTTATTCTCATTTTTACAAGTTAGAGCCGCTGAGGGGAAAAGGTCATTCAGCTGCAAAGAGTCACACAGGATGGAAAAAAATGGTCAGAGCACGAGTGGGGACACATATATTGCTGGTGGGCTTAGAAGAGGGAACAATTGCTTGATTGTTTTCATCAGGGTAGGATCTACTTTGAGGATTTCAACAGGGTTTGGGGGTTTCTGTCACCCAAATGTAGGTAGAGAAGTCCTTGGTCCCCACTGTTTTATGAAGGAGCACTCTTCTATGTAATTAGAGGCTTTGGGTCTGCATTGTCAGGTAGAGTGTACTTGCTGCATCCTCTGGCTGCAGGCCTAACGTTTTATTTTCTCTTCAGCTTCACAAGAGCAAACAGCTTGAGGAAATTGTCTGATCTTGCCCAGGGGCCAAGGCAGCAGGACAGTGGGGGCCGTGTGACACACAGCTAAGCAATTTTCATTCTATCCAAGAGAGGGCACATTAACAAGGTAATTATAGCACATTACTTCAGCAGGCATGCATCAATTTTAATCCTTGAAGCATCCTAGTGAAGTAGATAAGTGAGTACTATTAGGCCTATTTTACAAAAGGACAGAGTGAATTAAAAGCTGAAATGATTTGTCCATGGAAAAAGCTGTAATCTATCTCAAGGGCAAGAACTAGAGAAGGGCCTGATTCACAGACTCTAGAAGGGAACCATTACCACTTGATTTTGGAGACCTCTCCATTAGCTTCAGGTCATGCCACTCCAGCTGGAGCAGAGAGAACATTTGGGACCTTTGTTCTTTACATTTTACCACTTAATTTTTCTGCTTGCAGATTAATGGTAATGTTTCAATTTACTGATTTGAAGTTATGGATGAATCTTATTAGTAAATGAGCCCTGAGTTATTTATAGTTTTCAGACAGATGTCCTGGTTTGGGCTGGGATAGAGTTAATTTTCTTCCTAGTAGCTAGTATAGTGCTGTGGTTTGGATTTAGTGTGAGAATAATGTTAATAACACAGTACTGTTTTAGTTGTTGCTAAGCAGTGCTTAGAGTCAAGGACTTTTCAGCTTCTCACACCTTGCCAACAAGAAGATGAGGGAACACAGACAGGACAACTAACCCAAACTGGACAAAGGGGTATTCAATATCATATGACATCATGCTCAGTATATAACCGGGGAGGTGGGGGTGGGGAGAATTGTCTGGGTAGCTGTGATCATTGCCTGAGGTAGGACTGGGCTGGGCATTGGTCAGCAGATGGTAAGCAATTGCACTGTGCATCACTTGTTTTGTATAGCCTATTATTATTATTATTATTAGTGATGTCCTATTAGAATGTCTGTATCTCAGCCTACCACTTTTCCTTTTCTTTTAATTCTTCTCCCCCGCATCCCACTGGAGAAGAGTAAGTGAGTGGCTGCATTGTGCTTAGTTGCTGGCTGGGGTTAAACCATGGCAAGAAGTCATCACAAATATGCAGAGTTTATGCTGCTGTTTGACACTTGGGCATGTCTTTGTATAGAAACAATTAAAAAGTTGAAAAATGGTTTTGTTCTCATGGTGGAGACTTTAATTGTTTTTTACCCAGAGGTAAAACACAGCCATTGTAAAAGACCTTTTTTGTTTGTTTGTTTTTGCTTAGCTGTTCAATTTGAGCTAGTCTTAATTAAAATTTAGTTTTAAAACTTTTTTTAAAGGTTTATTTTATTCACTTACAGCAGAATATTTTGGGAAATAAACACAAAAGAACCTCAAATAAGGAGACCCTCACAGCTGTATTTATTCCCTTTTAGTTCCCTGCATTGTCAAGGCAAAGTGTTAATGTGCAGTTTATCTTGTGCTATAAATCAGTCAAGCTTTTATCACTTACTGGATGTCCAGTAGAGAAGCAGATCATGATTTCTCAGTTAACTGGCAGCATAATCTTATTAAACATTGTGCTTGTAAATGGGCATCATATTTACTTACTTATGATTGCATAGTGGTATTAGCCTTTGTTTATCCCAGTGCTTGGCTAAGGAACTAAACTTGTAGCTACAAGACATCAGCAGAAATGTACTTTGCCAGACTGAACACATGATTCAACCCAGTGGTCATAGACTTGCTGCTGTATTTGACATTTAAATAGCAGTTTATCCTTGAAATTTTGACTTGTGTGAAACAAGTTGGGGGTAGTCAGACCAGTTCGTGAAAGGCTCAAGCCTTTACCAAAACCTTTGCCTTGTTCAGTGCTCGGGTACCAGTTGTTGCTAACACATGTAGTGGAGGCTGGCTGGCCTGTGGGGTTAGGACTTCTCTCTAAGTCTTCAGCATGCTGCACACTCCTGTGGGGGGGTAGCGTTTGAGGGGTCATGATCTGTTATTGTCTTGATGATACCACCTTTCCTAACAATTGTGAAGAAACTTCAGCCCCTAGAGCTGCCATTCAGACCTGTGGTCTCTTGCACTAGTGCTAAGTGATCTATAAAGGCTGTGGGGATGTTCACTGCAGCTGTCAGAGCAGCATGAAAGGATCATCCATGGGGACAGTGCCTTGTTCAGAGGACTTGGTCTGTGTGATGAAGATGCATGCAGAACAGCTACATGGAGTTTCCTGGGCAAACTCCTGAGCTCTGCAGTTTGGTCATCCTTGCAGCTGGAACAGCACAGGTACCTGAGGCTTTTGGTGAGACACCTGGACAGATAAGTAACTTCTCTGAGTTTCATCCAGCCTCTAAAAATTCCTCTGTGAGAGGCAAGTTCATTGCTTACTGCCTGTTCAACACAGCGTGACCCAAGCTCTGCCCCTACCTCCACTTTCTCTTGTTTAAGCCATGTAGGATCTCACTTTACATGCTCAGAATGTCACAGTGCTGTCTTAGGAAGCAGTGACCCACTAGTTTCTGATATGAAATAAAATCAGAGGTTAGGTAAAACAGAAATACTCAAAAAATCTAGTATGTGATCATTACCCCTCCTTAAAATAAACAGTGCCAGAGCCTCTGAGACTGTAGAGTGTGGCATAGCATCACACATGTAGTACATCATATCCTCCATATTTCTCTGTTGCTTTCTTGATTGGTTGTTTGAAGGACTCTTGCTCTTAGTTTTGGGATTTAGACTCTGACAAAAGAATGTGTGGCTCCTAAATAGTTTCTGTTTAATACTAAGCGAAAATAAGAGGCAGTATTATTGGTTTGCAATGGTATGGGCAATTTGCCTTAAAACATTTTAAAATTTCTCAATATCAGAATCCTAATTTTAAGAGATGGTAAAGTGACTTAACCATGTCTATACATCAGGTTCATGCTAGATTTAAGATAAGGCATGACAAACTTCTTGAAAAAACACAGTTGTCTGAGATTTGGATGACTCAGGCAATCAGAGTTCTGCACTTGGTATCAGGTTAGTCTGTCTTCAGCAGTTACATTTCAAATTGCAAATGACTTGCTCAGTTTTCCTTTGAGCATTTATGATAAATATGGAATGCCTACTTTTTGTTCCAGTACATTATAATCTGTGAGGACCTCAAGGGCCTTTTACAATTTGCAGATGTATTTGATTTACTTACTATAAATAAATAGGCTTTTTGTCAATTTTAATCCATGCTCTTTTTTTTTTAAATTTCCATGATAAGCATGCAAGATTCTCACTTTGTTGGACTTTGCAAGTACTGAAATAATGGATACAGAGAATATTTTATTTTCTAGGACTTCAGATTCAGTTCACCCCCTGCTGTGCTATTAATATAGCTCTTTTCACCAGCTATAAAAATCAAAACAAATGCATACAAACCCATGTAAAATTCTCTTCCTGTTTGCTCTCTAATGGAGATTGAAATACCTTTAGCAAAACAGAATCACACCTGATAGTCTGAATGTGAATTAAACCCCAAAGTCTCTGGCTGCTTTGAACTCCTGGTTATGTAAAATGTAATTTAAATGGAGAGAAACATTTTTCCGCATATTGTGGTGACAGTTCTGGACCTGGTCTGAACCTGCAACTACAGATAGTTGTGGGAGTGGATGAGGTTAATTGACAGTCAGCTTGAAAACAAAAGTTCTTCTAGTATTTGAAAGAGTTCTAGGACATAAGGACAGTGGCGAAATGGTTCAGCTGTCCCTAGACTGTAATGAAAATCGCTAATGTGTATTAAAAGGGTGTTCTGAAGCTTGCCAAATGGAATAGCTGTGTTATTTTCCATTTGTTAGGATAGCAGCTCTCTCTTTGCAGTGCATGGTACTAGTTGGCATCTAAAGATCTTGTGCTGTGTTGGGGCACTATGGGGGCTGTCAGCTCATTGAGGACTGGGAGCCATGTGCCTTGCTGGCCAAGGCATATCCCACTGCTCCCAGAGAAGGATCTGGATAGGCTGGGGAGAGAACGGGGCAGGAGGAGGCTGCCCCCAGCACTGTGTATTAGTGTACTCAGGACTCTGACTTTCTGTCCTTAATAGAAATCCTTTTCTTAACAAGACAGCCTCCCTTTACCAAGTCTGTATTTTCTCTCTGTTAATATGTCAGCGGTATCCAGAACAGGCCACTGTATTGCAAACGAGCCTCTGTTGCAAGGACAATCATTTTTTATTACAAATTACTTGGGTATAGGAAGGAGGAGTTCCCTCTGTCCATGAGCCACTCGTTAGAACTGAGCCATTGGCAAATTCTATTTGCAAGCCTGTCCTGTTCAATGACAGCAGAAGGAATGCTTTGTGCTTCAGTATCTTTAGGATCTCCTGGAATATCCTCTGACAAGTTTTGTGCTATGGCAGCTCAGTCTTGCTGTGTACCTCAGATCAGCACTGCAGGGTAGGAAGTGATTACACGTAAGAAATCACAAAATGCCTTTAAGTACTTCACTTATAACAGTGGAAATTTCCTGCAAACTTGTAACTAAATGGTGAGTTCCTTTCACAGTGTGTAGGTTGGGAATATATTGCAATACTTCTAGGTATCCTTCAGTTTAGTTGCACCTTGACTTTTCTTATGGACTGTTTTCCAGTGGGGTTCTAAATTTGTCTCTTTTTTTGCTGCTACTCAGAGGTTTTAATGAGATTTCTCTCAAGTCAGCTTGGATTAGGAGGTCATAAGTAGAAGATTCCTGGGGACAGTAGAAATGGCCACTGTTTTCCTGTGGAATACATTTCTTTGACTATAAAAGACTCCTCTATAGCAGAGAAAAGGAAGAGGATCTTGTAGCAGCCTGAGAGAGGGGAGATGGAGAATTGAGTAATCTTGCCTCTTTATCACTCTGCCTGTTAAACATAATTATTCCTGCTCTTACAAGGCCTCTAAACAGTTGCAATTAGGAATTATGCTAATAGTCTGTTGTGACATGGAAGCTCACTTCATTGCTAGTGTTTCCTTGTGACTGTATTTTACTACTCAGCAGAACATAATGTCCCTTCTTGGGATGTTATGGAATAGGAAAGGAGAGGCTTCAGTGCTGAAGGCTTGCATCTAGAAGACGCAACCTTCTTTCCCAGCTCTGCTATAGGATGACTTGATGACTTCTGAACAGGCAAGATATGAGAGATACTTAGCACCAGGGACACTGGGGACTGAAGATTCATTCCTGAATGGTGGAAACCGAGGCCTTGTTTTTTAGAGAAAGCTGACTGTGATACTGGGCTCTGACCTTCTCAAAGATCTACCCCTTGGACTTGTATTCTGATGCATTCAGCTGTCTCAATTTCTGTTGGTACTTGGACTGTCAAAATGTTCAAAGTTGCATGCTGTTCCAATGCACAGAAAACCAAACCTTCTGTTGCAAGAGTGGTGTAGGCCATTTCTGCATCAGTAGTAGGAATCAGATTTATGAGTCTCATCAACCAGAAGCACAAGCCTCTTGATGCTAGAGCTAAAGGAACAGCTCTGTGAGTGCTGTTGAATGGTGTACAGCAGGGTAACACTAAGGGAGTTGTTCCCTTAGCACTAGACCAAGGTGCTATAGAAAAGTAAATTAAGAAATGCTGTTTTGCAAGGTATGTGTTGAAATGATGGCATTTCATTTATTTCTTCTACTGCATCTTTAGATATCTTATGCCTTACTTTGAACAAATGAAATCACCCTCTGTGTTTTCAAATGTGGTTTTCTGGAGATGAGGGAATTAACTGTTAAAGACTTCAATAGTCTTCCACGTAAAACTGAAAAATTGACATTAACCAGGCAATTGAGCTTGGTTCTGCTGCCTGATCAATGCTGGGAAAGTCTTCTAATGTCTTGAGGGAGGAAGTAGGCAAACACAGAGTAAAATAGTATAATGGTTTAAAAATACCTGTTTCCAAGGATGACAGTTGTCTTAGATGTGACTGTCTTTTTAATGAATTCTTACTTTTCAGTCAACCAACTTTGTCTGTGAAATACCAGTGGCTTTGGTGATATGGAGCATAGATTTGATCCTTAGCTCCGTTGCATTGAATTACATGTGTGCAAATAACTAAATGGAGCCAAGCATGCCATACCAATTTTTCCTTTATCGGGCTTGAGGCAGTAGGCTGTAGAAAGGAAGAGAGAGTGAGTAAAATAGAGATTAAATAAAAAAATAGATATATTTTTCTTTTTTTTTTCCCCAAAAGTTAAGTGCTAGTTTGTCTGCCAGAAAGCTGTCCACAAAACATCTCTAAGGTCATGGAAATAGATACTTTTGTTTAAAAACTTTTGGTTAATAAATATTCCCTCTCTGTAGTTTCTATCATTTAGGTTCTTTTTACAGCTTTGTTGCCTTATCTTGTTTCTGAGCCAATGGAGCTGTTGGGTGTGGGCAATGTGGTTACAGGAACTGATTGCAAATTCCCTTGCTCTTTTGAATATATTCCTCAGCTCAAATGGGACAGTTTAGCTGGTCCTGGAACCAACTTATTTGTATTATATAAGCTAAGACTAACCACAGGCAGTACAATTCTAGAAACTCCTTGAAATGACCTCAAAGTTTCTTGTGAGAGCACTACACCATAATTTCCCTATTACTTTCCCATTTGTCTCAATATTGCCCTGTCAGTGTTCTTGTCATAATCTTTTCCTGACCAGAGGTTACATTAAAACAAAATCTCCTCTTTAACATTGTGGCAAATATCTTTCTTCCTTTTGGCTTCCCTGAACCGCTGAACCCAAAACTAGTGTCATTGGTCTAGTAGGCTAAACAGTTCATTAATATTCATATTTTCAGTCATCTAAATCAGTTGTTTGCTTCCACTGCTGTTTGCAAAATCCCCTTGGACTACAAAGATGATGTAGATTAGACACTCTGAACTTAGGCATCCCCCAGAGAAAAAACAAATTCCTGCAAGTCAGATGACAGTCTGGTGCTTAGTGTGGTGCTCAAGATAGTCTCGTATTCAAAAGCAAAAGGTTGCAAAGAGTGGAGTGGAGCTAAAGGAAAGATTAGCATATAAGAAATTCTGGCAGAATTTTTTTAAATGTGGCACAGTTGGAAATTTTGAAGAAACCACTAGTCAGCAAGATAAGCGAAGATGCATGAGGAGTTATGCTGGACAACTACCGTAGAGATATGGAAGAGTAGTAGATGTCCGTCATGGAAAGGATTGAGAGCATTGTGCCATTTAAATTTTGCTCAAGGAGTTTATTTAGAATCTACTTTTAAAAGTTTTATCAAGTTTTCGAGCGCCCAAAGTGATGAAGTTATTTTACACTTGAAAAGCTCAGAGTAAGATAACCTAATGAGAAAATGTCACAATATAAACGCATTCCTACTTGGAGATGAGGGCTTGACTTGAGCATTAATATTATAAGGCCCTTTATTTTTTCTGTCTTTTAACATGAGTATGTTTGGGCTAGGCAGGGCTTGAGAAACTGTGACCAGTGACCTTTAAATAGCATCTAAAATAAATAAATAAAGAAGGCTCTTCTGTTGTCAGGTGCTGGAATTTTCTGCACTAGCAGGCCACTGAAAGAGAACACAATGGGTCATAGTAAATGACTGCACTTTTTACAGCTATTAAAAAAGATTTTTCATAGTTGAGCATTTATAAGTATTGTGATGTTTATTTGATGTGGGATACTGGACAGTATTAACAAATGAGAAGAGTCAGACCAAGAAAAGCATTGTGGTAAAGCAAGGGGAGTGGAAAAGAGAGGAAAAATGGAAAAGAGAAAAGATAAAAGGAAGCAGCAAATTATTATTTTAAGTTAAGAAAGTTCAGTGTTGCTGTGTCTCTTGGTGTTGCTTTCATATCAGTATATGTTATTTCAATTTCATGTGCATTAAGAATAAATATGAAAGGAGGTGAGAGGCTACACTGCAAATTAGAGTTGGGCCTGGGTAGCTTTATATATTCTACTTGCAACTTCTTTGTGAAGATGTGTAAGTCTTTATTCCAAGATAACCTGAGAGTTTTGGGGAAAGGAACAGGACAGAGAGTGGGGTGGTTTAAGGGAGATATAAAGCTTGTGTTTCAAGAAACACAATCCAAGAATGAACTAGAAAGATGTAAATCAGAATTCATGACAAATTTAGATAACAAAAACACTGAAGAGCAAGCTGCTTCCTGAAAAGCTGAATGCTCTCAGATTCTGACATCATCACTGTATCATAAAGTCACTTTCAAGAAGTAAATGCCCTCTGGGCATCTTTGTCCTTAATCGTAAGTATCATACACCAATCAGTTCTTTTTCGGTGTTGTGCTAGTTGATGTGGAGGTGAGGCTTCCTGCAAGCTTGGAGCATACTAATGGAATATACCCATCTCTAGTGCTAGGGAATTTTGAGACCCTGGAAGTGCTCTTGGTACTTGTCTGAGGCTGTGATTTTCTTCTTAGGCATCTTGTTATCCTTGTTAGCTTGAGTGGGATTATTGGTCTCGTTTTCCTATTTATCTGTCCAGGAAGATGTATCTCAGCAGATCTATGGCTCTAGTATTCAGAGAGGCTTACGGAGAAGCTATGGCTCCATTGTTCTTTGCCCATGTCTAACCTGTATGATAAGCAGAAACTGGACAAAGTAGTAGCCTAGCTGTCTCCTGTCTGGACTGCCTGAATGTCTCTACTAATCAGCATGATTGGGAGTGTTTCTTGGCACTGAGGCCAGCTATTGTAGGCTGGTCTGTATCTCCACTCATAAAGATGTGGAACTGGATGGTTTCATGCAAGCTGAGAGCCAGGAATGGTCACAAGGATACCCGAATTCCTGAGCTGCACTCAGAAATTATACGGACCAGGGATAGTTAAAATGAGGAAAAAAACCCACCTCACCCAGGAGACTGTTCAGTAGTTTAAAATTGCAATCTACCATGTTTCAAAGTCTGGGAGTGCACCCATGGTCCATTTAATTTATAAAGGCAGGTATAGTCTATCAGTTTGACTTCTGCTCTGTTAGTCTCTCCAAGGTTTCTAAAACCTTTTGCGAAGACAATTATGAGAAACAAGGCCCTCGAGAAGAGATAAACTTCTTAAAGAAAATCTAAGTAGGCTGAAAGCACTAATACTGGAACTGGATGGCTCAGCTTTGGCACTGTGCACAGTCAATGCTTCAAGCAGACCGCTTTCCTCATACTGATTGGGATACCACTGCAGAATGGGAGATGGACTCCCTGACCCACTGTGTGTACACTGATGGTGGGTCTATAGCGACAGAATGGGCGAACAAATGTAAGAGTCTGCTAGATGCAAGGTTTGGAGTTACCACCACCTAATAGATTGTGAAGGGAGAACGCAGTGTATCTTTCTCCGAAAGAGATCTTGTGTTAAGAAGTCAAGAGAAGGAATCAGGTCATCTTTCCTTTAATTCCACTTTGCTGTGTGGCTCTCGCTTCCCTGTGGGGAACATCTTTATATTTAAAGCAGGAAAATGGTGAACCAAGTTTTCTAGGTCCCAGCACCAGCATGTGCCAGGAGCTTGCTGCATAAACCTTGGTGGCAGAGAGCGACAACCCTGCCTCATTGTTGCTCAGGTTCCTGATTAGTAATTTAGGGATGTCAGTGCTCCTCAACGTGGTCTTCAAGAGGCTTAGTTGTTCATTGCCTCTGTTAGCCTTAAAGACACCACTGCAGAGGTACTAGAAAGGAGCAGAGGATAGCTGTCATTGCTTTGGGATGGAGGGTGCAGGGAAAAGAAGAGAGCAGAGGGATAAAGGGAAAATCATCAGAACCTTTGAAAGTCAAAGCGCTGTGCATACATTTAGCGGTTGGCCTCTCTGCATATTAACAGGGTGTCTTTGTGGTGCTTGCATGGGTGCGAAGGACCTGCCCTCCCTTTGCTTGAATTCTTCCACTGTTTCTCTCTGTCCTTCACTCCCACTGCTCTGCAGCGCTTGCTCCCTCCCCTCCTGCATGCGCACACCCCTCTGCTCAGAGCCAGGTTCATCAAAAAAACAAGCAGATCTCCATGGTAACGGGGAGACAGCTGAAAAATGGCAGCTAAATGCAGCTGCCCCTCATTTAATATCGACTCTGGTACTGACAGAACAGATAATGGGCAATAACACACCATTATGCTGCGGGGAAATGAAATACTTCAGCAGACGCCTGTCATGCTGAAGGGATTTATTTGTTACTGTACCAGCAGAGATTTCTCTTCTCTTCTGTCTATCACCTTCTGTCATCCCCTCTTTTCCTCCTCCTCCTTTCCTCCTTCTGCCTATTTCTGCATTTGTCTCCTCTTCCTTTGCTTTCTGCTATTTCTTTTTTCCCCATCTTCCTTGTTTTTATCTGTCTTCCACCTTGTTTCTCTTACCTCCTCTATTGTGTCCTCTAACTCTTAAATTTCACGTTTTTTGTTCCTTATGCTGGGGCGTGCTGTGTCTGAAGTGCAAGAGCTCTGCAAAACTCCACGTTTTTTTCTCCTTTAAGGCTTCTCATTTTCTTTCTAGCCTAAAAGTCTCTTCTGTCTATGTGTACATATCAATATGAGTCTAGTAGGGATGAAGTTTGCTTGATGAGCCTCCAGCCAACATATTTCTGTGGGCTGTATTTTAATTTGACAAGTGTAGCACAATATAATGAACTTATATGATGGAAATGTACAGGAAAGAGCTAACAAAAAAGATGTTCTGCTTCTTCCAGTAGATATTTGTCTGCTTTATTTACAGCTGGCCACAGAGGTTGGGTAGTTTGTGTCTGGCTTGGGGATCATGTTGGTTTCTGAGTGGTTCTTAATGCTGTCACTCTTTCACATCTTAATTATCCAAGGTTAGTTTTACTTTGTAATTGCTATGGGGCTAGTTTTTCTAAATGTCCTGCTTGTGCAAATCTGAAACACCACAGAGCCAGGTGCACCAATGATTGCAAGTAGTCCTGTCACAGGTCTTGTGAGGCCTGTCCCTTTGAAAGTTCGTCACTTATTTTGAAGTTATATCTGCAGGTACATACCTAGGTGGAACTAATCAAGGCCTGTGGAGCTATTGCTTTGACTCAAAGGCTTCTCTGATATCAGTGAAGGGCTGTCAGTGTGGATGCAGTTCATATAGGCAAAAACATGCTTTTTTCCAGTACAGCCTATTTCTGAGTCTTTGTCCAAAGAAACATGAAATCCTCACAGACAAAGCGCCATGTGGGTGTAGCTGCATCTATGTGAATGACCTTTGCTGATAATAAGTGTCCAGATGTGCATTCGATGAGTAGAGTCTGGGAGCTATAAGCATCTTCTCATCCCACAAAATGTACACCATTTGTGCAGCCCTAATTGTGCGATGCAGCACAGCTCTGTCAGCCATCTACATCACCCTTGCCTGATGCTGGTGCCCTGGAAAACCTATGCAATGCAAAACCTGTTTGAGGCCTTGCTTATGCCTGGGGGACTTTATTGACCTAGGCATACAAAGAGCTCATTTGAATACATAAGTCATTTAGAAATTCTTTTGCTAGTGTGCCTCATTCCTAATTATAAGAAATTATACAAACAAAGTTGTACTTCCTGCTAGTATAATGACATCTGCATTCACAGTTTTGTCATTGTTGATATCGTGATTACAGGAGGTGTTACCACCCAACTGATATATGTGTGCCATTAAATCTTAAGGTTAAGAGCAGGTCTAAATTCTCCAAGTGATGTATTTCTACAAAGTGTACCATATGAGTCATAGAATCATAGAATGACCAGGTTGGAAGAGACCCACTGGATCATCGAGTCCAACTATTCCTATCAAACACTAAACCATGCCCCTTAGCACCTCATCCACCCATCCCTTAAACACCTCCAGGGAAGGTGAATCAACCATCTCCCTGGGTAGCCTGTTCCAGTGCCCAGTGAGCCTTTCCGTGAACATTTTTTTCCTAATGTCCAGCCTAAATCTCCCCTGGTGGAGTTTGAGGCCATTCCCTCTTGTCCTGTCCCCTGTCACTTGGGAGAAGAGGCCTAAATATGGACCTATAGCAGGATCATTCTTCTTTCCTTTAAGTGTGATGGAGGCAGCAAATCAGCTAAGTAGATTTTTAGACAGTAGATTTTGCAAGGACTGAATACAATGCATTTTTAAGCAGTACAGGCCATACAGTCTCTCTTGTTATTCTAGCATGGGGTTCCTGTAACTCAGCCTTTGATAAAATACATTGGTCCTGTCTTGCAAATTATCTACATTTTTGGTACTTGGATAATTTCTGATTTAAAATTCCAGGGCTGTGGAGTAATTGCTCATTGCTTGAATCTTAGCAGTTACCCAGAAATGTTTACACCTCTGAGTAAAATCTGAACAATGACTCCTAAGTTCTCTGAGCTAGTCAGCCATTGCTGTGGTCAATGACAAATGAATGTGAGAGTTAATACAATAGCAAATAAGACAATAAACACTAGAGGAAAGGAGGTAATGAGAAAGAAGGAGAGATCCTTTTGGCTTATGTCCTTGCACACCATCATAACTCTGCAAAGGAGCTTGTTTAACTGGAATATTTCCAGAATGTCAGCATACATCTTATGTACCTTATTTTCTTTTTAGCATCTTCCTCAGAAATCTCATTAGAATTCACACATGAAACAGGCAACTTTGAGGCATCACAGCTTGACGTGCAGGGGGTTGGTAAAATACTGTTCATCCTCACTGATACTTTGGTTATGTTCCAATAGGCTTTGGGAGTAGCTCTTGGGTGGCTATGGCTTTCATAGTCTTCTGCTATTTTTCCCAGCATCTTTAAAATTGATCCCTATTGTAAGATATTAAAACAGTAAGAAACTGATTTCCAAGGAGCTTAGTGGATTTTCTACTTTAAGTTTCAAAAGAAGCAAGTTGGAGTCCAAAAATCCTCAATTGTTGTCATTCCACACAGATCTCTGAAGCTGGGAGATATTGCAGATAGAAACCATCAGAGCTGCCTCTCCACAGTTGAAATGCCAGTGCACTGACCCCCACTGCTACTGTGTGCCCTGCCAGCTTCTTAAGCCATGGGGCTTCTTAATGAAATAAGCTATCATGGAAGCATCTGGGTTTTTAATTTTCTCATTTTTCTTCCCCTTCCCCCCACTTTCTCCCAACAAACCTGCAGTCTTTAAGTGTCATCGTGAGAGAGGAAATGGCTTGTTAAAAAGAAAAGCCCCTCTTTTTAATTTTTTTTTAATGAAGAATACCGTCAGGAGCAGGCTATGATTAATTCACATAATTGAAACAAATTGCAGCTAACCGCAGAAAAGCATCTCCCAGCTGTTGACAGAAGGAAATTGCTGACAGCCTTTTCCTATTCAATGAAGAGAAGAGAGAGACAGAGAGAAAGGAACCTTGCCCAGCACATGTAAATACATGGCTCCTGCTTGCACATGCATAAACAAAAGCAGTCATGCAACCAGTGTGTGTCTGTGTCACCATGCATGTATCTGTTTGCATTTACAGACATGTCATATGCAGGTGCAAACCCAATATTTGTACGCATTTGTAACAGCTGCACCTCTGTGTTCTTAGATCCTTCATGTCTGTGGGTGTCTGCTTTGCTGAACATACTGTGTGCCCACATGCAACATGACAATAGTGTTGATTTAATGAGAACTGCCCTGGAGGCACCACCATGTGCTCCACCAGAGAGAGGAGGCTTCAGCTGTGTATGTGCTTGCACACATGAAGTTTTGCATTCACATATGAAACAACAGAGAACCTGCCTTCTACAGGGAATCCTTCCTCTGACTTGATATGTAGGAGGTCATGGGAGGCTAATTTTGGCTTTTAAAATGTCATCCGTTAGTACCCTGTTCCTCTATCCCTTTTACCTTTTGTGTTTTCATGCTCCCTATCCATCATTAACAGCTAAAAAGAAAGCACTTGGATGCAAGACATGAGTCTGAAGGTAGGATGGTCTACTTTGAAATGTGATACAGATGGCTAACGGGCCTACATGATGGCCTTGCCTTGTTCAGAAAATTTCTCTGGGGAGGATTTTAATAGCCATAATTTTAACAGTGGCTGGTTTCTGCTAAGATAATCCATGAGTGGGTTGCATTGATTGTTTTGTGGTACAGGTTTGTCACATATGGATCATCTATAACTGGCAAAGCCGTTGAGTTACTCCCATGCAGCCATGTGGTTGTTCCAAAGCAGGTGACCCATTGCATTGAGTGGGTCACAGGAATGCTAGTGAGCAGAAGGCAAAATTAAGAGATCTCCAGCAGATTGTTAGCAAGATTTAGCAAACTAGTTGGCAAAACCTGCTTTGAGGATGATGCTCTAACATTTACTGAACATATTTTCTTCTAATCATCTGTTGATTTAATAATTTCAGCTTCTGTTGGCCACTATTTACTTAGTGAAATGGTTTTGTTTAAAGCAGAAGCTTCAAGGAGGAGTTATTTCTGAAGTATCTGGCTTTAAAACTGATTGCTATGGTATGATGCCAGATGGTAAAAAAAAAAAAAGTAGAAAAATAGTTCTTCCTGCCATGGCTCTGCCCATTGAAATAAAGCTGTAACCATATGTGTATTATAAGTGTTATTAAAATAAATTGCTTGAACCAGTCCCTAATCTGTTATTCCCCCTCCCTTCGTGCCAGTGAGCACTGTAAACACATCAACATGAAGCAGTTAGCAAACAAACATTCCTTTATCAGAGGTGTATGTTGATCCTGACGTGAGCTTAACAGCTCAGGCAGGCAGATGTAGCAAATGAGAAATGACTGATAAACAGAGATGTTACAGGTTATGGACTATGTTTATGAGTTGGCGATCCATAGAAGATGCAATCAAGGGTGCGAAAGACGTCTAGAACCATCGGTGTTTGAAAATCAACCTGGTAAGCAGTGTGTTTATCTTTAGCACTTCCCTGAGAGCTTGGGAAGAGTCCCAGAACACTTTAGTGAAAAGCCTGAATGCTGAAAGACTTCAAAATGGTGCTGGAAGGGATGTAGCTTACTCCAGCTATTGCCATAATAATAAATCCCTCTTAGACAAACTAGACTGTGAATTTACCTATGCCAAACCAGCCACATGTGTACACTTATAATTCCAAGGGAAGCCAAGCTAACCTAGCATATTGACATTGAGATGTGAGTTGCCTTGCATTTACTGAAGGGTAAGGTGATGTGTGTGGGCAACTACCATGAAGTAGATAATATGATTTATTCTACACACTTGCTCATTGCACAGAAACACGAGTGTCCAGCCTCTCAGTCAGGGTCACTGCCTAGTCTCCCATTGCTGTAATTTCTTTCTGCCCCTTTAAACTCTCCTTGCAGTCAAGAAAGATCATATGTCCAGCTGTATTTTAGTCCCCAGTGGTTATGCAATGCTGTTGCAGAGCTATACGCTGAAGATACAGTCTGCTCTAGAAAGAGCTCTATTTATGCATTTGTTGTAGCAATTTTGCTGTGTTATAGAGGTGAAAAAGCAGGCACAGGCAGAGGTACAGCCCGAAAATTCATATGCCTGCAGGGCTGACCACACTGTCTTTGTCCTTCACCACAGCCTCTTCCAACTGACGCTTGTATGACTATCAGAAATTGTAGTTGCTTGATGATTACACTTCCCGTCAAGGATCATTTTTGTCTTTTGGGCCTGGCAGCCTCAGTTCTGCTAAATGAAGCAATTTCAGCACATACTTATAAACCATGCTAGAATCACCTGGTTTGAAAGGTACATCATGGAGTTGCTACAGTTCTTTTAAGAGCTTGAAAACGAGTTATCAATTCGCTCCTGTTGAGAGACAGAATCTTAGGGGCCAACAAGCTTGTTCTACCAGATGCTATGAAATATTAAGGTTATCGCTAAGATTTGTCTGCTGGTATCTCTACCAATTAGGAACTGTATTTTTGTAACTAGCATTCTTTGTAGAGGCCATTCAAGGAGAAAGTGGTGGTGAGGAGGGTGCCAACTCTCTTATTAGTGTATCATGGCTTAGTCCAGCTAAGCAGGTTACAGAAGTTTAAAATCTAGCTAGCCATCTGTAGGACAAAGAAATAGGAAAGTCATGCTCCACAAATGTGTATAGACAGCAGCAAGGATAACTGTGGTCCTCTGTGGGCTGCAGATGGGGGGAACTTAATTTTTTATGTCATTTTTTATGCACAGAAGCTTTCTGTATTGGTAAGTACTGTTTGCATTATGTTCTCTTGCTCCTTTGTCCTTACAGAGTAGTTAGGTTAAGCAGTTCCCTTTTATTTATTTGTGGTATTGAAGTATAGTTACAAGCAAGAAAATATTGTTTAAAATTTGGAGTAAAATATTTAATGGACCTTCTTTATTAGTTATTTTTCTTCAAGTTCACTTGCCTCGATATAAGGCTAAAACCACATAAATATGTGTATATAGATGGGTCAATTATATAAATTAATAGAATGATATATATTTTTCCCCTCTTATTCTTTTTAGCTCTGGAGAACAAAAACAGTTTTGAGAAACTAAGTTATACTTTTTTTCTGACATATGTATTAACAGAATATCTTCTAAAATTATGATGTCAAGGCCAAATTCTGCCAACATTCCTCATTCAGCAGTCCCAAATGAGATCATGGTGTTATGAAGGTTCTAACTTGGCTAGAAGGTATTAGGTTTCTCTGCCAAAACTCTGTTGCTAGAGATAGCATGCAAAAAGATCCCCGGTTGCCTGTGACTCCACGAATTAGTGCCAGACCTAGCAGCTGCAGGGGGGAAAACCCCCACTTATTCTTCTGGTACTGAGTGCATTTGACAAAGTGGCTGTCAAGAGACAATTAACATGGAGGCTTTGGAGGTTACTTTGCCCAAGTCTGTTTTCAGAATTGTCCTGTAGATTAAAAAATGGGATCCTATACACATAGCAAGGGTTTCAATGATCCCTCACCCTGGCCATATACAAGTATACACACGCATTTGCCCTGTGGGTCTTGACCAGAACTGCCATCCCTCCTTCCCAAAAGATTTGACCAGCTTTCAGTTCCAAAAT
This sequence comes from Piaya cayana, assembly GCA_013389865.1. Taxonomy (NCBI): domain Eukaryota; kingdom Metazoa; phylum Chordata; class Aves; order Cuculiformes; family Coccyzidae; genus Piaya; species Piaya cayana. Next base: position 56,762 of record WAAB01012907.1, on the reverse strand, counting down.
AGTGAGACCCCAGTGGCAGTGGGTTAAGTCTGCCTGGTGTTTAGAATAAAAGTCTTTGCTATTTAAACCAAACCAAACCCCAAACCACAGACACACAGAAATCAAGACCCTCCAGGATGAGCTCATCTCCAGGAAAATATCAGCAGCACCTTTTTGGACTGAAAGAGGAACGCACGTTTTCAACAGCAGGTATAATACAAGGGCTGTGACACATTTCCTGCAGGGAGATGTGAAAAGCCATTTTTACAGCAGCTAGGTTTTGCTTCTAAGTGTTACAATGACATCAGTTCTGACCTTCTAGCAACAGGCTTAGGAAAAAGTAAAAACAACACGAACACAGATTCCAGCATGATTGCTGTCTTACATCCAGCAGTGTACCTTCACTGATTACCATAAAATTAATCCTAATTATTAACAGGGACAGTGGTTTCAGATTTGGCTTGTAGTTCAGAAGAGAAGCACTAATTTGGTTGTTGTTTTTTATATTTGTTAGTTGATATCCAGTGTTGATAACTTGTACATGGCTTTAATAAGATTGTGCTGCCTAGTAGCTTGATCTAATCACCGAATCACTAGGTTGGAAAAGATCCACCGGATCATCGAGTCCAACCATTCCTATCATTAAACCATGCCTCTCAGCACCTCACCCATCCGTGCCTTAAACACCTCCAGGGAAGGTGAATCAACCACCTCCCTGGACAGCCTCTTCCAAGGCCCAATGACCCTTTCCATGAAAATTTTTTTTCTGATGTCTAGCCTACATCTCCCCTGGTGGAGCTTGAGGCCATTCCCTCTTGTCCTGTCCCCTGTCACTTGGGAGAAGAGGCCAGCTCCCTCCTCTCTACAACCTCCTTTCAGGTAGTTGTAGAGATCAATGAGGTCCCCTCTCAGCCTCCTCTTCTCCAGGCTAAACAACCTCAGCTGTTCCTCGTCAGACTTGTTCTCCAGCCCCTTCACCAGTTTCGTTGCTCTTCTCTGGACACACTCCAGAACCTCAATATCCTTCTTAAGGTGAGGGGCCCAGAACTGAACACAGTATTCGAGGTGCAGTCTCATCAATGTTGAGTAGAGGGGGAGAATAACCTCCCTGGACCTGCTGGTCATGCCTTTTCTGATACAAATCAAGATGCCAATGGGAACAGCTTGGGTCATTCTTGGTGCTGTCACATCAAGATAGGAAAGTAATTTTGTTGATGATATGAAGTTAGTAATTTTGAATGAACTGATAGAATAGCTGTAATATATTATGTCAAATAGCATAGATTATTTCAATAATTTATGAAAAAATGTGAGCTGATAACTATTTTAAGAGATCTACAGTATACACTAAGCATGAGTTTTCATTGCATTGAAATAAATGCATATAATATGTATATGTCAAAAAACCACATGGGAATAGCTAAGAAACAATTACAATAAGTAATTACCTAACTTTTTTAGTTGTATACAAAACCCCCCCACATCGTAATAAAATATTTATTTTTAAAATCTTTTCAGTTTGGTAGAGTTTGATGAGGTCTTGTATACTTGCAGTGATTAACTGGATTACTTTTGCCCAAGTACCTTTTCCATTCATCATAATCTTTACCAGGTAGAGATGCTAAACTGAAACATTTATTGCACTGCTGCTGAGCTTCCTCCCTCTCTGACCTCAGATGATGTTCTGTACCTCTTAACCCACTGCTGTTTCTCAGTCTTGTCTGGATTGTATGTAAAATCTTTGGAAGCAGGTTTAGTTTTCCACAAGTGACTACGTGAATTGGATGGTGTGTTCCAGTCACTTCTCTGGAGCCTCTGGCAAACTTTTATTTTGTGATCTTTCCTCTAGCCCCGGTTCTGTATCTAGAGGGAGGTACTAAAATGAAAGAGTGTGTCCCTTTTAGTGTCTCTGTTATTGCAACACAATAGTAAGTAAAAACGCCAAACATCTGATAATAGTAATTGTTCTGTCTTTTGTGCACACAAGGGTGCTATTGCACGGAAGATTCATGTCTAGTTTTTCAGATTGTCATGTGAATTCTGTGTGCCTGAGATTTTCTTCTGAAATTTTAGACAGATTGATCTTGATCTTCAAGCATGTGCATGGCATGCAGCTTTTACAGAAAATCACGTTAGCGAAGAGAAACTTCAGAAAATGCAGTGTGTGGTGTGCTCAGGTCTCACAATGAGCCAGCAACAGAGTTAAGAATGTATAGATTTTTGCTATGTCTTTCTGGGCAGCGAATTCTTTGGATGCCTGACTAGATCATCCAGTTCATGTCTGGATGTTTGTGCCTCCCAAGAGAAAGAGTCTTCTCCTTACCTGGAACTGGAGTTGCACTCTTCATGAGATGAATTTCCTTGTTGTTATTAGAAGAGACTATTTGATGGGTTTTATTATTTTTGAGGTTCCTAACTCAAGTGTACGCAGTTCTTCTAATGAATGTATTTACCTATGTGCTGTTAGAAGCTAGTCCCACAACAGCAGAGGTATAGGATGGCAGAGTGATAACTTGTCTTTGCCTTCTTTGCTCTGTGTGATTTTGTTTTCTAGTAAGGACCTTTGCCCCTTCTGTTGGCTTTGCATACATTTATATGGACATGTATTTATCTGTGCATGGGCTTAGTGTCATTATATACCTCAGAAGAGCATTTCCTGTTCTCTCTGCTTTCCTTTCTTGTTTTATGTTGGCCTTGTTTTTGCATGTAGCTTTACAGCCAACCTGTAAAGAAGGTATTAAAGTGTGTGCATGGCAAAATAAGGTAGAATCAAACCCTTGTGTAGCTGTCATTTTTATGTGCATCATGCTCTCCCTTCTGTCTGTAGTGCTGTCTGTAACAGTCTAGAGTCTTCCTTCAGCTTTGTGTTTTCAGCATTGTGTTAATTGTTTGTAGCATATGCATTTTTCAGTGGCATGTGGTGGGAAAGGTCAGCTGTCAGAAACAGGCCTGTCCACAACTGATAAGGCATTTGAGAGATTGTATTTGACTCATTAAGCACCTTCCCTATAGACATGGAGTCTGCTCTGCTGCAGAAAAAAAAACCCTAAAGCAGGAAGGGAAGAAGCCCAGGATGAAGTTGGAGCATGCGCCACAAACACCAGCACGCCCTCCCTCTCTCACCGTTTGCAATGCTGGAGCTCGATAGACTTCCACCACAGTTGCAGCCTCATGCATTGTGGACATCTATGCTTACACCCTGAGATTGCGTGCCTTTGCTCCTGTATTTGCATGTGGTCAGGGGACATTCATTTTTCCAGTGTACCTACTGTGTGTATGAGTTCTCATGTGTGCATGCTCTGTGCTTACAAGGGGAAGATGTACTTGATTCCAGCCCTCATACACACTCAGAAAGGTGTACAAGGATGTTAATTCTCCTACATTTCACGTGTGTGTGTACACAGCCTCTCCAAGCTGGTTTTGTGTTTTTCTTGCTCTCTTGTAAGTCCCTTTGCACTAGTACATGCCCCTTTTCATGCTGTAACAAAGGACAGATCTCTATGTGTCTGTATTGTGTTTGTTCAGATGCACCTTATATGCCTTTCCATAGAAATATGCTGTGCAGCTGTACTGCCTATACCTGCACATACATGTCCACTGTCTGGGTAAACATACAAACTTGGTGCTATATAGATACAGAAAAAGCCTAGCCTGTTTCTCATTGTGTATAAACGCACACATTTTTGCCTCTAAATAATTCCTGGCCAAAGCTGCTCTGCCAGCTTGTAGCAGTCCTTTGCCTGTGGCTTTGTTTTGAGAAGAATCGTTATGCCCCAAATTGGGTTTGGATACTGCTACTTCCATAAATGGTCTTAATGATGTCTCACAACGAGTGTAAATGATGGGCAGAAGTAGTGTTTGGCAGTGTATTTTGATATCACAGCAGTACTGACATTCCATATGTACACATTCTCCAATAATACCAAAGCTGTGAGGAGCTGACATGACCACAACCTCACTGGTACCAGTCTCATGTTCTACTCTGCCCCACTCTACGTCTCTCTTCCATCTCACTTTTGCTTTTCACCTTCCTTTGCATCTCTCCTTTCCCACGGACATGGCTTTCAGTACCACTCACTGGTATTGAAAAGGATAATTTTGTGGATCGTTATTGTGTTATTACAGTGATTAGCAGTAACTATTTTTCTATTCATGCTTCGTGCTGGCAGGGTGCTCAAAGCGTTGCCTGCTCAACAGCAAGCGTGACGCCTGCTGGAAGGCTGCAGCTAACGCAAGCCCATGTGCACACACATGCACACCTCTTATAGTCAGACCTAGCTGCTCCTGTTCTTTCAGCCTCTTTCTTTGGGAGCTTTCAGCAGTTTTCTCATATACTGACCTTCAGTGGAAGCAGGGTTTTCTTCTGTTACTGGTCACCTTAGATGTGCTTCTGTTTAGAATGCACTTTTCAACTTTCTCTCACTGTATTGGTGGGTATCTTTTTTTGTTCATTCCTGCAGTCAGTCTTGTTAGACTCCCACCAACAGTCTCCAGTTTTTTTCCCGAGCACAACCAATCCTACCAGACATGTAGGAAACTGCTATAGATACCTAATCATCATCTTCTTCTTAATGCTACGGCTTTTTAGTAAGATCAGAAAGTTTGGGGAAGGCCTTGGTTTTGATATTGAAAGGAACAATAATGCTACAAGTGAATCCTGTTTTATTAGCTGAATATTAATGCCCTTGAGCCTACACCCAGTAATAAACAGGTATAAATACTTAGCATCAGGATTAGTATTTGCTGTGTGATTTCTGCTTTTTAATCGATTAGAAGAGTAAGGTCAATGTGAAGCTAGGATACAGACTGCTGCTGAAGAACAGTAAATCTCTTTTGGATGGTGAACATAATGTTGCTTTTTGGCATAAGGTTGCTTCATCTTTTGAAAAAAGTGTGGCCTGTATGAAAAAATGGAACTTGTATTCAACAGATTACATATGGTAGCAGTCTGTAAGCTTGCATGCTCCGTCTTACCCTGCTGTTTTGTTGTTTCTTTTCTACATATAAAGGCAATCCAGCAGTAAAGATATCTGTGTGAGAGCAAGGCTGGTGAATGTATTAAATCTTGGTGTTTATGTTCATGGTGCTGTAACATTCTCTCTCTGGCCAGTTTGTACTATGCTGAATATTCAGTCTTTAAGGAAATATTTCTGCTGGATAGTGTGTTCAGAGACTGGCATCCTTATGTTTTAGAATGATGCACTGGAAAAGTAAGTAAGCCAGAAGAAATGTAGAGCAAAATAAAAACATAGGAAAAAGCAAATACAGCAGCAGTGGGAATTGCCCTTACCCATGCTCAGCAGTGAAGAATCTAGAGGAAGTTTTATGCCCAGCACATTGTTGTGGTATCTGAGCTCTTGACAAAATTGGTAGCAACACCTTGCCTTTCCTGCACCTGCTGGAGCTGGAAGTGAGAGTAGCAAAATTATTCAGAGAAATGAAAAGAATCATACTTTGTTCAAGCAAAAGAAATTGTGAATTTATATAAATATATAATTTTTTCCAGGCAAGTTATTTTTTAATAAGCAATTTATTCAGCATCATTCCTTTTAAAATAAAGATGTTTCATGCTTTTATTTAAAAATGGAGATGAACTTTTGAAAGAAATGTATTTTTAAGAAAGTTTAAAACAAAATCATTAAATTTCATTTTTGGTTAAGCAATATATTGCCATGGGATTATTTTTTTCCCTTTGGCTTGTTGATCAAAATATGAATAATACACACAGCTCTAAGTATGTAGTGCCACAGTCAGACCGATTCTTTGGAGTTGATTGTTTCTTTGCAAATGGCAGACAGTGCAACATCACGAGCTGATACCAGAGCAGTTTTCTGTTCTTAGCACCATATCAGCTGTTGGAAGATCAGGAGCCTAGGTGATATTCCTCCTTTCTTTGGGTTAAAGACCCAGACACTGTCATGTCTGTTCCCTCCCTTTGCTCTCAGTCTTTGCTGTGCAGTGTCCCAAATTTATTAGGAGAGCTAAGTAATTTTGCAGGGCTTGTTGTGAACCCCCTTTAGGTATGTTTTGCCATCCAGGGTGTCAGATCCTCCTTTGTGTTGGAGCCAGCCCAAAGAGCATTGTCCAAGGAAGGAGGGAGCAGCAAGTGGAGATGGAATCTGTGGCTTCACAGCTCTCATGCTATATCTTCAGAAAAAGCAGTTCTTCCTCCTGCTTTCATTAAGAGCTTTGGAGCTCAAGGATGTAACAGAGTAGTCTAGTTTGACAAAAAGATCTACATTCACTGTATTGCCAAGTCTTCTTGATCTCTTCTGGGCTTAAATTGTAGGACCTTTTAACGAGTGTTTTCCTTTAGACTTGAAGTGTAATGTCTAAAGCAGCAGATGACAGAGGAGAGGACATGGTTCATGCTAGGCGCTTGGCATTGTCTGATGTAATATAAGGCTTCCTTTGCTTTTACTGGTGAGATCAAAAAGCTTTTTGGGTAAGATCTGAGCTACTATAACGTGCAAAATTTAAGTTCAGCACAGAAAGTGCATTGACTGTTGAATGCATCTCACTGTTGCTTTGGGCTCCTAGGCTAACATTGTTCTTCACATATCTTTATCATGTTGTCCTCCATTGATTCTTACCTACACGATTTCTGATGTTACCTTCTCTCCTTCGAAGTTACACAATATGTAGATAGGATAAGTGAGAATGAGAGGCCTGAGGAATCAATAAATGACACTATTTCTGGAAAATGTTACTCGCAATAATTTAAAGCTAGCGAGCATTTGGGAAACTAATCTTTTTACTGTATGGCTCCAGCTCAACACTTAATCTTCACCATTAGAAACTCTCTAGGATTTTACAGGCAGTATTTTTTTCAACTGCAAAAATTTCCTTGTACCTAGAAGTAATATTCGTTTAATAAAGTTTTAACAATGCCATCACTTAATTCATCTCATTATTACATTTGGCTGACTTAAATGCTTTTACATTACGGTTTGTGGCGTATGAATACAGTATGACTCTCAAAGCTTCTACATATTAGTATAACTGTTGGTGATGCTTAGAAGATGCTTCATGCACACATGCATCCTATTTCTTATGTGTCTGAATAACTAAACAAGCTCTGTAAGACTTTTAAAACTAGTATTTTCTTTTGACTATTGAGAGTGCAGGAGTGTGTATGTGAGGGAAAGAGCATGGGACCTTACAAGAGGGTTTGATTAATGTTGTCACTGATTCGATCAGGTGGTATTGAAAAAGAATGAGACTAGAAAAAACAGAGTTATTTGGATGTATTATTTTTCCTACCTACAGGCTAGAAAAAGAGGAATTTAACAAAAGCATCTGGACAACCTAGTAAAGACTGCAGTAATCTGCTTTTTAGTTAGACGAAAGTCCATCACTATATTGTTAAAATAACAGCCTGATTGTTGCTGAACTATCCAGCTTTGTTTTAATAACATGAATCTGAGTGATCTGCTTTGACTGATTCTGAGGGTTTTCATTAGTGTTTCAGGATTCAGACACTGGACAACTCTTTTGGAGAGTGTTGGAAATAGTTCACCTTTTTTTGTCCTTCAGAGTTATTGGCTGACTTATTTTCTGTGGCGTTTGATGTACAGTTTCTCCTCCCATAACCTCATAGGGGACATCAGACACATGTGAAAGTAACTCATGGAACATAAATTGTTCATTGTTCCATAATGCATTTGAGGATCATAGCTATTCTAGGTGACTCCCAGGACAACCATTCTGCCCAGAAGAGAATTGCATCCTAGCAGAGGTTGTGTGGGTTTGCCCAGACTAGGATTCTGTCCCGTATTTCAGGAGGCAATGCCTTAATTTCTCATGGCTCATCATCTAGAACAGGTTCTAAATCTGTTTTCCCCTTAGTTCACATGGTTCACATCTAGATTTTATTCTTCCCTGACTTTACTATGACTGAGTTAAAAAGATTTCTTGCAGTTCTGTTGGAATTTTAAAACTTTGTTCTTTACAAAAAGCTGGACAAATATATATGTGCTGACACTACGATATTTAGTCATGTCTATATCTAGGTGAACTGTCACAAGGGTGGAATACCTTTTCATTTCAGCAATACAGGAAGACTGCCACAAAAATTTCTTCCCAGAAACACATAGTTCAATTGTGCTTGATAGGATCATAATCTTAGCCAGTCATTCCATCAGAAATAAATTAGATAGATTCCTTGTGTTAAATATTATGCAGCTGAAAACAGAGCTGATGCTCAAGTGCAGCAAGTTCATAGCCACTGCATACCACAGCTCTGTTGTCCCCAAGTGAGGAAGGCCCATCATTTGAGCAGGAGTAACTCCAATAGTGAAACCTGCTGTTTTCACCTCCTTGCACGTAGGCTTTCTGCATAGCTGTATTTTATAACACAGTGTTATGCCCTTATTGCACAACCTAATTAACTGCCCACAATATCTTTTTGAGTACATTTATGTTTTTTTAAGTGGTCTGGATTGATGATGAGGTTAGTTGGTTTGTTGTTTTTTTACTACCATGGTGGATGATCATACTCTCTTTTAATAATAACAGTACTGTGGTTAGTGGCCAACTTTGGAAGCTTTTTTTTTTCCTTAAGACAACTTCCATACCTGTAGGATTTTCCTAAGTTACAGAGAACTGTTAAAGAGTAGGGGAAGAGGGCTTTTTATCTTCTAACTCTCCTCCTATGGAAAGAATCTCTATCCTTTTTTCCTCTCTATACTCTCTAGTGATCCTCATGTGCTTTATGGTCATAGGTATCACACATCAGTGTCCTAACAAACAGGCCAGCGCAGGAAGGCTGTGCTTGGTAAAAATCCTTTTATGTGGCCTGATACAGGCTACAATGTTGTAGCTTGTAAGAACAAACAGTTAACCTCTTTGGCAACTGGAGCTTAATTTTTACACTAAAAGCTTTAACAAGACTGATAAACTAGTCATCCACACGACCACTAATAAACTGTTTGCGAATTAGTGATTTAGGTAACATAGTTTTAGAGAGTATGTTGAGTTTGGGAGTTGTGCTTATGAAACATGGGATGGACAGGTGTGAATTTGGATTGGCCAGTGAACCCTGGAAATATTTTAGTATATGGTGATCTGAAAATTTGAATGTCTATTCAGAGCAGCCACAGAAGGAAGAAAAGACCCTGTAAAACAGCATATGAAACAGAAACAGGTGACATTCTCTCAAGAATAGGAAGGATACAAACATGGATCAAGTCAAGAATCCCATCTGTGACAAAGGTCAGCAGCAGATAACTGAAAGAAATTGGCAGATTTGGCAATAGTTGGGCACAGCAGTGGGTTGATAACAACTTATATTAAAACTAGTGTTATGAGTAAGAGTAGAATCTATGTGAATTTTCTCTGCTCGGTTTTGATGAGTCTGCAATGGTTGCCTTAAATTACAGTTTAGATTTCTAATCTACTTGTTGTTCTCTCCTTTATACTGAGGAGACCAGTGAGATTTCATCTAAGTGGCTGAGAAAGTGTGAATTAGCTGTATTAATATGCCTTGTATTGAGTGAACAATCAGCCCCCTATGCTCCCCTTCCCAAAGATACAAAATGTGTATTCAGTGCTTCACACATCCATGGCTGTAGGAAAATGGTTCAGTCATAATGATTGTGTTTGACTCCTGCCCTCAGATGCTGGCTATTTGATTGGAATTACCTGCAGGTACATAGAGCCTGTGTCCAACATGATTTTTACATGTTCCCTTCCAATAGATCAGGAGTGACTAGGCAGGGGAGTCATCATCATGGAAAGGGTTGTTAAGTGCTCAGTGCTGACTTCTGAAACTGCAAACAATATCAGTTCTCTATGCTTAGGCTGGTTGAACACTGACATGAGCATACGCACTCCTTGTGATAGTTAAATATATTCAGAATAGGATTACAAAAACATATAATTTGAAAGGAACTTCCAGAGGCCATGTAGTCCAGCCACTAGCACAGAGCAGATCCTGTTAGAGCAGGCAGCTCAGGGCTACGCATAGGCAAGATTTTGGTATTTCTAAGGATGGAGATTTTTCAGTCTTTCTATGTCCTTCCTAGCAGTTGACCATTTATCATAGAATCATAGAATCATCAGGTTGGAGGAGACCCATTGGATCATCGAGTCCAACCATTCCTATCAAACACTAAACCATGTCCCTCAGGACCTCGTCTACCCGTGCCTTAAACACCTCCAGGGAAGTTGAAGCAACCACTTCCCTGGGCAGCCTATTCCAATGTCTAATGACNCATCCTTCTTGTGGTTGAGGGGCCCAGAACTGCACACAGTATTCAAGGAGCAGTCTCACCAGTGTGGAGTACAGAGGGAGAATAACCTCCCTGGACCTACTGGTCACACCGTTTCTGATACAAGCCAGGATACCATTGGCCTTCTTGGCCACCTGGGCACACTGCTGGCTCATTTTCAGTCAGCTGTCGACCAACACCCCCAGGTCCCTCTCCTCCTGACAGCTTTCTAGACAGACTTCTCCCAGTCTGTAGCTCTGCATAGGGTTGTTGTGCCCCAAGTGCAGGACCCAGCATTTGGCTGGGTGATTTACAAGGTGAAGCATGATATATGGCAGGGAAGGGAGAACCAAAGGGCAAAGCAAGGCAGCAAGTATCGGGGGGGAGAGATGGGAGCCCTGCCAAGATATAGTCTGCACATGTGGTGGCCACAAAGCAGAGAATGAGGTTTTTTTCCAACTGTGTCTGTTGCCTCTCATCCTTTTTTTGCAAACCTCTGAGAAGAATTTGGCCTTGTCTTCTCTATGTCCTTCCATTAAGTAGGTGCAGAGTGCAGAGAGCAGTCAGTTGTCTCTTCTCGAGTTCCCTTGACTCGTCTCTTCTTGAAGTAGACCAAACCCATATCTCAGTCTCTCCGCTTATATCACCTACTCCATCACCCTAGTAGCTCTTTCTGGACTCTCTGTAGTATGTCAGAGCTATTTTGTTACAAGGGATCTCAATACTGGACAGAATACTCCAGATGTGATCTCAGAAGTGTCCCTTGGGGAAAGAACAGCTACCCTTGGCCTGCTGGCTGCATTCTTACCAATACAGCCCAGCATGCGGCTGGCCTTTGCTGAAATGGCAGGCACTGCTGACTCATGCTCAACTTGACTGCTGAGACCCCCCTGGCCTTATTCTGCAAAGCTGCTTTTGAGCTAGTTTGTTCTACACACAGAATTTTGGCTTACTGTTTGCTTGTGAGGGTATATAGATGCACAGTATGCTTACAAAAGCGCAAACACACATTACTGCTGCCTTTGAAGTGCAAGATTTTTTAATGAGTTCATTCTGTAATATCCTCAATTGAGACTGCAAAATTCTCTGCTTATACCAAGCTTATCAATTGAGGATGATGCATGTTCATGTTGCAGCACTGTGCTGTTTTGTCGCCACTCATGCTGTGAGGGCACAGATTTTACTATGTAGTTATTTTACAAGAATGGCTATAACAAGTATTTTCCCTTCAGTCTTGTCTAAACTCTGGCTAATCTGCATTAGGATTACTAAATGAGATAAAATGAAGCTGAAAAATGCTATTAATGTAAGTGGCAATAGAACCAGTGTATGTCTTATGCAGTGGATTGTAAGCAATGATAGATTGACTGCTTGTATCATCTAGTTATTCAGGCTCAGACTTTCCTTCACAGCAAGTCAGAAAGGTGTTGTGATACAAAGTGGGGGAACGGGCTATGGGTACCCCTCCTGCTAGGTTTACCATCACTGTCCTGCATTTCTTCCACTGGGCAGAACTAGGGTGCGCAGCTGGCTTGAGGTTATTTGAGTGCAGTAGGGTAGCAGGGCTGGCTTGAATGACTCTGGAAGTCCATGTTCTGGGAAGCAGATTACCAGCTTACAAGAGGGATTTTTGTGGTATTCAAATACTGCCTACACTTGCTAAGAAAATAGTTCTGTGGTTTTCCCTACTCTACATAAAATAAATTTTTCTCTTAATGAAGAAATACTTCATGTCATATGCTGTGAATAAATCCCCTATGCTTACTTTTGCTGTATGACAATGATATGCTTCTCTAGGTCAGATTTTCTGGATAAGATGATCAAATGGGCAAATATTCCGAGATATGTTTGGTTAATGTCATTACTTATGGCTGTGGACAAAATGTTTTCTGGGAACTTCTGTCATGCTTTCAGAGAAGGAAACTATAGCACATTTCATGTGATTGTTGTCTATTTGGTCTCTCTTTCACTTGAAAGAAAGGGACAGCTCTGTCAGGATTATATTCTGATGCCTATCTTAGATTGCCCAGCACATGGGTCAAGTTAAGTTCAGGTGACATTAGTGATGAACCTAAGTATTAATCTTTGGGAACTGTTGGTTTCTTTTGGAATAATGCATGCATGATGGTCATGTTGTGAATAGTTTTACATTATTCTTCTGAAAAGAATGTGAAGTGTCTTACAGCAGTGTCTTTAAATGTACTTTTTTTTCTGGGCTCCACTGCATAGTTTTGAATGGTCCCTATGGTGACGGTGCTGCTGTGAAACTGGAAACACAGTGCTGAAATTCTTCAGTACCAAGGATCCTGCCATTAATTTTCTTGATACTCCTACTGCAAGAGGAGCTGTACAGTCATTATTAGCATGCCATGATATAAAGCTGTATAGAACACTATCACTACTGTGTTTTGTTGTTTTTTTTTCTTGGCAGACTGCTGAATAGTTCTGTTTTCCTTTTTTCCAGCGCGAGATGAGAACATGGCCACTTTCCGTGGTTCTGAATACCTTTGCTATGACCTGTCACAAAACCCCATCCAAAGCAGCAGCGATGAGATCACTCTCTCCTTCAAGACGTGGCAGCGCAATGGGCTCATTCTGCACACGGGCAAGTCAGCTGATTATGTCAACCTGGCCCTGAAAGATGGTGCGGTCTCGTTGGTCATTAACCTGGGGTCTGGGGCTTTTGAGGCCATCGTCGAGCCAGTCAATGGCAAGTTCAATGACAACGCATGGCATGACGTTAAGGTGACACGCAACCTGCGGCAGGTAATGGTGAAGGAGAGAAAATGCTGGGGAAAATTTTGTTCTGTTTTATTGAGATGGGCAGATGGGAGAGAGTGATGGGGGAATGGGGATGCTCAGTGGAATTGCTAGAATTTCTCCACTTTTCTGGATCTTGATATCTAAAGGACAGTGAAAAAAAAAATTAGTTGATGTGAATTTATCCCTCTTGCAGTATCTTAATTTCTGCTTTATTAATTCTGTGATCTTTCCAGTTTAATTTAATAATAAAAATGTATGATACACATTACTTTCATCCTCCTTTTCCTGTTCTCTTTTTCTGTTCTCCCTTTTTAATTTTTATGATTTCCTTAATTATAATTCAATCTTATCAGTAATATTCTTGTTGCATTTAATTATTATGGGAACAGAGTCATTTTCCAACAGCCAGCGCTCTACACCTTTGTCCTTTTTCTTTAAGTTTTGTTAATTGGTTTAACCATTGCCATGATGTCATAATTCTAATTCTGGAAGTCTTTTGTTTTTCCTTTATTTTTTCTTTTATTTTGTGCGTGTATGTGAGTGTGCAGGTATGCAGGATGGTGGGTACGTGTGTAATTATTTAAACTGTATAGCTTTGGAATTAATTGGCTGGAGTCTTTCTGAGTCTTCTTGATTCTCTGTTCTTCTTCCTTTTGATTTCCTCCCCTTCTTTCTGTAATGAGATTCTACTTTATTTCTTGTGTCTCTACCTATGAGACTCTTCTATTGGCGCTGAGGACTGGAAAAGTGGAAGGATCAAAAAAGCCAAGCAAACCCAGATCAATCGAGCACCCAACAATTCCACTTTGGAAAAGTTTTTCTGTTTTTACCCCTGTAATTTTGTACATCTGCATGCTGCTTTTCTAAGCAGACAACTCTATCAGGTGATGTATTTGGTAATAGATTAGTTGTAAAATCCTGAAGACTTCCTCGTCCATAAATGGATAAGACAAAATTAAATAAACTTGCTTTGAAAGCTGGTGAATATATTAATTCACTAAGGCCCGTCCATTGTATGATAAATGAGATTTACGTGAACAGGAGTTATTTGGTGTCTTTCAGGTTTTTAGAAGCAGCAGAAATAGCTTGCAAACTAAAATTTTAAAATCAATTTGTCAAAACAATATGATCTGTGTATTTGCTCATTAATGTGACTGTTAACACAAACCTTAATAGTTCTGTTTGAGTTTATGCAATGTTATTTGCCGAGACAACAGCTTTTGTGGTAGCATTTTACAGTAGTTAAGATAAAATATATCTGTGAGTTTAGGATAATAAGTGCCAGGTATCTGAAGCAATCTCTATTAGTAGATGTCAGTCGGTAATTTATTTGTTATGGAGATTTCACATCTTTCTTTTGAATATTTGGGTTTAAGCCTGAAGATGCTTATTTGTCTTGCCTGCATGAATTCCTGTGTTTCTACATGCTTAGGGTGCCTGGGTCTTTGACAATAAATATGTCATCGAACTTTTACGAGAATGAAGGGTTCTTACTTACAGGAACGTGAGACTATGTTCACTAGTTTATATGCAGATGAAAATTGAATTTCTTATGCAGTGGATGAGTCTTAATGATTCTGTTTGATTCAAATGTTCACGTCAGTCCAACAGAAGGAGGTGCACCAAATGGTTAAGGTTTATTAGTCTGGAAGGGTCAGAATATAGGGCTTTATTTGATGCATTTTATTTTTAGATAGTCTCAGAATGGCTGGTGTCTGAAAATCTCAGTATAGCTTAATGGTCATTTTATTAATCATACTTCTTATTTTCACTAGAAATCAGTTTTCAATGGGAAAATGTGCCTGAAGCAAAATGTATCTTTGCTTCGTGACAGGTTTGTTTTGGATCTTGAAGAAGCAGAAAGTGAGAAAGGGTCACAGCTGAAACTGTGGACAGGAAGGTCTCTCTCTTTTTTTCCTAATCTTTTGGCTAGTGATTTTTAAATTTATTTTAAATGGAAATATGCCTATGCCTCTTCATCTTTGACTAAGCCAGGACAGTGCTTTGGTGATTATTAGAAATCAGGTGAGTCCCTTGTCAATTCAGCAGCACCACAAATTTTTAATCCTCCTGATCTATTCATTGTGGATATTTTCACATGATCCTGAATTCTTAAATGGTCCATTTAGACTTGGTAAGAAAGAGGATATTTTAATGCATATGTTTTTTACAAAGAAAGGCCAGTCTTAAAATCAAATTAAAAATAAGTAGCAGTGGTGATTTGTGGTCCAATTAAATAAATAGGCATGGCAGAATGCAGTTCAACCAATAAATATCAGTAAGTTTGGAATTTTTTTACCATCTTTTTCCTGGATACTTTCATTTTAACTTCTGATCAAGTTTGGTCTGAAAATTAAGACATTGACCCAGAACCATTTCCGGAAATTGGAACTGATGAGGCCTTGATGAGATGCAATTCCACTAGTCCTGAAGTCTGTCATCCAAAAATTATTGGGAGTTTAGCCGCCCACAGTTTTCAATAAGGAGGAACCGTGAATGCTGCAGCCTTCCTGGTAGATAATGTGTATTCTTGATTCTAGTTGATATTACTAGAGATAAAGAAGTCTTAAACCCCTTCAGTCTTCAGGATAAAGAGTTTGAAAACTCGAATGACTGATAACTAATAATGACTGAGGACATTTTTCAGGGTACATCTAAGCATGGTCAGTCTGTATCTCAACTTTATAAATGCTTCATTTAACAAAATAAAAAAGATAAGGACACCATTCTAAATAAAGCACAGGATTAAGGAGTTTTGTTTTTCTCTATTTGGGCAGCAGCTTCCAGCAACTTACATCTTGTATTTTTTTTTAATGTGTGTGCATAAGAGAGAGTTTTTCTATCTGTAATATATGTAACCATTTTTCAGGCAGGCTATTAGCCTGTGAACGTTTGGTACCTTCATATGGAAGATGTAATAAAGGACAAAGATTTTTTAAAATTTATAGAATTACACATTTTGCCGTTTACTGAATCCAATATGATTTTGTATATCCTCAATAATTTTGTATGTTAGAAATCATCTACTCTGCATCATTCCTGACAGGAATTAACCTCTAAACTTGCAGTTGGAAATGTTGTTTCCAGCTGCGCCCATGTTTCGTCAAAGAAACCAAACCAAAACCCAAAAGCAAATAAGTAAATAAATAGGTGAACCAGCAAAAAAACCCATTCCCCTTGAATATTGAGGCTTTATAAAAAATCAGTACCCCCCGTCCCCTGGTAACTGGTTGAAAACATTTCACTGGAGATAATTATATTTCTCATTAAAATGAACTTTAAAAAAAACCAACCAAAAAACCCTGAACTTTTAGAAATTCCAATATGATTGAAAGCTAAAAACATTCTAAGTAAATGGGCTATTGGGAGCTACAGGATGCCATCTAGTCTCTTCCTCTCTCTTTTTGGGGCAGGAGAAGGGGGAGGAGGATTTGCATAAATTTTTGTCTGTTCCTAGAATTAGAGCAGAACTTTAAATAGCTGGACTCTTGCCCAGTACTTTTTGGAAGCTAGAAGAGTACTNGTAGAAGGTTATTATTTGTTTTTTTTTTTTTTTTTTTTTGGTAGATCAAATGATTTATCACAGAAGTTAATCTCCTTAGAGACAAACCAAGAGAACCCTCAGATTCCCTTGAGTAGTGATTGTTAATGTAAAAGCAAATCTCCTTGTTTATTTATCTTATTATTTCAGTTAAAACTAAGCTGTCTTTATGCCTTTGAGAAACTTAGAAATAGGATCATGAACTTTTAAAGCACGTTTGAAGCAGTGTGGTCTGATGGGAGGAGAAAGAGTGGAGGAGACTGAAGGTTAGGCTCCTATGCTTGTCCTTAGGTCTGCTGCTGACACTCTATGTATTTTCCCCCCGCGCCACCTTCCTCATTTGTAAAAATGATTTTGTTTACAATATCCACAGAGAGAGACTTCCTTGATGGAGAATTCAGAGAGTTTGCTCTCTTTATTCCCAAGTACAGAATATTATTGTTTTATTCTCATAGACAAAGAAAATAGACCTGGGACATTATGCTCAATGCAAGAAAGGTTTTGCAAACTTATTTCCTTAGTCAAAGCACAACTCTGAAATTTGCAAGCAGTTTGTTTTTACATGAGGCAGCATAGATCATGTTTGTATAATTTAGGAAGGTTCTTGCCAACATCAGTTACAGTGGATCAAAGACTTGAAGCCTCCACGGGCTGCACTTCCTCATTAAAACTGAAGCTATTCACCATCCAGAATCTGCTATAAAAATCTTGAGTTTCTCAGCTGCAAAAAAGCAAACAGGAAGCAGTGTGTAGATTCAAATAGTTGTCATGTTCATGCCTTGGGAGAGACTAACAAAGGATCTCCAAAGCTCTGGGAAAAACAGCTAAGTGAACTGACTGATGAATTCTCCTAGCTCCTCTATAGTTTGGTTGCAGTATAACAGGAGAGATACTACATCTTGTCAGTCTTCTGTATTGAACCTTGATGCAAGCAACACAATTCTTCCTACGCAATTTCTTGACACATTTCTCCCTACAGTAGGAGATGTTCAAATTCTATACTCTCGGATGACATAGGTGAGCTACAGGCAAACAGTCAAGCACAAGCATTTTTGTTTGCTTCTCCTGAAAGTCACAAACTCATCTGCTGTAAAGAAACCTGCAGATGGGGAAGCTTGGAAGGAAGTCTCAGTCTTGGACTCATCTTCATCTACATCCACCAACCAAAGGAAATATTGGCCTGCTTGTGATATTCTACAATACTTGAAGGTAGTGAGACTTGGAAATGGATCAGAAGTGTAGAGATGATGGTGGGTAGAAGAAGGGAGTCGTGGTTGGGTTTGTATTGAAGGAGCAAACTGTGTACTGTGTGTGTACCACTCTGAGGGTGAGGTTCTCGTTTCGGGGAATCACCTTGATGGACACGTGAAGAGTAAGTATTGCACTGTTTTAATTTTGGTCCAGTCCTGGATAATTTATTTGGGGATTGAACTTAATGACTAATACCAGAATGGGAAGACTAGGCAGCACCCTTCTTTACAGCCTAGGTGGCATGGCTCCCCATAGAGTCCTGATCATATTGTCCTCTTTCTCACTTTGTGTGTGTCAGGTGCCCCACGCCTTTTTTTGAAAGACTAACACTAGACCATTCATGCAATGTGTCATTTTTACTAACCAACTAATGTACTAACACCCTAACGACTCATCTTTGCTTTTAGTTATTTTAATTAACAATCGTTCTGTTCACGATTTTTTAATTTCCTTTCTTCCCCCTTTTCCGCAAAGCACTCAGGCATTGGACACGCTATGGTAAACAAACTACATTGTCTGGTAGATATCATTCTTATTGTCTCTTTTTTTGGGTTTGCCGTGTGTTACCTGCCTTTTCCTCCCTCTCCCCTCTCTTTTCCCCCCCTCCTTTATACTTCTTCCTTTAATTTAATTTCATTGAAAACATTTTTTTCCCCCCTCTTTTTGTTTATTTTTTCCTTTTTTTTTTTTGATGGAAAAATAAGCAACCAAAGCAACTAACACAACTGTTCTGGAAATGGGGTTTGGACATTTCTTTCATTGGTTTCTTCATGTTCCTCTTCAGTTCTTCTTTCCATTCCAGTGGTAAATTGTTAGATTTCTTTTGTCCCTTGCTTTTGAGTTTAGCTTTCTCTCTTTCACTTTGATTTTTTATTTTCTTTTTTTTCCATTTTTGGTTTTTGTTTTTTACTCTGACACTTTCTAGATCAGAACCATTGCAGGGCCTCTAGTCCATGGTGGTGAAGGCTCTCTTTTTCTCTCATCCTTTTGTTGTGGCCACGGCTATTACAGGCAAATTGGCCGGAGTTGTCCTCTTTCCCCTGATTTTCCCTCACCTCCCACTCTCCTCTTTCTCTCCTCCTCCTCCTCCCTCTTGCTCTCTGTCTCACTTTCTCTCTCTCTCTCTGACCTCTACCTGCCATGGCCAACAGGAACTCAGCCAGTTGTTTGTTTCAGTACATACTCTGCATGGCATGTCCACGTCTGGTGACTCACCCATCTCCTCCTGGCCTCGATATATTTTCCTTCATGTTCCCTTTAAAGCACTAACAACACTTAAGCAAAACACATTACATTCACTTGCTCCTTTCCCCTCCCTCTCCTTCTATCCCCCTTCACCCTCCATATGTTTGGGCTTAGAGTTTTTGGGGACATTTGTGTTTGGTTTTGAGTTTTTTATTATGATGAGGTTTGTTTGGTATTTTTATTTTTTGATTGCATGCAAGTGTGAAATAGTTTTATCTATCTCTCCTTTTCCCTCTCTCTTGCTCTTATCTTTTTTTCGTGTCTTCTTTCTGGGTTTCAGATAGAGTGGCACGACATGTCAAAGTGCAGTGTGTGCACGCTTTGTGTGTGTTTGTTTTCTTTCTTTCTTTCTTTCTTTCTTTCTTTTCACACTTGTTGGCATGCAGTTGATTTATTTTATTTTTATTTCTTTCCTATTTATATTTTGATTATGAGTTAATTAGTACATTTTTGGTTTGGTTTGGGGTTTTTTTGTGGTGGGTGGGGGCTGTGTATCTCTAGGTACATGGCATGCACATCCATAATGTATTGAAAGTGAGATCCCCTCCCACCTCCCTGAACGCATGATTGTCAGTGTGCCGTGAGCAAAAGAAACATAAAAAATAAAAAATACCAACCTCGTCTTCATTAGTGTGTTTTTTTTTTACTAACAAACATAACTAACTGTAATCATTAAAATAAAAACTAATTAATCATAAAATCAGCTCATATGAGACAATCTCTTTCAAGGACAGATCCATTTTCTGGCCTGCATAGATGGAAAGCATCTTAATGGGTAGACTGCTGGGTCAGCCGGACAGTGCTGATGTACCAGAAAGGGTAGAAGCAGATGCTGGAGCATTTCCATTGTGGGTGAAGCAGACCAGAAAATGGAGCTTAGCTGAACTAAAAAAAAATACATACCAAATCTCAACAAAACCCTTATTAAAACTGACATAAAAATATAAGGGAGGTAACTTGTTTTGCTGAGAATTGTAAGGTCATTGCTGGGATTTTCTTTGTCCATTGTGTCCCTTGAACAGGTGACAATCTCTGTGGATGGCATCCTTACCACGACGGGCTATACACAAGAGGACTACACCATGCTGGGCTCAGATGACTTCTTTTATGTGGGAGGGAGCCCCAGTACCGCTGATTTACCTGGTTCTCCAGTAAGCAACAAC
Source organism: Piaya cayana (assembly GCA_013389865.1). Classification (NCBI taxonomy): domain Eukaryota; kingdom Metazoa; phylum Chordata; class Aves; order Cuculiformes; family Coccyzidae; genus Piaya; species Piaya cayana. Next base: position 36,609 of record WAAB01012907.1, on the reverse strand, counting down.
TTCATGGGCTGCCTCAAAGAGGTAACAATTTCAGATTATTCTTTTTTCTGTGCTTGTGGTTTCTCAAAATTATTGCTCTTTCCTGGCTTATGTTATGTGCTCAATGTCTTCCTGATGCTGAATTTTACAGTAGTTCTGTGACAGCTCTCTTGTCATTCAGATGAGCAGAAACGATCAGCCACAAATCTCATGAGCTTATGGTCAGAATCAGACTTCTAGTGCTTGGATTACTGAAGACACACCCATGGTAGTGGGAGAGATGCCTTCCACAGACTGTTTGCTAGGCACAGAGGCAATAGCTGTTTCATAAAAGATGAATGGCTTTTGTTTACTAAACAATATTTTTGGGTGAAAATATAATAATCAGGAACATATTAGCATCTCTTTTAGTTCTTGGATTTCATCTGACAGTATAACAGTTTCAGTAGGAAGATAAAGAGGTAGAATAAACTGGAAAAATGAAAGTTGAGGTTAGCATAAAATACATGTAGAAGAATAAGGCTATAATGTGACCAGTGTTCTGTGTTGGCAAGCCCATGTAGCAGAGCTCTGCTGCTTTGGTCAGGAGTAGCTACATGGCTTCCACAACTGTTTTGTCTCCTGCTGGCTGGCTTCCTCTGTCGTGCAGTTAATCCATAACTTTAAGAAAATCCACATGTGGATAATAGGGATTGAGCTGATCAGTCAGAGTAATAGAATAGTGTTTCCTGAAAATAAAGTTAATTAAAATTAAAAAAATTAAGCCTCAGGCCAGATCTGAAACTTGGTGTAACTGTTGTTCAGGAGTTATGCTCTGCTGTCAGCTTTTGTCTTCTGTTGTAACTCTTCTAATAGAATTTGTGATTATCACTGTCATTAATGATGATATAAATATGGATGACCCCAAAATGTGTTACAGAAATCTTACTGGAAAAAAATAGTTAAGTTTTCTGTCAGTTGCTTTATAGCTAGCCTGGAATAAGGGTCTCTTGCTGGAGTTTCCTCCCTTCTGTACTTCTGTACTAATGCTGTTTTTCACAGGATGTGGCTTGGTGGGTTTTATCTGCAGCCAGGAGGGTTGTCATTATATCCTTTTTGTATGAACATTTCATGTCAGAGGGAAGGCAGAGCTGAATTTTTGTGCAGGAGTCACAGAAACAGCAATGTTGTTCTGCTGTTGTGCGCCTGACAAGTTACCATCCTACTGATGCTTGACTTGTGATGTCAGGGGCAGTATGTTATGTGCCAGTCCTTTGATGCAAGCGATGGCTGTCAAAGTCTGGAACTGCTCTCTTGTCTGACCTCTGGATTAGTTAAGGGAATGCACATATGCTGGAATAGATCATGTGAGTATCTTACATAGGAAGTGAAACTGCCCTGCTGAATACAAACTGTCATGCGGATATCACATCCCTCTGTTTTCACCCATAGAGCCTCGGGCCTGATTTTCATAGACAGTGAGCATCCCAGTTTGATTGAAATCAAGGAGATACAGCTTCTTAGTGTCTCTTGAAATTGGGATCTTAATTTTATTTGTGGATGCTATGAACATAACACTTAGTAGAGGCCATTTTTATGTTTACTTTAAGTCAAGCCAATGGAGCAGAGAAAGCTGTGACAAGAAAATCTTCAGCAGCTTTATTATTTATATGATAGTTTGTATTCTATTAGCTTGCACAGTGTGCTAAGAGCCACTTAAATAGCCATCCAAAGCTCATAATGCTCTGTGAGAAGGAAAACCCAAGCAACCACTTAAGAATGAGAGGAAAAAAACCTGATAATTGGAATGTGCTTTGTAATCTGAATTTGACTAGGCAGTAGCAGGAGATGTGTATGAGCAGCTGTCCAGACTTAAAGACAGGCTGGTGGTGGTTGGGTTTGTGCTGTAGTCTGCCAAATAGCAACCTTCTCTTAGTAGTGACCTATTAATGCTTTCAGCTGCTGTGAAATTGTGCCCTAAATGTATATTACCGGGCACTTGAGGGAGGGAGAATTCAGTATATACTATTCACTAAACATAAGTGTAGTGCAGGGGGAGACAGCTGGAAATGGGATAAATATAGAAAACTGAATATTTCAAAAGGAAAACCTTGTTACTAATCAGCACTTTACATGTCTTATCCATCATTTCTCCAGACACTTTAGGCTGGAGCATGTTATCACTAGGAAGTGTAAAGAAGCTGACCATTGTGCTTTCCCTCAGTTCTGGTTTTGGCAAGTGGAGGTCATGGTGAGCTGCAATTAATGGAGAAAAAGCAGCCTAGATGACTGTCAGAATCCTGGCAAAGTCCAGAAGTGCAGCCATAACACTGACAGCTGCATGGAACAAGGTCTGACCAGAATAGACAACCTGAGCTTGCTAGAATGCCTGTGGGGACACCCTGGGGCAGCCAACTTTGATCCTTGAAGAGGCAGAACTGGGTGAGTGCAGTGCTTCTGTGCCTGGCATATTTCTGCTTCCCGAACTGACTACAGGGAACTTGACTTGGGTCTCTGCATTGCATGGCAGTGCATTTCAGAAATCTATCCCTATAGGTTATGTTTTCATATTTTTCTCTGAGGCCAAGAAGGATGCTTCTCTCATCAGCAAGTACTGGAGTAGCTTGAGCTTTTAAGAAAGGTGTTCTAAGGTAAGAAGGTTGGAAAATGGTGTAGGATAGACTGTAACTGCAAGTATTATTCCTTTTAGTTTATGCTCTCTGGTAGAGCAAAGCTCTCTCTTTTTTTATTTTCCTGCTGAACACCTAGTTGTGTAATTATCTGTTCTCAGAGACACGCACCTGAGTGGACTGCAGTGCTGTTTGTAATGGTGAGCCCTGTGCTGATCTCTTGAAGGTGTTAAAGCAGGATGGTTTACTCCAACTCCTCTGCATTTGTTGAAGGCTTCCCATAGGGATCTCTCAGTTTTGTAGGAATGCTAAAGGATTGATGCAAGGGGGAAGTTTTCATACTTCACCCTGTAATCTCTTATTTCATTTGGACTGGATTAACTTCATGGTACAGCAACCAAACTGCTCTCGTGGGGACTAAAGAGAGCTCCTTGAGAGATGCATTGCCTTCCTGCTTCCTCTGAGATTACATGCAGGTGCTGAAGTGCAATGGGGCAGCGTCCCTAACAACCTTCTCTGCCCCTTGGCAGCTGGCAAGGACATCTCCACTCAGCTGGGTTTGGTTGTATGGAAAGAAGGGGCAGCTCTGGCAGGGCAGACACTTAATGTGGTTGGAGTCTAAACCTTGACTAGGAGGAATTGAAGAGTATAAGAGTATATTCACGGCAAGGAACTGAGGATCTTGAGGCTCCTCTGCTGCAGTATCTAAAGAAGCCATGGTGAAGGTAACCATGTTTTTTTTTTTTAACTGCCTAAGCCTATGTTTCCTCCTTTCACCACAGAAGAGATCCTCTTGCATCTTTTCCCTGTGGCTACAAGGTCTAATTGAAGAGGTTCCACTAAGCTGCTAGTGGTAATATATCTGAATCATAAATCCAAGTGAAGAATTTGTAGATCAGGTTGGTTGTTGTCCTCATTTTAATCAGAATTAAAGATGTCCCAGAACTGTTTCTTTTATGTTTCTCTGCAGCCATCCTGGCAGTGTTGCAGTATACCTGATGCTGTAATGAGGGAGCAAGATTGGCAAATAGAAGTAACTTTTTTCCATGAAAAATTAAAAAAGCAGAATATGCAAATAGGGCAGTACACAGGCATCAAACATGGACATTGCATTGTATTTGCATAAAATCTAAGTCCTTCTTGACCTTCAGTATTAAGATAAATTGTTCTAGAGGAATTCTAGGGGGAAGCTGGTGTATTTCCTGTTGTGTGGGAAACCAGATGTAGAAGTAGGATAGGAGCAAGTACAGAAGCACATCCAAGGCAAATGAACAAAAATATGTTTTAATGGGTGTCAGGGAAATAGTCCTTTAAGAGTCAGTGAATGGATGAACACAGAGAAGCACTGCTTGAAGGTGGGAAGGGATAAGATTTGTTAGTAATTTTTAAAGAAACCCGTATGGCCAGAAGAAGGCAGAGTAAGAAGCATAATGACACACAACTGTGTGGCATGTCCTGGAGAACCTCAGGGAGGAGTTTTCACTGTTTAGAGTTAGAGATTGAGTGGCTGGGTGGGAAGTTTAGCTGTGTAGGAAAAGAGGGAAAACTGGATTTCAGTCTCCAGCTGATAGGGAAGGAGAGAATCGGAATATTTCCGAGGCTGTATTAGAGAGCTAGCCATTCAGATTCAGTTTACTTGGAGCAGTATTTAGATGGTGCAGATGGAGGTGCTTTAGAAGAGCCTAGGGTGGTCCCTAGAGAATGGATATACATGAGAGAATTTATAGAAATCGTCCCATTTTTCTATCAATGCATTTTTAAAATTGCAGTTCTGAAAAATGTTGATTGGTACTAACAGCTTGATGGAAGCAGTGAGGTTTGCACATAAGCAGAATGTGGCAGAAATGATTGCAGGGGTCAGGCACCATCTGGCTGTGATGGGAGAAAGCTGTGAAAGCTTAGATCATTTCTGTCTGCAATTTAACTGCTAGAAGCCAGATTTCCAAATGGTTCATGACTGTGCCCAGTTGCTGTATATATGTCTTGGATGCTATCTGCAAGCCAGGCCTATTTGCATGTGTAATGTTAATGATGATATGATTTCTGTTTGGGGATGAGTTTTTCCAGTTGGTGTGTCACACTAGGGAGGAGGCTGAAGGTGCAGATAGAAGGCTTAAACCAGAGAGGCAGAGAAACACAGCTGAGTATGAAGAGGGCAGATGGAGGAGTTGCAGTAGTTAGATTCCATCCATAACACCAGATAGCCCAAAAGTGTTTGGGTGCCCTAGATGCCCCTCCAGAGCAATGATTTAACAGAGGCCCAGGAATGCATGAGAGGAGTTGGTGATTTAGAAATCAGTGGTGTGGGGAATTTCACTGATGCACTTTGGAGGAAGTTACTACATGAATGGCATTAATTGTCCACACATGTTGGTCCAATACAGCTGCTCCAGCTGCTCTGTTGAGTTTGAACCAGTGTTTCCTGTCTGTATTACTTAGTGAATTTAATATTTGAAACAGAAGGGGAGGGGCTAGTGGTATTGCTTAAAAACAGGCAAAACATGGCCAAAAGCTGAATACAATTCCTCTCCTCAAGATATGTTTTGTTCTCCCATCAATTACTGTTGGTTTCCCATTATTAACAAGTCTCCCATTACTAACAGATCTCCCATTACTATTCTCTGTCAGTGTCTCAAATAGCCCTGATGAAGACACATCTGATTCCTAAACTTCCAGATCCTGAGGTCTGTAAAGTTTCTGATTACTTCTCACTCTTAAATTTCCAATTTCATCCCAGTTGTGACTCCAAGGGTGTGCATATTGAGAGTGTAGAAAAACTGTGCACTTTCTCTGTGGATCTGTAGAGCATCTGTAATGAGGCCTTCATCGTGGTTTTGAGTACCCATATTGTAAAAACACAACAGCACAATGACTTGGGAGCTATAACAGGGGCAATGCTGGCCAACATTTTGAGCAGTTCCTGCTGAAATTCATTAAGGGAATAAGAGAAGCATATTTCTGGGGAGATTTAATTTGGAGGTGAGAATGGAGGCACTAGGCTAGTTGCCACAATATGTTGTATGCTTGGGCATGAATTCTGCAACACTTCCTGGATTGCACAGTAAAGAATACCTGTGCTTTTAGTGTGAGTGTGGGACATGACATAAAAGCAAGGTGAGCAAGAGTCTCTCTAAACTGAGCATCTGAGAGCTAAAGCCCTTTGCCCATCTATCATGGGGCTTTTTGATAGTACTGAAAAAGAGGCAATGTTGTGAAGAAGATTGTTTTTTAAACAAACATTTTTATCTTACTAGAAGAATTTCAGTTGCCCTACAAAACCTCTGCTTTGCTGCCAGGAAGGAATGACATTGTGCCTCCCTTGTAAGCATATAGGTAAACAGAACATGTGCACATGGCCCCAAAATTGTAAAAGATTGGATCATGCCAGCATCTTTTCTCAGGAACAACTGCTAGAGTGAAATCTACCCTATACACAAGTGTAGGAGAAAAATCTATAATACTGCTTATGCCAAACCAGGTATAAGTAAGTCTTCTTTGGTTCAGGGTCCTGGTACTAACATTTAGTAAAATGATGAATGTCAGCCACTCTGGAGAAGGCACTTGATTCAGTTGGTTTTGCTAGTGGCATTTTTAGGGTGTCATTTAGCAAGAATGGATGGGAGATAAGAAGAATGTTTGTTCTGTGAACCAAAGGCAAGGCAATAATTCCAACATTGAAAGTCTACACCCTTGCAGTGAGCCAGAGAGCAAAGAAGAGAGGATACAGGTTTCTGTGCAGTGTCTATGAGTTGCAGGAGATAAAAGGTTAGAGGTGAACTTTCGTGATGAAGATGGAGTGGCACAATAATGCAATATCAGTGTGTTAAAAGTTGTTGAAGTGTTAATTTTACAATTAATTCATCTGAAGGTATTTAGGCATAGAGGAAAAAACTACCTAGCAGTCTGTGTGGTCTCTGAGCTTGTTCCTACTTAGTATTCTCAAGTGAATTCCCTTAACTTTTCCCACTTTTAAGCACCAGGAAAGTAGAATATCCAAGAGCATGAGTTCCCAGGAGAATCACAGATCAGAATGTCCCACTCAGTTTGACGTGACAAATGCATATCTTTGAAGTATATTTGTGTAGTGTCTTTTTTTTATTTTTAATTGTGATTCTTGTGAATGGTAAGGATCTCACATAGAAAAGCCAGTGTTACAGAATTTTGAGTCACCATGACTCTATGCTTAGTAAATGCATAAATTAAAAGTCTAATTAAAAAGTTGAGCAATAGCTTATAGGACCCTCTTTCTGAAGAGTTCAGTAGGTGGCTTTTTCAAAGCAGCCTCAGAGATTTTTTTCTGCTTTCAAACCACCAGCTCCTTTTTCTTCGAATGCTACAACAGAGGCCCAGGTCTAATGTGACTCAGCATCATATAGGCTGCCACTGGTAGAGCAATGGATAGAAGAGGGATGTTGTACTTATCACTCCATCTCTTTCTGTTGCTCTTCGCCTCTTCCCAGCAGAAAGAGCCTATATCTTCAGTGCAGTTTAAGAGTCTCAACTGACTGATATTCTTACTGGAGAACATTAAATGTCCCTGGAATTATTACAACCTTGTTTCTGGGAGTAATTTTCTTCTTTTTTTCAGTAACATTTACCAATTTCTATTTGTTTTATCCTTGTTGTCTTCATACATTTCTATCAAGCTGAGAAGGTGGTGATTGTGAAAAACAAACTTGGGAAGATTGCACAGGGTGTATATAGATGATGTCAGAAGTGTATCTTAAGTTCCCAGCTGAACCTGTTGCTGATAGATATGAAGTGCCCCTCTACTTTCTCTTAGGCGTCCGCTCAGGTGAGGAAATGAAGGAAAAATCCAAAACAGGCCCTACTCCTAAGCAGTCTAAACAACTGAAGTTGTGGGTGTGGAGTGTTCAAATGAAGATCAGTCCTGAAGTACTGGTGAGGCTGCAGATTTGCTTTAGCCTAATTTGTTATTCAAAGCCTCTCTTCCTTACATAGCTTAGTCTTTACCTACTCTACAGGAGAAAGGTTTCTGCTAGCTTATTGCCTTGCCTCATGCATGACACAGAAAAGAACTTTGTGTGCTTGGCTTATTTGCATCCGCAGCAAAAGTGGATGAGGATTTGTTTCAAAATAAAATAAGCTAACCTCAGTTATACTCATCAGATGGTTCTGACTACGTAGAAATTGGGAGAGTAATTTACTAGTGACATATCTGTAGAAAGTGTACTCGTGATCTGCCCATGGAGCTATGGAAGGGACTCCTATTAAGCGAGAGAACAATCTGAAATTGAACTAATGAAATTAGTCTTCAGTGAAGGTATTTAAGTATGAAAATGAAGTGCTAGAGTTACTTTGAGATTAATAAAACATGGGAGATCCATAGACAGGAGTAGGAGTTTGCAGAATGGTGGAGGAAATGTTATTTGATCATTAGGCTGCTAAATTTTTTTCTTTAATAAAATTCATATAGCTTCTCCCTCGCCTCCATAGGTCTGTCACCAAGATGAAACAAATACAGGTTCTAGTTAAGATCACATTCATTACAATATAACATCTTGTTCTCTGGAACGCTTATCATTAGGCAGACAGCAGCTTTCAGGCACTCCAGGTCAGCTTCAGTGCATACATTTTGTTAAGGGATTAATTTAAAGAATAATTTACATACCAACAGTTCAGTGGCATTGAACTTGCTAAAGTTAATGCTCTTTTAGGAAGTTTACAAAAGTAATTAATCACTAAAGTCTGATTAATAAAGCGTAAATATAGATTGAGCATTGTAAGGGGTCTACAAGAGAGCTGGGGAGGGACTTTTACAAAGGCATGTAGTGATTGGATGAGGGGAAATGGGTATAAACTGGAGAGGGGCAGATTTAGACTAAACATAAAGAAGAATTTCTTCATGAGGAAAGTGGTGAGGCACTGGCACAGGTTGGCCAGGGAAGCAGAGCATGCCCCTTCCTGGAGGTGTTCAAGGCCAGACTGGATGGGACCTTGGGCAGCCTGATCTAGTGGGAGGTGTCCCTGCCCGTGACTGGGGGTTCAAATTAGATAATCTTTGAGGTCCCTTCCAACCCAAACCATTCTGTGATTTTAAAGCAAATGTTGATGAGCAAACATAGAAACTGAAATTCTCTGTGCATAAGGAGTAAGGCATCTTTTTGTAGGGCTGTTTGAACTATGGACTGCCACCATGCTCATAAGTATCCACCCAGGGGATCCATCCAGGTAGAACAAAGTGTGGTCTATTGCCATTTAACTCTCTCCAGCTGTCACTGGAAAAGGCGTCTATGGAGGAAACCAGCAGCAGAGGTTGGTGTCACCACTGGGTAGCATAGCTGGCAGGCTGATGTGTTGCACCAGTAACAGAACACTCCACTAAATCCTGACTGAGCCTATGATCCTCAGACCTGCTGCTACAGCTGTCTGTGCTTGCTCTGTGGCAGAACCATCAGGAGAGGGCTTTTCTTTCCTGCCTAATGAACCTAACTCCTGCTAAGCTTCTGTACTAGCAAGGTATGCCATGTGCTTTTGTTTGGGAAAATAAGAGAACTGGTGCAGAACTGGTTTCGTATAGGCAAATATAGATGTAATGGGGATTGGAGCAATATAGCCTATGCTTTCAGCGTATAATAAAGGAACTTGGTAACCCAAGGCCATAAAGAATGGAGATAATAAAGCAACAAACCTTGCATACTTATATGATCTAATCCATGTCTGTTCAAGATGGAGCAAAATAGACAGGATACAGTCCAAAACAATCCACAAAACAGTGGTGATGCTTGTGGAGGTTACTGGAGCAAAGATTTCTGATTGTTTTGCTCTTATTCTGTTTGCCAAATGTAATACCATCCTAACAAACAGTGGTGATCTGGTGCCTTGATCTTAACTTTGGCTGTACAAAGCCTGATGTTCTCGGCTGTCAATGAAACAATGAAAGTGATTGACTTTTTTTTGCTTTGTTTGGCTTTTATAGTTCACTGAATTTAGTAAGTCTTGACTTGGGTGAATACTCAGGAAACATCAGGAAATATATTTTAATTTGTCACTCCTTATGTTGCATTACAGAGATTGCTAAGGATCAATCTTATAATGTTAGATAGAAATATGGATCAGAGTAGTTGTGGAGACTCGAGATCTGCCATATGCTAATATTCATAAATCAAACTCAGCTGAAAATTATATGAGAGACAAGCTGCAAAACTGTGCTGTTTATGTACATTTGTATAATATAGGCTCTTTCAGCCTAGGAGTGAGTGGGATGCTTGTCACTGAGGAAGATGAAGAGAGAAAGTACTTTTTTAGCTTGTAGGATGTGAAAGCCTAGCAGGTGGAGCTGATAACGTTGGAACATGCAGAACTTAATGTATTCTTCAGTGTGATGATACGCCTGGTGACTCTTGATACAGCTGTAACAGTGCGAAGAGATTCTGTATTTGACTACCTGCTTCAAGTTCAAGAATTAGGACTCTACCCTATGTAGTTGTGTCCACTCCTGATGAAACTAGTTATGCTGCTTTGGAAAGTATCTGCTAACTTTACCAGCAGGAACAGGCACCACTGAATTTGAGGCTAGAAGTTCTTCTAATTTAAGTGCGTTTCAGTCTGACTTTGGGGACTGTTATCAAGTCCTTACCCTTCTCATCAGTTTTTTTCTGTTCTATTAGTGTTTTAATTTTATGGCAGTCTTCAAATATGGAGGTGCCTACCAGTGAATATTATACTCTAGATGTGTTTTCAGGTAAGTTGTGGTCATTCAATTGTGGCATGCAAGGGCTAGATCTAGACTTTTAGAGCTTTAATTAGAGGAGGGTTTTTTTGGCTGTAGTAAGTTATTTCCCATTTATGAGCATCATCTCTTTTGCGAGCAGCAACGACTATATAAATCTTCTTACCTGACCCTGAAGGCTAGACTGTTGTGATGAAGTGTGTATGTATTGTGAACAAGGAGGAAAGACTGAGCTGCTGCTATCTCCCACAAAAAGCCAGGCTGCTTCAGCTGCCAGCAAGGCAGTCAAGAAACGATGATGAGGTTTGAATGTTAGAGAGAGTGGGCTGGACAACTCCTCCTAGTTCCACCACTCCTCTGTAGCAGTGAGCCAACTAGCTGTCAAGTGTGAGTAGGACAGGAGGAGGCAAGAAACTAATGGGCAGCGTTTGTTCCTTGAACTGCATGGAAACAGCAGTGGGTGCAATACAATACAACGAGATTTTTTATTGTCTTTGATTTTCTTTCTGTTCTAATTCTTTGTAATTTCTGTTCTCTGGCTTTGTTCTACTCTTTCTGATGTTGTCTGTTACACTAAATATCTGTGCTTTGGGATTGGTTTTTTTCCCCTCCCTCTTCAAACTGCAGGCAGAATTATTTGGTTCAGAATTAACAGTGGATGTTTCTAGATTCCTGAGCAGTTTAATAGGTATAATGTTGGCATATGGAAAAACACAATTTAAGCTCTGAACTGCCTGTCACGGTGTTTTGTACTCTTTGAACTACAGCTGCCTAAGTGGAGGTGTTAGAAACGGTAACATCAGATCTCAAAGATGAGTTAGGATCTGCCCCTGCTTCTAGTAGCTAGCTAGACATAGATATAGTAACATGAAATTAATTTGTTTATTTTAGCTAGTCTTAGGGGAACATCAGGAGGATTGTTATGTCACATACTGTGGCTACTGGTTAACTTCACATCACCAGAAAGAACACTCAAATGCTCCTACTACATACGGACAGATCTCAGCACTTGAGCATTTAGGGCTTGAGGTAAAGCATTAGTTTTCTATAAGCTGCTTAGGGCTGATGAAACACAACTGAATAGTAACAGCTGCATCCAGGAAAGCAGAGATGCGTAGTGTGCAAGTCACCCAGATCCTCTGGCCAGAGTGGAAGTGACTGAGAGGTGGTGTCTCAGTTCTAGCAACCTGAGAGGTAGCTATGAGTGATGCCAGCAAAGCTTTCTTACTTTATCAGTGTTAGCAAACAGTGGGAATGCAGGGGTATAGGAAAGGTGGCAGAAATGGAGCTTGAGAATGGCATAATTGTTCTTGCTAAATCTATTCCTTTTTTTTCTGCTTATTAGCCATTTTGAGTGGAACAGGACTTGCATCTAGAACAAGCCTCTGAACAGATGATTAATGGTTTTATCTGTAATAACTTTACATTTTATAGAACCCTGCTAGGATTTGCATCTGGTGAGCCAAGCTATTTAAAGCTGTGTTAATTCTGTTAATTGCTCAACGTTCATTTGGATTGCTGGCACCTGTGGGCTGTAGGATAATGTAGGGGGGTATATTCTCTTCCTCTTCCTGACTGAGGAAAATGGAGAGGACCATTTCCTCAGCTAGGAACAGCAACCTTGGCAGAACATCCTGGATGGATTGGTTGTCCTTGAGATTCCCCTCTTTCACTCCAGCTGAATGCAATGAGATGCCAGCCAGAGGCAAGATGTTCTCTGGGTTGGGGCAGGAGGTAGGCGGACAATCTGCTTTTGCATGCACTTGCCATCATCAGGCAGCAGCAACAACAGGAATGAAGCCAGTGATTTTTAGAAGCCTAATCAGGTCCATCCCATTCTGATCCTGCTTCTCAGCTGCCTGCCAGTATTCATTTTCCAGTTTGGTTTTGGTTATGAAGTGCTCCAGTAGATTTCAAGGCCTGAACAGATGTGAAGATAAGTATGCTGATGATTTCTGAAATTTTATTGCAAAAAGATCTGGAGTGGAAGTGGAATTCAGAATGCTTGAGGTGATGGAAACATTGCTCTGAAATGCTAGGAAAACAGTGCAGTTGTTTTCCTGCTTGCAGCTGGATTGGACAAACCACTAGAACAGTTCAGACCAGGCTCTGATGACAACCTTTTTCCCAGTTTTTGACTCTTGTACCTCTGGGAAGATTCTTGCATGGGCAGCAAAATGGGGAAGCAAAGGGTTTCACTTATGTTGTTCACTGGTTACTAAAAAGTGTAGCAGATCCTCAAAGGCTTGGTGCTTTAGAAGCTTTTGGCTAATATCAGGTCATTAAGGCTGTTGTCTGAGTGGGCAGGAGAAAAGGTGGCTGTTTGGGTTTATGCAGATGCCAGTTCTCTCTCAGACCTCTGATATGGGTTTCAATCTAGGCTTCAACTTGGACATTTTCCCAACAAATTGGTCAGTAAGAGAAGGATGAGAACACTCTGTTACTTTTTTTAATGTTTGTCTTCAGAACCAAAATTTGTCTTGAGAAGATCAGTGAGACGCTAGGGTGGAATCTGACTGCCTGATGCCACAATTGGATGCCACAATTGATGCAACCACAACTGGGTTTCTGCAGCTGCTGTCTAACCCTTTATGGCCACCAACTAAATGAGATGTTGGTGTAGCGTCCCAAAGGAGGTTCCTACCCAAACGAAGGTCTGTCATATCACTCATCTCAAAGGTGTAAAGAACTGTAAAGAAAACTACCTGTAGCACAGGGGAAAGCTTTCTCAAGAATTTGACAAATGGTGATCTGTGTGACTTATCACCCCTAGAGGACAAGACTGCTGTGTCTATCATCTCTCTTCAGTAGAAGCTATTACTGGGGTGTCCAGTTCATTTGTTCTACTGAATAATAATAATTAAACAATCAATTGCAATATTAAAATTGGTTACAAAGCAAAGCTCAAGAAAAGTAGATGCTCTTATTGTATTTAAGACTGGATTCTTCCTCTGCAGCTTCAGTGTTCAGCTATGCAGGCATGCTGTCAGCTAAGAACTTTGCTCAATTTTCTTTGTTAATATTCCAGGGCTCCTTTGTCCTGAAGTTGCATTCATCTGAGATAACAAGAACACTGAATGTCTCCATTCTCCTTTCCTGAGCTTGGTGTGTCTGCTTCTCTCTCCTTTTCTGAGCTTGCTTCCTATTATTTAAAATTCAGAATTCAGGTGTTTAAGTTACGGGTGGACGGGGTCCTGAGGGACATGGTTTAGTGTTTGATAGGAATGGTTGGACTCGATGATCCAGTGGGTCTCTTCCAACCCGGTGATTCTGTGATTCTGTGATTATGACTGCACCCTAGGACATCCCATAGAAATGCAACATTGTCACTTCCTCTCTCCTCCTATTTATTTTTTCTTAATATATATTTCTACTATGTTCTTTTAATTGGTAAATGCTTAGCTTTTCTGGCTTCAGGCTAGTCTTCCAGTTTACAATCTCTGTGATACATTTTGTTAGAACTTCACAAATCATATATCACAGGAGGAATTAATTATGCATATAACTTATTAGATTAATAACTTTCATCTCTCTGTGAGCTTCACATAAAGTCTATATGTTGCATATTAATAATTCAAATGACAGCTTTGACATTGAGGGCATTTTTTAAATCACCACTTATATTTCTTAGGAATTTTGGGTCTGTGTGGAAACTACAGCTGGTTTCCGTACAGGTTTTTTTAAAAACTTGATTTCAGCTCATTTCCCCATTCCTCCTGGATTTGCCAATGCATCCAGCAGAGGAAGCCAAATAAATGTTGGTGTCCCTTTTGATTTTGTAACTGGAGCTTATGGAAAAGACTTAGTTTTTATGAAGCCACCTTTTAGTGCAGCAGATGAGCTTTGGTGGTGATGCCAAGGACTTATAACTAGAATCGGCATTTTGTTTTAACTGTGGCAACCAGGAGCTTCCTTGGATTTGCTGAAGTGATCAGTAAGAGTGTGGACAAAGGAGCTTTAAAAAATGTACCCTGCCTTTTGGAAGCCTTTGGAAAAATCTTTCAGTGAGGTGTCTTCAAGAATATAGAGGAAAAAAAACCCCTAAACTGATTGCTAGATAAGAAAGAGAATGTAGGACTCAACAGGCAGTTTTTGCATGGGAAAGACCAAGTGTAATTATTAATGGAAAGGAACGTGGACAGAGAAGGCATATGTTTTGCTGAGAATATGACAAAATATATATGTTGACAAGAAGCAAAAATAATCCAAATTTTCTGTTTCTAGCGATGGACACTGTCATATGAGGACAGGCTGAGAAAGTTGGGGTTGTTCAGCGTGGAGTAGAGAAGGCTCTGAGAAGACCTTGTAGCGACCTTCCAGTACCTTGTGGGGGCCTACAAGAAAGCTGGGGAGGGACTTCTTACAAAGGCATGTAGTGAGGGGCAATGGCTATAAACTGGGAGGGGCAGATTTAGACTAAATGTAAGGAGGAGATTCTTCATGATGAGTGTGGCGAGCCACTGGAACCGGCTGACCATGGAAGTTGTGGATGCCGCATATCTGGAGGTGTTCAAGGCCAGGTTGGATGGGGCCTTGGGTGGCCTGATCTAGTGGGAGGTTGGAACTACATGATCGTTAAGGTCACTTCCAACTCAAACCATTATGGCATTCTGTGACTTGATTCTGAATTGATGATTTAGTAAAGAAGTATTTGAAACTATTTGCCTGGTTGTCAATATTAGTCAAATAAACACATCTAATGTTAGAAATTATTAAGAGGGTAGTAGAGAGCAATACAATAAATATAATGATGTCATTAAATAAACCCACTCTGGACACTGTAATTCTGTCCTTTTAATCTCAGAAAGGGGAGAAGAGCAGCAAAAGCCATCAAAGGTCAGGAGAGAGACTTTTACACAAGGAATGGCAAACAGACCATGGCTCTTCATAACAGAATTAACTAAGAAAGAATGTATTAGAGGAAAAAAAATAAAATCATGTGCGATGTGGGAGAGTAATCAAAGGGAACTGTCATTCAATTTCTTCTCACATAGAAGGAATAAGTGCCATCGAATGACAAAGGCAGGGCAAGTTTCAGAACAAACAAAAAGAAATATAACAGTAATTAATTCATGGAAATCCTAGCTGTGGGATGTCATTGTGACTGGAAAAACTCACAGAAGAAAAATCCTTGATGGTGTATAACATGCATTCTTCTGCATGAGACTTCCTCAGCCCCAAGTTGGTGGAGTCTGTGAGATGGTTTTAGAGGAGTGTCCCTATGTAGCTGCTTTGTTAGGCTTGCCTAGGAGTTTGAGGAGGTCGGTGGTCTTCAGATATAGGATACTGATCCCCGTTAACATGGAACATTTCATGTTTAAATATTTTCTGGTTGGGCCACACCATTTTTAGGCTCCCTGTAGTATTTTGAAGTACACGGTCCATTTGCTTTGCCTTACATTAACTATGAAGTGTTGATGTGGAGGTAAGGTATGTGTGTAGGAGGAGCTGGAGGAACAGTGAGAGAAGGGTTCAGGGAAGGCTGAAGTGCCATGTGTTGATTGGAGGTGTAACTATCCCCTTTAGAATAAAAAGAATTGTTTGTATGTATGAGGCAGTTTACATTTGAGGAAGATGTTTTAAGTGAAAAGACCATGAAGGAGGCATAGATGAAATTAAAGATAGGTTGGCTTCTTTCACCATTTGTAATTAATAAGGCCCCTGAAGAGTAGAACCAAAATTAGGATACTAACTAGCAGAGCTGTAAAACTGCCTCTGTGCTTTTGCAAAGGTATTTGCCTTTCAGCAGTGAGTGATCTTTCCATGTATGGAATTGGGAATTCTGTGAAGGCTTGGAGGGAGATTAATTTCCGATAGGGAAATATCTCTAGATCAGTATGGACTGCAGGAGCACCAGACAGGAGACTGCCAGGCTTTAACTTGGATTTGTGAATCTTTCCATGTAGGGCTAATGTTCGTGTTGTGATTATGTGTATTTCCTTCCCTGTGGCTGTAACTATGGAAGTAACTGTTTACAAGGTTTATTACTGCCCAACTGGGCCATTTTTTTCTAAGTGCCAAATCTATGTGGGGTTGTCTTTTACAAAAAACTTAAAGCCCAAGTAGTTTATTTTTTACTGCCTCAAAAAGGTGGACTGGTGCTGTGTAAAAAAGGGAGGAAAAGAGACTGCCCTACTGGGACAAACTCCAGAGAATCAGAGAAGCACAATTATTCCTTTTGGTGTATTAACCTGGAAACATTTCTACAAAGAGCTGTTTGCTGTGGGACTGTGCTTGTTGTTGTCTGTGTTCAGTTTCCTGCTGATGAAGATGTCTTAGGGACAAGTAAGACTTCTTGAACCTTGATTTCTTTGATTTTTTTTTTTTGTACTGGAGGTTTGACAATAAAAATAAATAAAAATTAAAAGCAACTAAAAAGCAAAGAATTGTTATTTGGAGAATGAGATGCATTAGCACTACTTAATTAAATACTGACTTTCTTAAATAAGAAATCAGGAGAAGAGCTGTCAAAAATTGTCCAAGATAGATGTGACAGGATCAGGAATAGAAACCAGGAGCCAGAACTCCTGCTCTGTTGCTCAGCTCTGTAGAAAACAAATGACTGCTACTAAATGTGACTCTGGAGTCCTATTGCTACTTGAGTGATTTGTGGCATGTAAGGGCTTCAAAACATCAGAGACTTTTGATGCCAAAAGAACCATTATACCAGGTAGCTTAGCCTTCTGTCCATCATATAATTGTCCCCACTTATGCATAGTTTCAGTGTTCATAAGGAAGAAACATCAAGCTTCAGTTTCTCTTACTTGATATCTAATACAACTGGACCTCCTTCAGGGGACTTGTATTTTAACCAGCCTTGATGTGAGGGCATTAAAAGGCAATCTATTGCTCTCCTTGGTAAGCTGTTGCAATGTTTAATTTCCTTTTACTTTTAAAGGAAATTTTGCTGTGTTGTCTGTTTGGAATTTGTCTGACAATAGCTCCCAAATGTCAATTCTTGTGATGCAGTTTTCTACAAGAGCAAAGATCTTTCACAAATCTGGTATTTTTCCCCTTATTCATTATAATCAAGTTCCCTTTTTTATGTCTTCTGAACAAAACAAAACAAAACAAAACAGATGCGGTTCCTTCTCTTTTACTGTAAGGCACTTATTCTAGTTCTCAAATCATGATGAAGCTGTTTGATGAATTCTTTGAGATTTTTTTAGAGTCCTTTCTTTAAGGAAATGTAGGCATTAGAATTATATCTAAGGGTTAAGTGGATATTGTACCAATGCTACATGCAGAAGTATCATTTCATTCCTTTTATTGCTTACTGTAGTCATGTATTCTGAGGCAGAACTGTTCCTTTTGGCCATAGTGCTTTACTAGAAATTCACTGTTTCTTCTCCAGTGTTTCCTGAGTTTTCTGCAAAGTGACTGCTGTGCAGAGTGCAGTTTCTCCATGACTTCCCCTTCCTGGTTCTTTAGTTGATGGCATGTCTTCCGTGTTCATAAGATCATATATTCTCAACAGTTTTCAACTGTTTTATTATTTGTTTGGATTGAAAGGGCTTGGACTTCCATGCTCTATGAATCACTTTCATTGAGTGCTCTGCCTTTAAAGTTATTTAGTACTCTGCCAAACTTGGTGTAACCTTCAAGTATCAGTCTCAGTGCTTCTGGGCAATTGATAAAATGTTTAATGCTTGTCTCTTTTCAGTACTTATACTCCACTGACAAGTACTTTTTGAGATTTGTCAGCTGAGGACTATCTATGTATCTAATATTATGGCCTGTTTTGTATGCTGTTAATTTAAGCAGAGCTGTCTTCTGGCGTTCAGTTGAATGTCTTAAGAAGTGTTTCATCTGTGCCTTTACCATTGTCATTCAAATAATATCATATTTGTTTGACAGAAACTCTTTTTTTTTACACAGGAAGATCTAATGACATTAAGTATTGTATTCCTATCCTTTAATGTTTTTATTAAGGACTTTGGATAGAAGCTTTTGTGCTGTTTCCTCCAGGGTTGATGTTTCCTTCAGGCTAAATCTTCTACAGTTATACATCTTGTTCTGCTTGTTTTTTTTTAAAACATTCACACAGTATTAGCATTCTTTTGTTCTTCTGTTCTCCTTCTGTTATTCCATGATTAAAAGTAAACCTCAGTGGATCAGAAATCTCCTTTGGAGCAAGTGACCCAGGTCTGTGAAATTAAAAATAAAGCATATTTATTCTTGGTAGCTAATCAGCATCCTCTTTTGTTCTCAAGGACTGCAAAATATTTTGTTGTCTGCGTGTGATGCAGGCACTTATGTTCATCATGTATTTACGTTTGACAGAAAAAATTATTCATTGCATGCTTAATAAATTTTATAAGATGAACCTTTTAAACTATTGCCTTCATGGTGTTTTGATGGACTTTTGTATTAAGTCCATTTTTACTAGTAATGCATCCTATAGTGATTTAAAACTTCATTGGTTAATTAGATCACTAGGAAACATCACACATTACTTCCAGAGTGAATAGTTGTAATTTGGCTTGCCACTATATGTTATACTTTTGTCTCCTAAATTAAAACACACCTTCTCGGTCAGAGAACATTTCCTTATGCAGAACTCCTGTAGCATTTAGATTTGGATCAGCTTTTAAAACTACCTTTGGGTGAAACAGATAGAATTCATTGGATAGCTCACCTGGCATAGTATAAGACTTTGAGACTTGAAATCATTGTAGTGCTTTTCAGTGCTCCTTGAAGTTTTTGACATCTTTTTAAAAGCATAGACAAGATAACAGGCCATGGTATTATTAAACAGTTACAATAATACTATAAACATAGCCAGTGTCTTTTCTGAAATGAGAATGTGTCTGAATATGTATGTTATATGCATATCGGAGTCATAGGTAAACTGAATTTTAGATATCTTCTTGTCCTTCTCCAGAATTTGCTTTAGGTCTCAAGACTGCTTTCCAGTATGTGGAAGTTGCTCAAAGGTTTTAATTCAGCAATGCTGGGACTGAAACTTTGGGCACTGGCCCTTTCCCCAGCGTGTTGCCTCGGTTTGTGTCTCTGTGGCAGCTGAAAGGCTTTGTTAATAACACTTCTTCCCCTTTAGGCGAAATTTGCCTGTTTGCATATTTCCCCATGCTGCCCTTAATTTTTTTTTATGCAAATACTCCTAAGACTTTGGAACAAGCCTCCAGTAGTAAGTTTTTGGAACATAGTACAGAATGATCCTTGAGCTTCTCTGTGCCAGAGAAATCCCTCCAACTGCTACTTGCTGCCTTCTTGTTTCCCCAACCACACCCGTGTCTCCAAGGTATAATAATCAACAGTATTCATAGCAATAGTAGAAGTAATGTAATAGTAAAGTTCCATTCGGCCTGGCGAAATGAAATTTGGTTTTAGAAGGCATTGACTATGCGTCTTACAGGAAGACAGAGGCAAACTTTGCAGTGTGTTTATTCTCTTCCTTTAAGCTAATTTAAGTGTTTAACTTTCTGGGGTATAATACTTCTATGTAAGCAAGAAAGAACGTGGGAAAGAATTGATGATCTGCCCTTAAGGTGCACATTAGCCTAGGTAGGACAAAGCTAGCTGGTACCACAGTGTAGAAACAGCAGTTCAGGGCTTCTGGCTTCTCTGTGGCTTTGTGAGGGACTATCAGGATCTCAGACAGATGTCTGCAACACATGTTTCCTTTTGGAAGCTTTTGGGAAGCAATTTTTGCCCTTTGTAATATGTGATGATAGACCCACATGCAAGTAACAGGTTTGCAGTGAGAGGTGTCAACCTTGTGGATGTCAGAACAATATGAAATAATTATATTTTCGAGGGCAAATTAATTGTATTGTAAAACCATACAAACCCTAATGCCAGAGAGACTGAGGAGTTGGCAAAATAATTTGCCTGTTTAGGCTGCTATTATTATATTGCTCCCAAAGCAAAATGGGGAAGTGTGGGATGGCTGAAAAATGTAGCCCTTTCAAAGTGCCATGCTATAGGGGAATAAAGAGGAAGAAAAGAGCATTGTACAGTACAAAGAACAGCAGTTCCAGTGCCCAGTGACCCTTTCCATGAATTTTTTTTTTCTGATGACAGACCTGAACCTCCCCTGGTGGAGCTTGAGGCCATTCCCCCTTGTCCTGTCCCCTGTCACTTGGGGAGAAGAGGCCAACTCCCTCCTCTCTACAACCTCCTTTTCAGGTAGCTGTAGAGAGCAATAAAGTCTCCCCTCAGCCTCCTCCAGGCTAAGCAACCTCAGTTCCTTCAGCTCCTCCATGTCAGACTTGTTCTCCAGTCCCTTCACCAACATCATTGCTCTTCTCTGGACTCGCTCCAGAGCCTCAACATCCTTGTGGTGAGGGGCCCAGAAATGAACTCAGTATTCAAGGAGTGGTCTCACCAGTGCCGAGTATAGAGGGAGAATAACATCCCTGGACCTGCTGGTCACACCAGTTCTGATAGAAGTCAAGATGCCATTGGCCTATATATACATAGGCACATAATGGCAAACAAACATAGCATGTAAGTTCCTTACATGTGCAGACATCAGCATCTAGTCCAGCAGTAAGGAACATGTATGTGTCCTTGCTTCCAGGGTTTTTTTTTTAAATTTTGTCACTATTTCAGCCATTTCCTCTTATTAACCTACTTTTTTCCTTCAGCGGTCAATGTACTATGCAAGCTTTCCTGATATAATAGAAAAAGAATGTCTGAATAATTTCCATGTAATTTTTTATTTTTGATAGTTTTTGCTTTAGGCAAGGAAAATGAAACTGCCATAGAGGAGAAACACTTGGATCTTTAGGAATGCCACATGGATGAAATGATAATTTCTATCATTTTGTTCAGTGTGATCAGGTTGATAACAAGAGCAGGGCTCCTTTCCCACTGGCTCCTGAAAAGAAGACTACCCCAGAAATTGAAGTTTACCATGTTCTGAATCTGTTTGCTGCTACCACAGTAGTGTCTCAGTGCTCAGTAAAGGCATGGAAAGGTTGTTGGGACTTGGACGACAAATGTGGCTGGGCAGTCCTGTTGACAAAAAAAGGATTAAAAGATTTAAATGGAGAATTTTGGCCAAACAATGAGTAAGGCAGATTTTGTTTTCTACCTGTTAAGTATGGACAATGTAAGCTCTATATGTCTGCTTAAGAAATTAAGAACCAGGATAGTACTGAGGGAAAACAGGGAATGTAAGATAATATTATAAATTAGGCTTGAATCAAAGAGGCTTTTTTGATCACCTTATATGTAAAACCAAGCTCCACACAGAGAAAATGGGAATATTGTGCCCAGATATATTAGAATAGCATTACAGGAAAAGTAAACAAACTGAGGGAGGTTTTCATTGCCATTTCATGTTTACAATATTGAATTTCAAAGTTGAAAGAGGTCAGAAGATTATTTACACTGATCTGTGTCACCAAAACATTTCCTCCAGCTATTCCTTAGGCACACGGTAGTAATTAGGAAGAAGAGACATTCTTTCTGGTCATCTATTAACTTGCTGTGTAAATTCTCCAAGAATATTCAGTTCCCTCTGCTTTGCTTTCTCCTTATGTGAAATGAAGATAGTGGCCCATGATGGGGAGTGGGAGGTGGTCATAGATAATACAGTGAGTTAACATCTAGGAACAATATTCACAGATTACTTTAAGCATCCTGTAGGCATTTCTTATGTAAAGTATTTATACAACGGAGAAATAGATCTTTTTCAGCTCCCTCTGAGGAAAAACTGTCTCCTACGTACTTTTTTTAAGAAAAGAAAACATATATAGTGATATGCTCACTCCATAGGCAAAATTGTATTGAGAGCTGACTGCATTTTGCAGAATCAGGCCCAGTGTGCTGGGTGCCTGCAACCAGCTCATCAGCTGCCTCTTTTGTCTGGTACCCAGTGCTGACTCCAGCCCTGACCTCTCTCCTTATTGAAGAGCTCTTGCTGTTCCTGATTGCAGCACGCCACCTGCTTTGAGAAGGAAGTGCAATCTAGTGCTGAATCGGGTGCTTATGCCCTCATCTGTCTTCCATTTCTGCCTGCTTCACATCTTAATGCTTCAGCTGGAAAAGTGTCACCCTTTTTTTTTTTTTGCTTTTGTTTCTTTCTCTTCATGTGCTTTCCTTAATGCTCTCACATTGCAGTACCAGTGTTCTGGCTGTGCTGACTGCTTCCCTTTCCCATCTTATTCTCCAGGAGCAGCTGAACTTCTGCTCCAAGGTCCCGAGGGATATGGGGCAGGTGAGGAGTATAGTCAGGACCCTAAATTTTTGGAAAGCAAAATTCTAGCTCTTCAAGGAGTTGGTCAGTAGGACCCCCTGGGAAGTGGTCCTGAGGAGCACGGAAACAGAACAGAGCTGGAAAATGTTTAAGGATGCTTTCTATAAGATGTAAGAGTGCTTAGTCCTCTGATGCTTGGCTTCACTGAGAGCACGTCTTGCCTCACAAACCTCGTAGCTTTCTGTGATGGGATGACCACATCAGTGGACACGAGAAAAGCAGTGGATGTGATCTACCTGAATTTCCGTAAAGCCTTTTACATACCTCCCCACAACATCCTTCTCTCTAAACTGGAGAGGGGTGGATTTGATGGGTGAAAAACTTGGTGGATAAGGAATTGGTTCAATGGCCGTATTCAGAGAATGGTGGTCAACACTTCAATGTCCAGATAGAGATCTTTGACAAGTGGTGTCCCTCAGGGGTCTGTACTGAGATCAATGATGTTTAATATTTTCACTGGTGATATAGACAGTGAGATCAAGTGCACCCTCAGCAAGTTTGCAGATTACACCTAACTGAATGGTGCAGTTGTCACACCAGAAAGATGGGATGTCATCCAGAGAGACCTGGACAAACTGGAGAAGGGGGCCTGCAAGAACCTCATGAGGTTCAACTAGGCCCAGTGCAAGTTCCTACACCTGGGTTGGGGCAGTCCGTGGTTTCAATACAGTATGGGGGATGATGTGATTGAGAGCAACCCTGCAGAGAAGGATTTGGGTGTGTTGGTTGATGAGAAGCTTGATGTGAGCAGCAATATGTGATCACAGACCAGAAGGCCAAACGTATCCTGGGCTGCATCAAAAAATGCATGGCCAGCAGATTGAGGGAGATGATTCTTCCCCTCTGCTCCTCTCTCTTGAGACCCTCAGCTGGAGTATTGTGTCCAGCTCTGGAATTTTGGGTACACGTAGGAAAGGTCTTGGGTACATATAGGAGATAGATGTCACAGAGCTTCTGGTTCCTTTTCTAGCTTCAAGGTGAGGTTCTAACTTGATGGTATTTTTCTTCTCAGTCACTTGTAAGTAGGGAATTAATGATATTCCCTGCTCCCTCCAGCAAATATTCAAACAAATATTTAGTTAATTGTTTCCCCATTTTCACACAACTTAAGGCCCAGTGTTTGGGGAAACTTACCTATGGAAGGTCTGAACTTTGTTCCATGCCTTGGAATTTGAACAGTGGTGAGTAAAAAGATCCCAGAGAAATGCCTGTGCTGGCAAGTTTTTGCACAGGGCAAGAAGAGAGGACCTGAAAAAATAGTTTAAAATCCTATAGTATTTTACTGTAGACATATGGAGACAGGTACTCCACCTTCCCAGTCCATCTAGGCCTGTGCAGTGCGCTGTGTTGGTAACCTGACAGATGGTGTCAGCTCTGGGATAGTGCCACCCTGCTGATCACACTTTACTACAATTCTGTTACCAACAGTGATGGCATTCTGCTACAGTGACACCACTTTAAGTTTGCAGACAGCCTACGCGATACTAAATCCACCACATAATCTGTTGCCCTAATCATATCATTATTTGAGCAGTGCTCAATCTTAAGCACATGCGTTCCCATATGCAATGGCAAATGTTTTCAATGTGTTTTTTGCTGGACAAGTGACAAAATCACAGAAAATGCTGCTGTGGTTGGTATAGTTTGCCTAACACATTGGAAGTTTAGGCCATGAGACTAATGCTTGACAGGCATATGGAGACTGAACTATTCTGTTGTACCTGCAAGGGATATTCTTGTGAAACAGGCTCCAGGCATATTGGTTAGGGATGATGGGTAGTGAGGGAAATCTGCCTACCTGTAAGTGAGTAGTATTTATTTGGCATTTTCACAGAAGACTAAACATTGGTGTTCTCATTAAAACACATTGTGTCATTGAAATGAAAAGCTGAGTTTGTCCCAAAGGAGTTTTCTCCAACTCACATTTGTTTTCATTGCTGCTGGTAATTTTTTTTTTTAATGGGAATCCCTCAGAACTTCAGAATTGTATTCATATGTAACATTCTGAAATTCTCAAAATAAAATTATTTCATATTAATTATTGAGCTGACCCCAAATACCCTAGAGCCGCTTTAACAAGAACTATATTTGCCTATCCAGTGCAGTACCATGCAGTAACTATACTCTAGGGTTGTTGTGTCCCGTTTTCCAGTAGGGGCCAGAGTATTTAGTCAAGCTGCTTAGTGTCAAAAACAGCAATAAAATCATAGAATGGTTTGAGTTGGAAGAAACCTTAAAGATCACCTAATTCCAACCCCCCTACTGTAAGCATGGACACCTTTCACTAGGTTAGATTGCTCAAAAATTCATCCAACCTGGCCTTGAGCATTTCCAGGGAGGGGACATCCACAACTTCTCTGGGCAATCTGTTCCAGCACCTTGCCACCCTCACAGTAAAAAATTTCTTCCTTAAAGCTAATTTAAATCCACTCTCTCTCAGCTTTAATCTGTTATCCTTGTCTTATCACTGCACTCCCTGATAAAGAGCCCCTCCCCATCTTTTCTCTAGCCTATCTTTAAGTACTGGAAGTCTACTATAAGGTCTCCCTGGAACTTTCTCCTCTTTAGCCTGTTAGAGTCCTTCCAGATGGCATCTCAACCCTCTACAGTATCAACCACACCATTCAGCAGGCTATCATCTACAAACTTGCTGATGGTACACCCAATCCCACTGCCCATGTTCTTGTCAAAGATGTTATATAACACTGATACCAATATGGACCCCTGAGGGACACTGACATTGCATCATATTAAAGTATTTCCCTCAAGAGTGCAGACCAGAGGTAAAAGTGGGGACCACTGTTGATAATAAATGCAATGCCTGAAAAATAGTTTAATTCATAAACTTTTCTCTTATGTTTGATGGAACTAAACATGCCATTTTGGGTAGTAACAGGTTGAAGTGAAGCATTTCATTGTTAATTCTCTGTTAGGAAAATGGAATTCTCTTTTAGAAAGCCATCCTAATGGAAACATTTGCACAGCCGTATTAAAGAGATCTGTTTCCTGAGATGCGTCTTTTGTACTTGCACAACCTTAGGTGGATTTGAAATATAATGAAATCACAGAGTGGAGTGTTTATTTGCTAAATCATTGTCTGACACTGTTTTTGGTGTCTTGTGTAATAGGGTTCAAGTTTTAAATGATCAATATGGTCATCCTAAAATAATTCCTCTCTGCCTTTCAGACAAAATCCTCAAGACACTTGACAGTAATCATTTCCTCACATGCTTATCACTCAACCAAGCTAGACAGATTTAGCTTGTGCTAGCTAGACAAATATGAGATTTCAGGATGCATTTGGGAGGACCAAAGCATTCTTCAACTGGTGAATGTCTGTATAAACTCTCAGAACTGAATGTAATTGTCAACTTCTGCATGCTGGTAAATAAGCTTCTATGATGATGTTTCTTTTTTCTTCCTTTTTTAAAACTCTTATAAAGCTGTTAAACCTTCATTAATTAGGAAGTTAATTTCTAAATTTAACTGTTCAATTTTGTGATATATAAACTGTATTAATATAAGGTTTATTCTTGCTTTCTGGCCATGAGCACTAGGAAAGTCTTTATCTACATAGTAACTTGCTTTCTTACCGCCCCCGCTGCCCCCTACCCACCCAAATATGGAATCATATAAAATAAAACTGGAATGGACCTTGAAGTTGTTTAGTCCTTTCTGCTTCCACTGTCCAAGAAAAAATTGATAACATCTATGTGAGTATTGACAGTGATTTGTTTAACCTGTAACTAAAGGTCTTCAGTGACAGTTGCTTTTCAGGCAATATCTTCCAATGCCTCAGTGTTCTTAACTTTTTCTTAACATCAATTCTAACACTTCCGTGCTGTAATTTTTATCTATTATTTCTTGTCCTTTTCAGCATAGATACAAAGAACAGATTGTTTCTTTCTGCTTTGTAGAAGCCTTTTTAAAATCTTAACTCTGTTCCAATGTCTCCTTACAGTTTTCTTCTCTTAATGTTAGAAAGAAGCAATACTTGCAATCTTTCTTCTACTTTCTGGATCTTTGGCTATTCTTATTTCTTTCTTTGGAACTCTTTCCAGTAGTCCCGCTCCTTTCTTAAAGTGTAGTTCTCCAAACTGGACATGATCATTAGCAAAGTATACCGCTGCCTCCTCCTATGTCTCTGTACATTTCAGGATGCTTTGTTTAGTCTACTTAGTCATTGATTTCCAGTGTGTAGTTATTAAGAACACAATTTCATCATTAATATTATTTAGTATTTGTAATATATTGGCATATCTCTTCTATGTCCTTCCTATATCCACAGACACATCCAAAGTACAAGTAGCTTTTTGAGGCTAGCATGTGCTATACCTGTGTCTTTTACCTGTGGCACAAGTAAAAAGCATCATAGCTGGCCATCTTGGCTTCCCTGTCCTGCAGCTGTTATTCTTCTCTGTTACTCAGCCAAATAGAGGTTGAGTAGAACATGAAGGAGGAGTGAAATTCAAATTTGTGCAACTGAATCCACAGTGAAATGCCTTAAACACTTTGCCATGTTGAACTCCACAACTGTCAAATAGCAACCAGTTACTTTTTCACCAAAATATTGACAAGAATCGGCTAGATTTTAGGAACAGATGGGAAAATCTAAGTCTAATTTCTCAGATTAATTTCTCTTCTAGTTTCAGTAGTAATCTCAAAATCAAAATGAGCACTTCTGCAAAACCAATTCCATCACCTCAAGTTGGCCATCACCTGAAAATATTTGGGGTTTGATGGCTTTCTCAGCATTACTTAGAAAGTCTGTTGAAAGGTGAAATTTTAAAAGATGTAAGAACTATATCTTATGTCCTGTGATCCCTTTCTTTGCTTGTTCCATAACTTGAAGACTCTGCAACAAGTAAAGAAGATAACACTGTCACCACAAAAGAGCATTCAGTCTCAAATCATAGTCTATGCTACAATCATTTCTAGTTAACCTTACTATTAACCATGCTGCACTTTTTTGGTAGATAAGGAAACTACTTTAGTCTTTGAGGCTAACATAGAATCCTTCAGCAGCATCTTTCTTGCAACTATGAAGGCTTATTCCTCCTATCTAGTGTCATGCCTTTTTTCCCCAAATACATGCATTTTCTAATGTTCCAATCATGTTTGTCTCAAGATACAATTATGGAGTCTGCAGTTCCTTTGAAATTAAGATTTTCTTCAACAGTAGACCAGATGAACTAGCAGTCAGTATATCCCAGCATAGAGGATGCAGAAGTGATTAAATAAATTCTATCCTTATTGCTACTTTCTAAAAGGAATGAATCCAAGAAGTAGATAATTTCTCAGCACTACTTTTCTGTAGTTTGAATGCTGCAATGCAATACCAAGAAAAAGTATGAATAAATAGAACAATTGACATTTTATTCACTTAGCTGTCTTCATAGCTATCTCAAAAAGCAGCACGCTTAGTATATACAAAACCATATTGTACAGCTCTGGCCACATGTTACAACCTCATTAAATACCTGTAGAGCAACTTTTTCTTCCCCAGAAGGTTTTTGTAAATTCTTCTTTCATTAAAGTTTTGGAATCTCTCTCATTTGTATGGTATTTGGTTGGTTGTAAGGCAAAAACCCCTTGTATCTTATTCCAAAAAGGCATAGATAGAAATGGTCCATCTTTATCTTTGTTTGTGTGTGTGTGTATATATATGTGTGTGTGAAAGATAAAGTAGCAAGATGGACCTTGGTCTGCCTTAATCCGTTTAAGCATGCTCTGGGATATCTTGTGAATGATTTAGGTTGTTGTTAACTCTGCAGTAACTGTGAACACACTTGGATGTCCTGAATTCTCATGTAAAAGCAGGGGCTTATATTTTGACTTAAAGAACACTCGTGACCACAATGAAGTACTGGATCCTCTGTCCTCAGTATCTGTTAAGGCAATTGTATTTTTCAGCATAAGCCTCTTTCTGAATAATTATTTTTACTGTGTTCTCCCTAGACCAGTTGAACAAATTCCACCCTTCCTTTTTAATCTTTTTTTTTTTTTTTTTACTGTCACCCTAAATCCCTTTTCTTTCTCTTCCTTTATATCCTGCTTCAGGGAGTGATTCTTTTTACCTTCCTGTAATTCTTCTCTGTCAACATCAATCTCTCTTCTCTTCTGGTGTTTACTATGAAAGTTTAAGTTGTTCAGTACCTATAATTGATATATAAGATTGAAAAAAAATTGTAGGGAAGCTTGAGTAGTTCTGCCTTATTTTTTTAAACATTCTACTCACCATATTCCTATTTTTAGCCTGGTAAACACATGTTCTTTTTTAAACATAATTCAGATGAAATGTAGGATCCCATTACATTAGCCAGCATAGCACAAATCATATGTGAGTCTCATTTGTTTGGTTTCAGTTGCTTTTTAGCAATGTTTGATGTATTACTTTTACATTTAACAATTTTACGTTTTACAGTTAACTCCTGCAGTGGGGTGAATGGTGATTGTGTTTATGTAGATACCTGAATCCAGTTGTTATCCCAGTGACCTAAATAGGTTTAGGCCAAGTATGCACAGTCCAGATACAGTTCTTTAAATAAGTATAGTAGCTTTGTTTACCCATCACTGAAACCTTGGATTGCTGCACATATAGTCTGTCCAAAACACAAAGTAAAGTATTGTTAGGTGATGTATTTGTTTCTACTTGCTGTTTGGGATAAGCTGGAAACACATAGTTCTGGTAAACCAGCTGATAAGCTGTAATTTATTCAGATGCAAGAACATTTTCTTGTTTGGTGCAGATTCCTTTAAGGAAGTGTTAGAAAAGCTCTAGGCTGAATGTCTCACAGTTAGCCTCCCTGAGAAATGATATGGGTAGCTGGTGGATGAGGGCAGCCTGTGACAGAAAAAAACCTATCAGTGATACACAGGATGTGAACAACTTGGTTGAGCTTTAGAGGTACTCTTCCTACTTAGCTAAACTTATACATCCTTCAAGGCTTTCCCCTTTTTCATGATGGTTTATATTGATCATCATCTTTATGACCAGACTGCCAGTGACCCTCCCCTTTGGAACATGTCTGTGACCAGCCTGCACCAAACCCCATATTTCCTACTTAAAAGCACAAACTTGGAGAGGAATTTTTATTTTGGCTACTGGCAAAGTCTAGCACATCTTTTTCCCTTACTTTTGTTGCTCCTTCTCTGTCTGCATCTTCACTTGATTGCAGAGAGATGCTTTTCATCATTGTGAAAAGCCATCTGATTAGAGCTCTCATTAACCCATGAGTGAAGCTTGTTATAAGTTTAGCTGGATAAATTCCTTGAATGCTTCAGAATTGCAAAGTTGCCATTTAAAAAAAAAAAAGAAACCCTCAAGACTAGATTGCTGATTTGGTTTAGCTCAGCTTAAAACAAATTATTCTTTCTCAGCAGATTTAAAGGAAACCTAATTTACTGTATATTTTTTTTATCCCCCCTTCCCTCTCCCCAAGTATCTGAGATGCCATGGAATTCTACTGCTGCTTATCAGAGACTGTGTATACCTGGACTACTCCCTCCTGACCATCCATTCATATTAGTCCAATTAGTTAAACCATGGCAGATTGAACAGTCAAAATATTCATCTTTCAAAGTATATTCAGAAACAGTTCTCCTGGAGAAGGAAAAATAATTTTGTTGTTCATTGTTGGAATATAAAGTGATACTAAGATTTTAAAAATTAATGCT
This sequence comes from Piaya cayana, assembly GCA_013389865.1. Lineage (NCBI taxonomy): Eukaryota > Metazoa > Chordata > Aves > Cuculiformes > Coccyzidae > Piaya > Piaya cayana. The sequence continues at coordinate 6,425 of WAAB01012907.1, read as the reverse complement.
ACTTTTCAAATGCTCTCTGCATAGCTTTTGCTAGTTGTTTTCTTCCGTTTTTTCTTTTCCACATTTCTTCCAGGGATAACTGTAAAGTAGACATGTTTGTTCGCCCTAGGAATCATCTCCTTGACTCTCTTAGGCATCTTGACTCTCTCCAGTATGGATATCAGTCATGTGAAGAAATCAGGCTGGTCTCTGATTAAACAGGCAAGAATGGCTTTATTCAGAAAGCCATCTGGTAAAAATGGGCAAAATCATGGGCACTGCTTTCATATATGTTCTTATAGAAACCACATCCAACAGTGGCGCTAGAAGGCTATATTGTAGAAAGAGGACAGCTCTCTGAGTCAATCATGGCCTCATTTGGAGTTAAAGAGACATGGGTTTCAAACAGTATTTTGATATATCCAGNGTGGATGAGGTCCTGAGAGGCATGGTTTAGTGTTTGATAGGAGTGGTTGGACTCAATGATCTGGTGCGTCTCTTCCAACCTGGTTATTCTATATTCTGTAAAGCCCTCAAGTTCAGAGATTTCTGGTACAAGTAGAATATGAAGTAGGAAGTATTATACAGATGAAAGGTTATACTGCTGGCAGATAGCTTTCTCGGTGAAAATGTTCCTTCTGTGGCTTGCAGCAGGTGACTCTAACAAAGTAGTTCTCAAAGTCTGTGTATTTAGAACTGCAGAATCGAGTTTTGGTTTTTTTACTAGCCTTCTGGCTGTAGGTTGCAAGGTAGGATCACAAATGTATAAAAATCTTCAGTGAAAGCACTGGTAGGAAGTCAGATGCAAGAGTCTCTTCCTTTACCTGGTAGTTTTAACATTTCATAAGGATGTGTTTCATCTTTCTTGGAAAACTACACTGAAGCATCTGTTAATTTCATTAAAACACAAATATTCATAGGTTATGAGTCTAGAAAAAGCCATTGTGATAATCTAGGCTGATTTGCTATATAATTAATTTCTGTCTCACTATGTGTTTTAGAGAAAACACTATCCTATTTTAATTTAAAGTTTGCCAGTAGCAGAGAATACACTATAAACTGTATAAATTATTTCAATAGTAAATTACCCTCATATAAAAATGTGTCATAACATTTTAAAATGTGAATTTCTCTAACTTAAATTTGTAGCCCTTGGATCCCATTATTCCTCTGTCACATGGATTGAAGAGCCCTCTATTGCCAAATTCCATTTTCTGCACCAGTACTTATACTTCGTAATTGAATCTCCCTTTAACCTCTACCTGTTAAACAGACTGAATTTGAGTATGGGACATGCATTCTGGTCCTTTAATTACATTCCTTTTTCTCATTCTTTAATGTTTGGTTGGGTTTAACAGTCAAATGGTGGATATCAGAAGCTGTGTTCTGTGCCCAAGACAGTGGTGCATTTGTCTCTCTGTTCCTGCTTAGGATTAACCTGGTTTTACACCCAAGCATTATTTTTATCCTTTTGTTTATAGTAATGAGAGGTCTGGTGCACCTGATCGTATATCAAGATCTTGATGTTCAAATGTGGCTGTCAGTGATGCCTGAAGTCAGTTGTGTGAACAGGATTTCACTTTTTCCTTCAACATAGGTGTTTATTAAATTTCTTAAGCTAGCTTGTGGGTTGGTTTGTTTTTTTAAAAAGAACATAATGTTCAACAAAAAACACTTCAGAGAGATTCAGGTGGACCTTTTCTTTGCGAAGTTTGAAGTGAGAGCTCTTGTAACTTTATGTCTATTCAACATCCTCTTCTCTTCTCTTCCCCAAGTCTTCCTTTCTGCTTGCTTTCTTGGTTCTTCCTTCCAAACTTGCCCTCGGATCCACCATTGTTGGTGAATTTCTGGGTTGTAGCTAACTCCATGAAATTTTCTCTAGATTCGTTAAAAGTCTTCTGTCTTAAGGATTCTCCAGCTGCAGTACCGATATGACTAAGAAAATACAAGGCTTTCTGCAGCAAACTCCACATAAACCCTGAGGCAGATTACCTGTGTTTCCCCTGAATAAATGGGAATTGGGTGTCAAAAACCTGAAAAGGGGAGGAGTAACCTGTGTGTGGCATGGCTGAGAGTTAGCAGCTGCTTATGTGTATGCAAGTGTATTCCTTCTACCAGCAACCTGCAGAGGTTGCTGAAAGCAGATCACTGAGTAACAGCTAGACAAAACCCACCAGTCTCACACAGGGCATTCTATTACCTTTCTACTCCTTCTGGAGAGGCTGAGTCAAGATTTTTATGATACAGTTTAGAGGAGAGTTGGCTTAAGCACCTGTTAGTAAAGGTAGTTCTTCTATATTAGAAATGTTAAAGTTACATTTCATGCAGACCTGGCATTGTCTTGCCCAACTCAATACAAGGGTGAAACCGACAACCCAGAGCTACACTGAACTCATACCACTCAGTCCTCAGTCAGAAGCACTCATTCCACAGGAAGCCATTTCCTATTTAACTCTTTCCCAGTCTGTCCCTCTAGTGGGATAAGGACTAGACTGTGAAAACCTTACAATACACATATACTCATTAAGAACATGAGAAAAGCCCTGGTGCTCCTGGAAAGCAATCAATCCATTTACCTAGTATTCTGCCTCCAATAGTGGTATCTGCAAGTGCTGTTTAGGGAGAATGCGTAAGCATGGCTACTATCAGTGGCCTATTCCCTTTATGCTCTCACAGTGTTTGGATTAGGATTATTAGAAAGTCTATCTCTTCCTTTTCCCCTTAATATCAATGTGTGGAACTGCTGTTAATTTATTTCTGGTTCTTTTTGAGCCTACGGATTCTTTCTGCCTAAACAACCTCTGGTGATAGGACGTTCCAGAAGTTCACTACCCATTGTATAAATACTTTTAAATATCCATTTTAAGCTGATATTCTAAAAGTTTGAATGAGTGCCTCTTAGTTCCATTATTTCTGGATTTGGCCAAAAGCAGTTCTACGTTCACGTCTCCACCATCTTCTATAAACTTCAGTCATATTCTTGCTCAGTCCTCTCCAAATAATAGACCCTTGGCCTTTCCAGGCTGTCCTTTTGAAACATCCTGCTTCATCCTCTTAATTGTCCTATTTATTTTCCTCTGTATCTTTGGCTGTCCTCTTTGATGCAGTGATGGGACTGCATGCCGTGCTCAGACATGTTTGTGGAGTGGACTAGACTTGCTGCACATACAAAGTATGTGCAGAGGTCCTGAGCAGTCCAGCTAGTGGCAAAGTACGTGTGCATGCAGTACATCTCACACTTCTTACAAGTACTGTTACATGTGGGTATGGATGCAGCTGCAGCTCATCTCTGCTGTCTGCTGAGATGCACCTTGTTTGGCAAGAGGGAGAGGCTGCAATCCACAGCCCATCTGAGTCACTGTAAGGAGGGGTATGGTCTGTTTAGTGAGAGCATTTGACATGGTTAATCCATAGAGTAAAACTACTGCAATCCCACAAATTGAAAATACATTTTTATCATATTAGTAGACTTGATCTTTTGAAGACTATGGGAGGGCAGAGAGCTTTATTGGGAATTGGAGCAAAATGAACTATTCTGGGTCAGTACTGTCCTCTGCTGGGAGGTACTTGAGCTTTGTGTCTTCACTTTAAATGGGAGTTAACAGTTGGATTCTCTTTTCACTTTTATATCGGGCATTTTGTGTTTGCAAAAGGAAGATCTAGTGCTTTGCTGGCTGCACTGTGGAAATGCTCCTTTAATGCTTAGCCTGGAAATTCTTCACTTGCTACAAATATGTTTAAGTCTGATTTCATTTATTTATCATCCTGAGGTCACCTGCTTTGGAAGCTTACCCTCATTCTCTCCATCGTTTGCCTTTTAAGATTTACTGCAGATTCATTTCTCTGACTTTCATGTCCCATTTGTAGAATTAACAATGCGCATCCCCTTTTTCTTCTCTTTTCATAGCAAATTGCTGACAATTCATCCTGCTGGCATTTGAAAGCAGAAATCAAATGTGTGTGTGCATATATGATGTAGGTAATAGAGGCAAAGTCTTTTAAAATAAGTATTCCTTAGAAGAAATCAGTCTTCAGTAGTGTCACAGAACATAAATTCAGTCAAAATTGTGTTAGTTGCAGAAATTCCTTTGTTGGTTGTATGTGCCAGTTTAGGGTTTAGAAAGCACAGAAGGTGGTTGGGAGAAAGTACAGTTTGCAAATATTTCCACTCTGTGCATTCTCCAGTCCCTGCCTCTGTGACAGTGGCACTGAGCAGGAAGGAGTCCTCTTTGCAAGGAGTCTTTTCTCTACCCCTGAGAAAGAAAAGGTCACAAATCCAGACTCTTGAGCAAGCCAGGGATGCTCCATGAGTGCTTGACTTTTTTGGGACTCTTCTCTTGGCTCATTTCCATCCATGTAACTCCACACAGAGTATAGAATTCTAGTCCATAACCCAGAGAGCATAAGAGTCCAGGCACTGAATATGTTCAAGCTGTTATATGTTAACTCAGAGAGGTTAGGTTTTTTGAAGTGAGGGTAAGCTATGCAGGTATCTCCATAATAAAGATTTTGCCTGTACTGTTCTAAGATTTCTTAATTGGAGGAATTTAAAATATTTATTTTTTTCTAGTTGCTTGTTTATGTTTTCTTGTAGGAGCTACAGGGAAATTGCCAACAGTTCACAGCAACTGGCTTAATTTTTTTTTTTTTTTGCATCTCACTCCTAGTAGTTAAGTAGATTTATAGGAATAATAGAGAAATGACAGTGGTGGTACAGAGTTTCCTGCTGTGGCTAGCAGAGATGGACATGGAGGTTATACTTTGTTATGTATTTTGTATGGGATTTATGCAAATATAACAGCATGATAGTAGATACACACTGTATTTTATGTACAAAAGCTTTCACAGCAGAATGGGCCTATGGTAGAGTTAATTGTTCTCACTATCCTTCAGTTAAATGTTCTGCTTACTTATCTGATCTACAGTCATTGCAAAGTACTCGTTGCTGTCATTTCTATACATACTTCTCCTCTTTCCCTCTGTCATCATGTCAGATTCTTGCATGGTATCCTTTCTGCTCCTCACTGCCTTTTGGGAGAAGTTTATCTCCCATGGCTGTAAGCAATTGGAGTATTTGTGCTGTATGCAGGACTGATGTATGATATTTTTTCTTATGTCTGGCAGGTTGTTTATAAGAATAATGACATTCGTCTGGAGCTGTCTCGCTTGGCAAGGATTGGTGATACTAAGATGAAGATCTACGGGGAAGTTAAATTTGTATGTGAGAACGTGGCTACACTGGATCCCATCAGCTTTGAGACCCCTGAGGCCTATATTAGTCTGCCTAAATGGAACACCAAAAGGATGGGCTCCATCTCATTTGATTTCCGAACCACTGAACCCAATGGACTGATCCTTTTTACCCACGGCAAGCCTCAAGAGAGGAAAGATGTCAGAAGCCAGAAAAATACAAAGGTAGACTTCTTTGCAGTTGAGCTTCTAGATGGGAACCTCTACTTGCTGCTGGATATGGGCTCTGGGACCATTAAAGTTAAGGCCACCCAGAAGAAGGCCAATGATGGAGAGTGGTATCATGTGGATATTCAGCGAGATGGAAGATCAGGTAATGTGAGGGATTTTTCTCATGTAGATTCATCATTCAGATCTAGGGTTGTGTGTTGGTTCTTAGAACCTTTAAAACCTGCAAAATATGAGTCATCTTCTTAAAAACCTTAGTGTTACTTCAGTGATATTTATCTAGCAAAGCAAAGATGCAAACGGCTATATTCTCATTAAATCTTTAGGGTGAATTTGGGACAGCGCATTGGAGAGGCTCTCTTAACATTTTATTAACAGTCTTCAGATATGCTGGACCTATCTTCGCAATTGCTTACGTAATTATAGTGAGAGCATCTTTGTAGCCATGGGAAGGTTTGAGGTCCTTCAGAACGATTAGTGTTTCATTCTTGGTTTGAGAAATTCTCACTGATCTACTTTGGGTTTCTGTTCAAAAAGGAACATAGTAGAACTCAAATGAAAACTTATTCTTGTGACCTAATAACATTTTCTTCTTGATCTTGCATCTTTATAAAGAAAAGGGAATTTGGATCTTGTCATAAGGAAAATAAAGTTACTATCAGTGACAAAATTATGATGAGAAATAAACATTTTCATCCCCTTCTGTTTCCTTTTGCATCTTAAATTTTTTGGTTAGATTTCTTTACTCTCAGCTTGGATGCCAATTTCAAGTCTAAATATCTGAGTCAGCATTCAGTGGATGTTTCTTTTTACCTTGCAACTCCTCATTTTAAAAATGTGTTTTGGTTTACTTCTAATAATATACCTACCATACAATTGTCGAGAGATATTTTGTTTCTAGTGCTTGATATCACGCTAACATAGTTATGATGTACTATAAAATTGTGTAAGAAAACAGAATGATCAATGATTGTAACTTCATCTTGAAAGTTTGTGAACAACTGCACCTGAATTCATAGAATCATAGA